>JANAVB010008544.1:0-26628 GCA_029216955.1 Iris pallida
GTGATGTGAGTCACATGTAGGACAGTACCCGCGTAGTCGGCTGGCCACCGATACGTATGGAGCATGCGACGGATATGAGTAACTGCCAATAGTATTGCATGTTAGAAGACTTGGCGGTTACTAGAGGTTCATATCAGTCATGGAGATGATGATACTAGGCATTGGGTGGGGAGAACAATACCTGACGTATGGGCTTCTTTGTACTTCCTTGATTACCTGTGCGCTCCTCCGGAGACGTAGGCTCCAGGCGCCCTCTGACGTTTCCCAGAGCGTTATGGACGTAGCCCTTTGCACATGGTCCCCTCTGACGCTTCCAGAGCATTATGGACGTAGGCCCCTGGTGCCCTTTATGGGAACTATGCCGATCCCATTTACTGTCAGGGCTCATGCGTCGAAGGATTGTATCTCAACTGCATACTCACAGTAGAATGGTCAGGAACCCGATTGCATGCATTCTTTTTCCTTATTATATTACCACAGTTTATATGGCATGGTGTATTCTTGTATCTTGCTATGTCCCCTGAGGACCTGGTTATCTCTCCAGGTTTAGACGATTTTCTACCGGAGTACGGAGCGGCGTTGGAGCTATCCTACATCGATGACGAGGCAGTCTTTATTGATGTCTTGTCTATTCTTTATTTGAGACATTAGTGGACATATTTTTGCATCTCATTTCTTTCTATTTGCGGAGGTCAGTCTCCGATCTTGTGAGACTATTTTTCATAGCTGTTTGGAGTGAGTATGTTCACCCGGCTATCTTTTGATACTTTTACTTATTTATTTGGACTCTATTATCTTCTGTGTTGAGCTGTGATAAGATTAGATTATATATTACTGGCCTATGGTTATTTTGTTTACAGCTTATGTGCATATTTGAGGATTTCATATATTGGAGTATTCTTCGTATATGTGCAGCTGGCATGTTCACGTACTTGGTCCTACGTATTTTGGGACTGGGGCGTTACAGATCTACCTACCTTCCAGCTAGATGGTGACCACCAGGCGTAACCCTGGCAACGAGTGGGTTCCTTTTGTCCTCTCACTCTATTGTAAAAAATTTCTTTTGAGGCGTTTAGCCGACGAGCACGTGTTAGCTCGATTGCACCTTTATTTACTATCTGCCTACGGGCTATAACATGATTGACAAATCCTAGGGTTGATCATGTATGACTGAAACTCTTGCTAGTCATGACATTTTGTACGACTAGCTTCATGATCATCCAATATATAATGTATGGGACGCCTTACTATTGTATATTTGGTGTTCTGACATCTTATAAACTGTTATTGCTTATTTGAGATTGAGATAATAGGCTTGTTCATGACCCTAAGTGACTGATGGCTTGTAGTTAAACCCTCTTGTATCTAGACAGCCGTGACCTATAGCGAGGTGGGTTGCACTTCAATATACGTAGCTGGCTATGTTCGCTCCCGCTCTCCAGTATTCTGGTTCTGGGGCGTTACATAGTATCAATGGACAACACTTTTATGGTCTAACTATCTCATACAACCCATCCTGAAAGTCATCATAGCTATGCACCCATTAAGTACTGAATTATTCTAATAAAATATAATATCTATAATTACTAAATATTTATTAAAAATTTTGGAATAACAATGGAAATTACTTTAGATATAATTTTTATTGGTTATTTACAAGAAAAACTCATGAACTAGCTACTAGTTCAATTAGTTTACACAACATGCCAATTTTTCTAAATGCGTATAACGATCTGGCTCTTGTATCTCCGATCACACCGTCATGAACTTCTAGTAAACACTAATCACAAATCAACTACCTCACAAAGTACATCTTATTATAACCTTCTTTCAATTATAATATCCTATCTAATTATAATATATTAGTTTAGTCTATACACTTGTTAGATAGTCTCAACCGCATTGATAACAAGCTACCCAATAAAATAATAATTATATTTATATCATAAAAGTATTTTTATTAATTCTGAAATAATATTGAAAAATAAATCAAATATATCAATTTTTTATTTTATATACTAAAATTAAGCTAGCCAGTTAACACATTCAAGTAATCTTACTAGGTTGTCCAATTTCGGTTGATTCAGACTAGATGGAATCATAAAAATGTAACACTTTAATTCTAAAATTAATAAACTTATAAATAATATTCATAATATATTACCATGGAATCTAAGATTATTAACCATCGAATTTTAGTAGGACAAATAGGACATAAATCTATACAAGTGCCACGGACAAACCGTAGAACGAGAGCCACGGACAAACCGTTGTGATCCAGAAGCTACGGCTTGGAGAAAAGACAGTGTACATGTACAGGTACAAGTTAGAGTCAGGGTGAAGGAGTTTTGGTTGATAAAAGTAGCAGAATACAACAATGGAGATGGTATTACATTTAAAAAATTATTGCAGCAGTTTTCTGGAAATCGTCTAGCTTGTAGGGCTGTTTTGAGGAAGTTAAAGTAAGTTTTGATGGAAAGTTTGTAAAAAAAATGTTAAGGACAAAGCGAGGAAGAAGTGTGTTGAATTTTAGAGAAAAATTCTTATTGTGAACGAGGATATGGACGGATTGGTAGAGACTAGCTGAATTCAGATTCAGCCTAGGTACGCGTGGATAAATAGAGGTGCGGAGGGAGATGGAGAAGGTTTTGTGAAAACCCCTTAAATTTTCACTATGATTTTAATTTTTTTTGATTGGCTTTATTGTCGATATTTTACGACGAGTACAAACATGTTGGTACAAAGTATATTTTTATACAAAGATTTTATAGTATCGAATTTTTCATATAGAAAAAAATATATAAAATTTTAAAATTATATAAGGTAAATATTTTTTGCCTACAGAATACGTCACATAGAGATTGTTAAACTTAATTTCTAATTTTTATTTTTGATAAGAGAAATGATAATTCTTATTCTATGTTCATACAAGGTACATGGAGGTTTATTCCATGCATAATTTGAGTTTCAAAAACTAATTGATATTATTTGCAAAAAGGTATTTTAAAAATATTTTTACTAATATTTAATTTCTTATTATGAATTTTTGAAATTATTTTATTATTAAAATTTTGTGTTCATAAAAGATAATTTTTGGATTGGTGTTTAAATTAATTTAAAAATTTTATGGATTCTGTTTTATATAGAATTAAGGTAAGAGAGATTTGATTTATATGAATTTTGATCTGATTGGACTTAAGTTTGATTTGATTTAAACTAATCTTGAATTATCTATGAGACTTAATTCTGTCCAAATCATTATCAAACTAGGGAGTCCATCCCCTATATATAGGGGAGTCTCCACATGCTTCCTTTCACAAAATTACTCCACAATATTACTCCACCACAACCAAAAGTGGGTGCATCATGTCCATGACCCCTCCTGTCCATATCTTATTCCATTTTACAGATACAACATTTCTTTCGTGTCGAAAAAAATCCCGACACGAATTAATTCCCTAATCTAACCTTATTCTAAACCATGTCGTCGTCGTCCTGGCATCACCGCCATCGACAACCACCCTTCATCGCCCCCCAAGACACAAACCACCACTGCCGCGACCACCGCCAATATAACTGCTGTCTTCCCTGACCTCTCCCCATGATTAGCCCCCATCTTCCGATCCGCCACCATCGCCAACTTTTCGATCATCAAATTTCTACCCCCTGGCACAGACCACCCCCGGCGCTCTGACACCCTCGCCACAACCAATCCCATCTACCGACCGACAGGCCTCCAGCCAATACGCCTCGGCCGCACAACGCCAAACCCCACTATTACCGACAACCACCATCACCGTCACTTTTGCGACCCAAAATTTTTCCAAAAACAACCAAATACACCACCACCACCACCACCAACAACAACAAATTAGAAATAGGAAGCCCTCACCTGAGCCTCCGCCACGCCTCACTGCCGGAACCCGACGCCGCCGTGGTTGGGAAGACCCCGTCTCTCACTTCTCCACTTCTCTAAACCCTCTGCCGCACGAGTCTCGTTTTCGCAGCCTCTGCGAGACCGACCACCGGTGCTATACCGTGTGGTACCACAGCCCTGGGTGCTGTCGCCGGCCGATCGGCCTTGATATTGGCCGCCGTCGTATCTCTAGACTGTCAGCCCGGCCCTCTCCAACCGCTCCTCCCTTGGCAGCGGTCCACCGCGGCCTCCGGAGCAACGCGCCTCCCCTTTCGACCTCTCCCGTAGCTCTCTCTCCCGCTCCTCACCTTCTCCCCCTCTCTCGGCGTCCGCTCACCTTCCTGCACTTTTGCCCTCTCGATCCCAGGCTCTTCCTCCTCATTGCGCTTTCTTTAGAAACTCTTTATCTTCCTTCCTTTTTAGTTTACAAAGAAAGGTCCTATGTCTTTTCTCTTGTTGGTTCAGTTGTTACTTTACCCATACCTTTATTCTGATATTAGCTAATGCTTCATATATTATTTTTATTGTATTATTATTTTTTTGTTCGTTATTTAAGTATAGGGGATAGCAGAGGTTCTGCTACCGTATAAAATTACTAAGCTTACTTGCAGTATATATATATTTGTTAAAATATTATATAGAAATATATATGTATTAGTCATAGTATTTTTATTAATTTATTTAACTGTATTAACAATATTAATATATATGTACTAATATGAGAATAATAATATTACAATTGTTTTATTTGCTATTTGTTTGATGTAATAATTTTATATAATTTTGGGATAAGGGGGTTTAGAAGTCTACTAATAATGTTATTATTATTTTAGAACTAGTTTTGTGCCTAAATATCTTATTAATACAAACTTAAAATAATAATAATAATTTTGTCCAAAACCATTTGTAGCTTTTGGGTATTTTGCAAACATCATTTTAACTAAAAAAAAGAGTGGTTTTCAAAATTTTAAATGATTCTAGTATTGTCCATTATTCGTCTAAATTATATTTACTAATAAAATACAGTCTATTTAACTAGAAGTTTTATTTTTGACATAACTTAGTATTTGCTTAAAAGGATTTTAGATTTTAAAGTAACACTATTTTAAGTACAATAATAATTTTTTATGGTATTATATATATCTTTCAGAGACTATATATTCTTTTATTTTCTTTTTCTTCACCTTCCTTCGATTTTTCCTCCATCCCGCAACTAAACCCATTTTCCTATTCCTTCGCCAATTATGTACCTCTTATGGCATTCCTAGCCAACTTGATTATTTTGGACCCGATGGAACTGTCCGTGTCACTATTGGAGGTTGTCTTGCGTATTTACTATTCTGTTCCCCCTTGATCATTGCAGCACACCAAACGTCACTACCAGACAAGTATACCTTGCTAATTTACTGTCATAATATTTATTTTCAGTATTTATTTACTTTGTTTCATATTTGTTAGTTCTATTTATTTTAAACTGTGCGTCCAAGCCATACTTGGGTGCAAGCGACTCTATTAGTCGTTTTCATTGTTTTATTTTATTTGATGCATGTCGACTTAGTTTTAGCGGACTACCTTCTTGTTGTGGGATATCCTTATATCTCCTTCGACCATAACACTCTCACTACACGGTTTGAGATATTTTGCTAGGGGCACGGCTTGCATATTGATTGACCATCTCTATAGTCGTGTGTCGGATAGATGATCGTAACTGCTATGATTAAGGTATAGAGACTCGAGTAGTTACAAAACTGGGCAGGTCATGGACATGACTTGGTCAGTGTAGGAAATATTGGGGGAGGACAGTCGCTAGTGCGTATGGAAAGCCAAACAGGTAAACCATAGTTTTCGAAAGAAACTATGGCGTGATATATTTGCAGATACCCTCTGACGTTTTGGACGTTACGACCGGATACGTATGACTGGATGCCAGTTACGTACTTATAGCCTAAATCCCACCCATGCGCAATAAAAGTTGTCCTCTAAATTGCACAATAGACGGTTAGAATCCCCTTTGCATATTTGCGTCTAGGAGAGTCTTTTGTATATTATTATTATTCTGACAGTTCATATTAGCACGTTCTTTCTGTATCTTGTTACGTCCCTCTGAGGACCTGGTGATTTCTCCAGGTGTTTATGATTTTTACAGGTGCTCTAGCCAAGGACATAGTTTACAATCTACCTTCACGATGCTAGCTTTTGGATCGTCTTTCGCTTCGCCCGACTCTTCCATCGTTGCTATGTATTTCCCTCTTTTTGTTGGTAGTGTATTTTTCTCCGCCCAACGTTTTGTATAAATGACATTTATAAGTTATTTTAATATATATTTATTTGTGGATGAGATTAGTTTCATGGCTTTCTACATTTTACAGCTTATGTATACATACGAGGGTTCCATATACTTCGTAAGTATACAACTGGCATATTTACGTACTTGGTCCTTGTATTTTGGGACTGGAGCTTTACATTTTGGAAATAGTTTGTGAAGAGAAGTTGCTTGGAAGAGGTTTAGAAAGAAATTTTGTTCAGGTGGTTTGAGTTAATAAGTGAAGGGGAGGTCATGGGGTGGCCGTTTACTAAGGAAAAGATGAAGCATTGAGTTGAATTGTCATAAAGGATGAAGGTTATGCATGAGTGTGAAAGTGAAGACGTATGGGTTGAAGGAATATAAAAAGTGTATGGGGGGTTATGGCTGCCCACTAAGTGTGTTTGATCCCACTTGAGTCATCCATTAGGTTTTAAGTAATGATGTGTAGAACTGGATTTATTCCAAAGGGTACAAACTTGAAAATATTTACATGTAGGGTTTTGAGTGGTGAACCATGGAGTTTGATATTTTGTAGAGAGGATAATGGTGTATGGTGTTTGGCATGAACCATGTGAGGGTGCATAAGTGTCCGGGTTGAGTCTAGACTAGGTTTGGGCTAAGTCAAACCAGTAGATCATTAGGACTAGAGATTGTGTCATTAGAATTTGTATTAAATAGAAAGTATGTAAAAGTCTAAATGGGTGTGACACAAATTTCATAGATATTATAAGCTTAATATAATGTCATGGGCATATAATGATTGCAAGGAACATGTTAAAGTTATGTGTCAAATTTTCGATTGGAACGGACATAGATGCAAAGCATAGGTTTGAGTTATAAATTATGCATAAATGTTTCGTAATTAAAAATAATGCACAAGAAGATATGTCTGGGTGAGACATGATATAGCAAAATGAAGGTGGACTCGTCTTGAACACGAATATAGATTTTGTTCGAAAAATTGGCCAATGTTGTGCTTCAAAAACCAAAGCTACGGTAAAGTACCTCTATATTCAATATCGATAATCACATATGGTTTAATAAATAATAATCATATAAAAAATTAAATAAAAAATCTCCAAAAATCAAGGTGCTTACATCGGGGTACTAATGAGTCTCAGCAAGCGGTGCGGTAGTGTAAAGCCTTAGAATGAGTTTTACGGTAGAGATAAAATGGCCTAAATTGACCCGAAAGTTGTGTAATAAAAATAGAGCATGAGAGAACATGTGTCATGCCCCAGAACCAGAATATTAGAGAGCGGGAGATAGACACAGCCAGCTATGTATATTGAAGTGAACCCCACCTCGCAATACGGTCACGGCTGTCTAGATGCATGAGGGTTTAACTACCAGCAAAAAGTCTCTTATGGTCAAGTACAAGCCTAGTGTCTCAATCTCGAGCAAGCAAGTAAATGTAATAAGATGTTAGATCATCAGACATGTAAAGTAAGGCGTCCCAAACATTACATATTCAGATGATCATGCAGCTAATCGTACAAAATACGAAGACTAGCAAGAGTTTAAGTCATACATGATCAACCCTAGGATTTGTCAATCATGTTACTGCCCTTAGGCAGTCAGGAATGTAAATTCAACACAAGCTAACACTTGCTCAGCGGCTAAACGCCTCAAAAGAATAATTTATAATAGAGTGGGAGAGCAAAATAAAAATCCACTCGTTTCCATGGTTGCGCCTAGTGTTCACCATCTGGCTGGAAGATCCTCGGGAGCTACTCCCAAATCTGGCCATACAAAACCAGCTGGGTCAGACCCCAGAAAGAGCAAGTGCCACAAGGGAGGTTTCACTTAAGAACTAAAACCATCATGTCTGAACATAAACAAGAATAATAACAAGAAGACAAGAAATATAAATGAGACAATAAATGACGAGAGGACGAGAAACTATTTCGGAAGTCAGGTTACAATCCATAAACCAAACATGGATCGGGGTTGTAACCCTTCGCCTAAACAGAACCTGGTCTCTAACCGTTTATCATCAAGAGTAAGCAAACATGTCCTAGGATTGCCATGTACTGGATCTAGATAAGACTAGACAGGATTGGACTCCATCCAACATTCACGGCTAAGAAAAGAGTACGGCTTGATACTTTAACTAACTAGGGTTATCACAAGCCTAGTTACTATCAAGATGCAATAAGATGTTCCAGCAGTCACAAGCCCTGCATCTATCTAGGTTATCCAAGCAAGGTTCATTTAAGAGTTATCAAGAATTATTAGGTGACTTGAAGTGCAACACATGACAGTTTGCATAGTACTTGTTTCAAGGAGCGCCCCACATGACAGTGGAATGGAAATGTGCTATACTCGTCGGCAGGCTACAAGTCCATTAGGTGTGGCCGGGATAACGGGATCGCTTGTAACTGGAAACATCTCTCTATATGAACTACTTTGATCAATCTAGTTATTAACCTAGTCATATTCAATATGAATCCCTAACCGTGGTAACCAGGGATGCAAGCCTTAGACATGATACGAGACGAGAGTGGTAGCTTATACGAGCAAATTCAAGAACGATCACCTACGGTATCAACACAAGGGTTACTTAGCAAGTCAAGATAGCCATCGCAACAACATATCAAGATTATCATGTTAGGTTACTTATCAAGAATACTTATCCTGTCAAGAGTGTGTCATGACGGACCACTATCAAGAATTATCATGTCAAGTTTCTTATCAAGAGTGCACCACGATGGGTCACTATCAAAAGTTATCATGTAAAGTCATATTGTCATGTCGTGTTCATGTAAGTGCACCACGACGGGCCACTATCAAGGAGTTGTCAAAGAGTACGTACCTTATCAAGATAGTGTTTAATGCTCAGAGTACATGTACAACATGGAAAATAACGTTATAGGACCAGTCAAGTAAAGAATAAAAACAAGTTACAACTCACACTAAGGACCATGGGGATATGAATTTTTGCAAGAGATGACACAAGGGTCAATGGGGGTGTCATGAAGACCACACATCCAAAATGGATGTGCTGAGAATGGCATGCGTCCAAGGCTATATGCCTAAGGGCATGCTGTCACGACCCGCTCCCGAATAATCGGATACGAGTCGGACACGCCCAGCCTTCGTCGATGGACACGACGAAGTAAGCTGTACAATACTAAGGAAAACTCCAAGTCACAATGTAATGTAAACAAACACAGCTTTTATAACGTTCCCAAAATGATCACCAATATCCATTAAGTTATTTTAGTACAATGTCAGCCGAAGACAAATCCGGTCAAATAAAATAAATATACAATAATGAAAATCCAAGATACAATCTCCAGAAAAATAAAATAAAAAGAAAAGCTGCAATATCCAATGCAATCACAAGCTCCACGTAATCTCCCACTCACCTACAACGTATCTTGTCAGAAAAAGAGCAAAGTACAACCCTGACCAAAAAATATACAATGTAATCTGTAGTACAGAATACAAGGTGAAACCAGAATACCAGAAATAGAAATGAAACTACGGTACCAGAGATGAAGTGTAAAACTGCAGGCAATGGACGACAATCAATATGCTAGACAATGAACATGGCTATCAATGTACAAGGCAATGAATTACGACAATCAATGCAAGTGTGACAATTTGAAATATTAAACTAATGTGTGACCGACTTAGGAGCACAATCAATCAATGAGGCAATGAGTCAATGAGTCAATCAATTCTACAAGGTCTGGCTTCATCGTACGTGAAGTGTATGATTAGGCTATCCACAATTATCTATGTTGGGTGTGGTCACACAAAAGCTAATATTTCCCCCAATCCCCGCAATAAACAATGACTCACAAGCAATGAACAATGTACAAGGCAATCGTGTGTATCTCGTGTCCGATATGAGAACATGGCACAGGAATGTAAGACAGAAAAACAAAGTACAAGTCGAGTCAGTGTACTTGCCTCGGTTTTGTTGCACGAGAGTAGTACTGCATGGTTGCAAATCACCTGTTATATTTTGTACAATTATTAGGGTTTTGAAATAGTGACATTATAGCTAACCATATAGATAATTAATTATCTATAATAATAATTATAGGCAAAACTAGCTAGCAATATTTATTTTGAAAATATATATAACATAGATTTACAATAATCACTAGTAAAACACTATTTTTTAGAAAATAGATATAGATATATAGTTTTGTTATACAAAATATCATTAATTATCAATTTAAGGTTAAAATCCTTTTAAAATATTTATTTAATATAATGCTTAGTAAAAATCAAGATTATGAGATTTAGAACATAATAGAAATACTATTATGACCATATAAACTTTTTAGAAACATTTTCTAAAATAATCTAGCAAGAAAATACTAGAATATTTATCTTTTTAAAATAACCAATATTTATACAAAATGATATAATTAAAATAAAGTTTAGAAGTATTCCAATAGTACAAACAAAATAGATTTTTATAAACTAAAATCATTAATAAGAATTTACAATGAAGCATGCTAAATAATTTGTAAGAAAACAATAAAGTCTAGCCCATACTCAACCTGGTCCAATCCTAACAATTAAATTCTAGGAAAATCCTAACCCAACACTTATACGTAGCCCAGCAAACTGGCCCAAAGGTCTGGCCCAATGCTGAAGTCAACAAAACTTAACACTAATTCAGCCCACACTCTACTCTGTTAAAACAGATGAATTATTCATCAGTTTAAGCTAACTGGCTAAGCCCAAACCAGCCCACTCTACTCATTGCTAAATTCAAACATTTAAACCTTAATTCTTTAAATTCAAATACCAGCCCAACACATTCTCTCCAGACCCGGCCTACTATCTCTAATAATTCTAACATTTTCCAGCTCACACCATCTCTTACTCAAGTGAAAAGAACTAATATTAATTCCCTCACACCACATCCCAGTATCTAAGCCAGCAAACCCGGCCCACACTTTGTTCACTCAGCCAACTCCCATTTTAAAGGGTCATAATTAATCCCCCATCCGAGAACCTACTGCTGCCAGAGCATT
The DNA here is from genome assembly GCA_029216955.1 of Iris pallida. NCBI lineage: Eukaryota > Viridiplantae > Streptophyta > Magnoliopsida > Asparagales > Iridaceae > Iris > Iris pallida. Next base: position 11,225 of record JANAVB010008544.1, read on the forward strand.
AATACAAGTAATGAGAGACTTACTCTCATACACACAGCCCAACACCACCCAATACTTCCTATACACATGCAACTCTCTCATCTGCTCAAAAATTCTACAGCCGAAATAAAACCCCACTTTTCTACACTAGCCTAGCCATCATGCCCCTACAAATTTGGAAAGGACAATGGTCCGACTCTTCAGTAGTTGAAAAGTCACAATAGCTGCTCGATAATCGAAGACCAACTATTCACACTCACTTATTCTTCTTCTTCCTATCAGCCGAGTAATATTTCCACTTCTACTCCTATGCACAAACCCGCCCAATGCTTTCTTCTTCTCCAGCTTCTTCTAACACACAGCACAGCCCAATCTTCACTACAAAACTGCCCAATGCTTTCCTCTCCTTCCTCTCACACAGCCGACAACAACCACGACTCTCTTCCCTCTTCTATTTCTCATCAGAACCCCAACCTAGACTCCAACTTCCTCAATCTCCAGATCTAAGAAACCCTAAAAAAATATAAGAAGAAGAAGAAGAACAAGCAAAGCAAGCAGAAGCTGGGGCCAAGTGGATCGAACGGAGGCTTACTGGCCAGCGGAGTAGCGTCGAGTGCTGTGGTGGTGGATCGGCTTCTCGGCGAGCGTTTAAGGTCAGGACGACTCCTTGGCGGCGACGGCTCCGTCTTCGAGAGCGACGTTGATGTCAAAGCACGACAGTCGTGGAGAGGGTGGCACGATCGAGAGGTGCTGCTGTCGGAGATCGAACGGTGTCACGGTCTCCTCGTGCTCGGCGCACGATCTCTACGAGGTGGCTCCTCGGTCTTGTCGAGCTCCAAAGCTGGCGAGGCGAATCTGAGCTCCTCCGACCAGATCTGGTCGAGCTAAGACCGGAGGAGGACGACTGCTAGACGGAATGGTGGCCGATCTCGACGGTGGCTCGAGAATGCTCTGGCGATGGTGTGAGGCGGTGGTCCTCCAGTGAGAGGCCACAGGAGAGAGAGAGTACTGTGTGCCAGTCTGTGATGTGATGTGTCAAAAATTTTATTGGGCTACGTGCATTATTTATAGTAAAATAATATTATGTGTGTGAGTGTGCAGAGTGGCAAAGTGGTAATAGGAAGTAGATATGGGGCTTGAATTAGAAATAGTAACAGAATAACAGAATTTCAAAATTCAAAATTACTGAACCAAATTCCAAATTTCAATATTCACTCCAAACAGATTTTCAAAAGAACAGATAAATAGAAACAGATTTCAGATTCCAAAACAAATTTAGTTAATCTCCTAATTAATTAATTCATTTAGTAATAACTACCTAGCTAATTACCAACTAATTAGCAATAACTGTTTAATACAAATAAAACTGCTATCCCTATATTTAGAATTCTCTAAACATTAGTAATCAATAATAGTATTAAACAAGATATGAATTTAATTAAATAATTGCCAACTAAAAATACTACTAATAATCATTAACTAATTAACAGACATTAAATCTTTTTATTATGAAATCAATTATATCTATATATTCATGTAGGAATAGAATTTTAGCTACAAAAATCTGTTTCAATTTAGCAAAACAATTCTTTTATGCACTCCATTAGAAAATTTTCTAAAATAAATCAAATCATTAGAACTTCAAAATAGTATTCAAAATACCTTTAAAATTGAGAAAATTCATTAACACTCGAAATTCATTTTAACCAACTATTCAATCGAAATTAAATTTTCATAAGAGAACAATATTAAATCCGAAGGAAATTAAAAAAATCTCAAAATTTACCAAATATGATTTTGGGAGTTACAAATCTATCCCCCTTACAAAAATTTTGTCCTCAAAATTTCAAGAGTTTTGCAGTGTTTAAAATCAAACAAATTTATTAAAGGCTACAAGAAAACTAAATGATTTATTTATGGAGTAAAAATAACAAGGACTAACAAGTAGTCACTAGACAAATACAAAAGACCGCAAATGCTAGAAAACTCAGAGACAAGCCTCAAATAGGCAATATAAAAGAAATACAGCTACTACAAGCAAGTAAAAAAAATAACGGTCCATCCGACTGCGCTCCTGCAGCTACTACTGATCCTCAAAAACTGGGTCCTCCTGCTGCTGCTCTGGTGTTGGCTCCTGACGAGTGAAAGCTGCAGGGCAATCTCTCACTTGGTGAGTGGCAGATCCACAAATCAAGCACTGCCCTAACTTCTTGCAGCATTGTCACGACCCGCACCCTAGAGTAAGGGCATGAGACGTGGGTACGTCCAGCCTACGCCGCAGTGTCGGCGGTAGAATGCTGTCCTAGGTCACAACATCTAACAGTTTAAAGTAATAAACAGTTATCCTCCCCGAATGGGGGTGACATAACAGAATATATCTCAATCACAGCTAAGGTAGAACAGGATAAAGATGGGATGATATGAAAGACGCAAGATCCAAACCACAGGAAATACAATAGAGAGAAAGCTAAGTGTCTATGATAACTCCATTGATATCCAGAATAATACAGATCCATAATATATACAACTCAACTCCAATACTATGAAATAAGATAAACTATCTATGGAGCAACTGTCTCTACTGCTAAGGGATTCGACTGGAAGTCCGGATCGCAAGTGTCCTCTAAGGCTGTCCTATAGAAAGTGTCTAAGCAGGCCTCCTCCTTGTCTTTTGTAAAATTTTCAACAGGTCCAATCAGGACGGGAACGAGCACATATCTCTCAACAGTTCATAACAGGTTAGGAGTATAAATCATGCAATAGAGTAAAATACAGGAAGTGCTGAAAAGGAAGTACGAGTAAACAGGAGATATTTGTAACTGAAAGTAAATACATGATAGTAAAGACTATAAGTGGCTACGTGATTTAGAGGACAATATGGTTATGTAAACGGCTTAGGAGCACATGAATACAACTAAGAGGCACATGAATACAGCTACTGGGGATAATGATCACATAACCAATTCTACTCACCCCGCCCCAATCAATACACAAAGATCCATTCAAGTTGCGTTATAGGCACATGAATACAGCTAAGATATGTGAACTCATGTAATGAGTAGTACATGAGGCACATGAAAGCACATAAGAACATGTAAGAACATGAACTAGTACGAGTACAAGGAGTACCTGATGCACATGATAAAGTACATGAACATGAACTACCCGATGCACCCGTAGAGGGATAACATCTCAGAAAGGGATCCATATAGTACTAATCCATGAAGATACGTGTCAGCATCATGTAGAGTAATCTAGAGCAATAATATAGTCCAGACAGGTATGAAAAGATCAGAGAATGTACTCGCCTGCTATCTGAATGTCCAAGATAAAAGTACTGTTCGAGGAGTGGTGTCTGACTCCTATTTATAACAGTACAAGTCACAACAAGTCCAGAATAGTAATAAGATGCACTACAATGTATTATACATGAATCTAGGTTAATCTAGACCAAAGTCAACTCTTGGTCAACTCTGGTCAACCCTAGAAGTCAAACTAGGTCAATCTAGTCAAACCTAAGTCAAACAAGTCTACACTAGTCTAACTAGTCTATTCTAGGTCTAACAAGACTATACAAGTCCAATCTAGGCTCACTAGTCAAGCAGACATACACATAGGCCATAGGCTATCTCATGCCTATAAGCCCAACCATAACACATATCACATGTCAATCTATAAGCCTAACTATAATACACACATTGATATATTATAATATAACATAGAATACTCATATAGGCTACCTATATACATATCAACCATACATATATATCTAAAATATGTAATAGAACACACTCATATATATAGGATACCTATACATATATATATCTCAATACATATATATATATATACATATGTATAGAGAAAGGGGGAAACACATGTACTCATGTGTCATGTGTGTGTGTGAGAGATTACTTGTGTGTGCTATGGCATGTGTGTGTGTGTTAGAGAGATACATGATAGTGTAGAATTCCTGGAAACAGGAAATCATTTACTGTGCAAAGCAAAATAGTGAGTGAGTGGCATACATGAGTGTGTGTAATGATATGTGGACAGTGTCAAAGAAAACAGGGCCTGTGTTCAACCTGGAAACAGTGAGGGAATAGGAAAACCATTTAACAGTCAATGTAATGAAACAATATTAATTCAATTCAGTTTTAAGGAATGAAAGGAAACCAATTCAGGTTGAGAAGAACCATTCTCAGGTTTAAGAAAAACTGAAAAACAGTGAGTGATACATGTGTCCCTGTGTGTAAGAAAAGAAATCAGTTCATATAGTTCAAAAAAATAAAGAAGGAACAGGAATCCAATTCAGTGAACCAATTCACACCCATTTCGAAAAGGAAAAGGGAATCCATCTCAGTTGACAGTAAGAAGGAAAGGAACCCAATAATCAGTACATAACAGTTTCAGTGCAATAGTATTCAGGGATTTCTTTCCTAGTTTTTAGGAAACTAATCTCAGGTTTAGCTATGAATCAATGCATTCATTCAATACAATTTAAGGAAGTAATATCAGTTTCAGCAGTTAGGGACAGTGGCTAACTACCAAATCAAAAATCAGTAAATGATAAATCCTTCATTCAAACTCAGGTTAGGAAATGGAACTGTGATAGGAAACAAATAGTGAAATGTTAAAGGAAAGAAAATGGAAATCAAGTCACATTGACAACTAACCATTCTAAAACAAAACCAATTTCAATGAACTCACATGCCAAATTTCCAATCACAAATCCAAAAGCCCATATTCGAATGAAATACTAAGCTAACATAACAACCAAACATGTGGGAGGGTATTTAACAGTGAGAAACAAACAAATAACAGGAATTAAATGGTTTAGGAACCTAAAATTTAAGGTATCAGGATATGGTATCAGTAACATGCAGTCATTCCCCAATTCGAAACCAATTTCGTATCAAAAACCTAACTAATAATGTAAACTAAATTCATATAGATTATACATTATAATTAGGATCAAATTAGCCAATAAAAACACTATTTAAACTAACAAAACTGAATTGAAACACAGAGAACCCAATGACGCTGATACACGCACAGTGTACTACTCGTGCATACGTGATATCGTATCCGACACGACACGAGAGTTCGAGAAACCCTAGGAACCTCGTGTCAGTCACGAGTACAACACGTGTGTCAAGTTCCACGTGTCGATGTGGCGTGTGCACAGCGCAATCGCACCCGAACAGCAGGGCAAGCAGCCTGCCCGTGCGCGCACGCGTGCAACCGCGTGTCCGCATGTCTGTAGCGACTCGATACGATACTAAAACATCCTTAATATACTAGAAACACATAAGCGAGAGTAAAACCCTAATTCCTATTCAATTATATCTCAGAAAATGGATCGAAATGCCCTTTGGGGCATTTCATCGAACACATGCATACACGAACTGATACGTGTCCGATATGGACACGTATAGGACTCGAACCCTAGGGTTAGCTAGTCCTACATCTAGGGTAGGCCTAGGACATCCTTGATATGCAATAAAACAGCAATTACATGGTGTATGTTAGAATTTATCTATTGATGTGCAAGGCTCAAAAATCCCCAAATAAAAGTGGTTCCTCAAGCCACCAAACTCCTTCAAATTGATTCTTCCCTAAAATTACTCAATATCAACAGCAAGTAGACTAATTTTAGAACCTAATGCAATTAATTTGGGTGGAAAAGGAATTGAAATAGATTTTCTAGAATTTAATGAAGATGGAGACTCACCTCTTCTCAAACATGGAAAATAATTCTAAGGAGGCTAGCCCTAAATTCTAGGAGGGATTAAATAGTGGAAGAATGACCTAGTGTGGCCAGCCATGGGCTGGAATGGGCTAGGGTTAGGTTGCACTAGTGTTGGGTTGGGCCTTTAAGGCTAAAATCACAAGTCATGACTTGTGAAACCACAAGCCATTTCCTATTCAATTAATTTTCTAATTTCCCCAAAATAATTCTAATGGATTTGATGTCACTTACTTAGGTCAAGCTATGGTTTCTTAACCTAACCAAATAGTCATGACCTAGGTTAGCCTCTAGGACAGTCTCCTAAGTCAACATTAGTCAAAGTCAAAACTAGCACCAAATCAATATACTAAAAATCACTTAAAAATTCTAATAAATATAATTAATACTAATAATTCCAAAATTATTCCAAAATTATTCCAAAATTTTAAAAATGACCAAAATACCCTCAAGCTAGAAAAGTGGTAGTGACAAATCTACCCTCCTTAAAATAATTTTGTCCTCGAAATTAAAGGCGAAACTAAACTGCTGAGAAGGATAGAAAAGTATACCTCAAGGTCCAAAAAGATAGGGGAAACGCTCGCGCATCTCATCCTCCCGCTCCCAGGTAGACTCTCTTGGAGAATGATGCCTCCATGCGACGCGTACCAAGGGTATCACCTGGTTCCTCAGAACCTTCTCCCGGCGATCCAGAATCTCCACAGGCTGCTCTGGATAACAGAGAGTAGGTCCAACCTCAATCTCCGAATGATCGAGCACATGGCTAGGGTCAGCCACGTACCGTCTCAACTGTGATACGTAGAATACGTTGTGAACTCCCACTAGTGCAGGTGGCAAGTCTAGCCTGTATTCCACGTCACCGACTCTCCTGCTGATAACGAAAGGGCCGATGAAGCGCGGGCTAAGCTTCCCACCTCCACCAAAACGTATCGTACCACGAGTCGGAGATATTCGCAGAAAAACCATGTCTCCAACCTAATCACAAGCTAGGTCTCAAGTTACTAAAAATCAAACACGATCAATCAAACAAAACTAATAATACAACCTACTTCTAATCCTATCTCTAAATCTGTACCTCAAACTCCAACGGCCTCCGGTGGCTATCGGCCCAGTGCCGATGTCTGTCCTGCGCCACGCGAAGTCTGTCCCTGATGAGCTTCACTTTCTCGGCTGCGTCAACAACCATCTCTGGTCCCAGTAAAGCTCGTTCTCCAACATCATCCCAAGATAAGGGTGTACGACACCTATGCCCATACAGAGCCTCAAACGGTGACATCTCAATGCTGGCCTGATAACTGTTGTTGTAAGCAAACTCCACCAAATGTAGATGATCCTCCCAGGAACCTCCAAAATCCAGGACGCACGTCCGCAGCATGTCCTCAAGGGTCTGAATAGTCCTCTCTGACTGTTCGTCCGTCTGGGGGTGGTATACAGTACTAAACTTGAGCTGAGTGCCCAAACTAGTCTGTAGACTCCTCCAGAAGTGGAAAGTAAAGCGACTATCCCGATCTGAGATAATGCTGACAGAAACTCCGTGAATCCTGACTATCTGCCTCATATACAACTCCGCAAGCCTCTCTGTAGACGTACCCACCTTGAATGGCAAAAGTGGGCCGATTTGGTCAACCTGTCAACGATGACCCAAATCGCGTCTTTCCCTCCTGGTGTACGCAGCAACCCTGATACAAAATCCATGGTGATATGTTCCCACTTCTACTCTGGAATGGGCAATGGCTGTAACAATCCTCCGGGCCTCTGCCTCTCTGCCTTGACCTACTGACAGACCAAACATCTAGCTACGAAGCGAGCTACCTTCCGCTTCATCCCGTACCACCAGACATGCTCTCGCAGATCCCTGTACATTTTGTTGGCTCCAGGATGTATAGAGTACTGCGATCTGTGAGCCTCCTGCATGATCTGCTCTCTGAGCTCCCCGCTAGGCACACATAACCTGGAACCGTGCCTCAAGGCACCATCCTCTGCTAGTGAAAACTCGCCATCCACCAACCCTGTACGAACCTGCTCTCGGATACACCGCAGAGCCACATCCTCGAACTGCGTCGCCTTGATCCTATCCATCAAGTCTGACTGTATCTGAAGGCCCCATAACTGCATCTGTACCCCGGGCACAATCACCTCAATCCCAAGGCTCTCCAAGTCTACAAGCAAGTGCCGATCCATAGTCAAACACATGGCTGTCGGATACCTACTCAAGGCATCGGCAACCACGTTGGCCTTCCCCGGGTGATACTGAAGTGAGATGTCAAAGTCCTTCATCAACTCTAGCCATCTATGCTGCCTCATGTTGAGCTCTTTCTGTGTAAACACATACTTCAAGCTCTTGTGATCTGTGAAAATCTCCACCCTTTCGCCATACAGATAGTGCTTCCACAACTTCAGAGCAAAAATCACCACTGCCAGCTCCAGGTCATGGGTAGGGTAGTTCTTCTCATGGGGACGTAATTGCCTGGAAGCATAGGCAATCACCTTCCCATGCTGCTGCAAGACACAACCCAGCCCCTTCCCTGAAGCATCACTATAAATAGTAAATCCACCCGATCCTGAAGGCAATGTTAGAATCAGAGCTGTCGTAAGCCGCTTCTTCAACTCATCAAAAGCTGTCTGATACTCCTCTGACCAAACAAACTCAGTATCCTTCCGGGTCAACCGAGTCAACGGCTCTGCAACCCGGGAGAAATCCTGCACAAATCTCCTATAATATCCTGGCAGCCCCAGGAAACTCCTGATCTCTGCCACTGAAGTCGGTGCTGTCCAAGCCTCAACTGCTGTGATCTTCTTCGGGTCCACTGAGATACCATCTCCAGTCACCACATGACCCAAGAAGTCTATCATGTCTAGAAAGAACTCACACTTCGAGAGCTTGCCGTACATCGTTTCTCTCCTGAGTGTCTCTCGCACCACTCTCAAGTGCTCTTCGTGCTCTTCCTCTGTCTTGGAATACACCAGGATATCATCAATGAATACCACCACGAACTTGTCCAAGTACTGGTGGAATTCCTTGTTCATAAGGTTCATAAACACTGCTGGTGCATTGGTCAGCCCAAACGGCATAACCAAAAACTCAAACTGCCCGTACCACGTCTTGAAAGTGGTCTTGGGAATATCCTCCCTCTTCACCTTCACCTGGTGATAACCTGACCTCAAATTAATCTTGGAGAACACCCGAGCTCCGCTCAACTGATCAAAGAGATCATCGATCCGCGGCAGTGGGTATCTGTTCTTGATCGTCAGGTTGTTAGGTGCCCTGTAGTCGATACACATCCGTACCGACCCATCCTTCTTGGGTACGAAGAGTACCGGTGCACCCCAAGGCGAAGAACTCGATCGGATGAAGCCCTTGTCCTGCAGCTCATCCACCTGCTTCTTCAGCTCCACCAATTTGCCGTTGTACACTCGATAGACATGCTGGAAAATTGGTTTCGTACCGGGAACCAAGTCTATCAAGAACTCTACATTCCTGTCCGGTGGAAGCCCTGGCAACTCCTCTAGGAATACGTCCATAAACTCTGCGATCAAGGGATGCGGAGCCACCTGCTCCTCAACTGAAGCTCCACAGAAGACTCCGCCGTCCTGCTCTGCCTGCCGCCTGGTGTACTCAAACTCTGGCTCTCCTGGTGCCCCAAACAAAACTCTACCCCCTCGGCAATCGATGCGGGCGTGGTGTCTACTCAGCCAGTCCAGACCTAATACAATGTCGTAGTTCAGTAATGGCATGACGAGTAAACTCACTCCCAACTCTCGGCCTCCTAATATGACACTCCGCCCTCTACAAACATCACTCACGAGGATGACCCTACCCCCGGTCGTGATCTTGTAGGTCCTAGGCAATGGTTCAGAAACCAGACTGTGTCTAATAGCATACGATACTGACACAAAGCTGTGGGAAGCCCCGAAATCAAAGAGTGCAAATGGTGAAAGGGTGTTGAGAAGAACCGAACCTACTATCAGCTCTCCGATGGCTTCTGTATCCTCAGCTGCCATGGCGAAAGCTTGCCCCTGCTGTCCACCTCGTGCCTGCTGCTGGTGCTGCTGGAACCTCTGCTACTGGGTCTGCAGTGGCCCCTTCTGCTGGCCTGTTGGAGCCTTGGCTCTACCTCCCTGAGCTCCTCGCCCAAAAGCCCCAGGGCAATCCCTCAACTAGTGATCTCTCGCACCACAAAGTAGGCACTTGCCTAGCTTCTTCCTGCACTCATGGATCATGGGCCCCGGCTTCTTACAGAAGGCACAAATGACTACCTGCTGCTGACAGGGTGCCTGCTACCCTCTCTGCTACTGGTGCTGCACCTGCTGAAAAGGTGCCCTACCCTGCTGCTGATACTGCTGCTGGTGCTGCTGCTGATACTGCTGAACTGGCCTCTGCTGCTGATGCTGGAAGTGAGGCCTCTTGGCCTGCCCTTGACTGCTGCTACCACCCTGGAAGTCACGACCCCTCTTCTGCTTCAGCCCTAGGTCGTCTTCCGCCGCCATAGCCCCAGAAAATATCTCAGCAAAAGTAGCGTTCCGGTCGCTCTTAGTCAGCGACCGAACCTCTCTAATCAAGCCCCGGCAAAACTTCCTCGCCTTCGTCTTCTCAGTCAAGTCATCTATGAAATGGGCCAGTCTACAAAACTCTGCAGCATACTCAGCTACCGTCTGGTTCCCCTGAACCAGACCCTTGAACTGTGCCTCGATACCTCCCAAGGCCACATCAGGAAAGAACTGCTCCTTAAAAAGCTCCTTGAACTGGGCCCAAGTCTGGCCCTCAACTCCCACCCTGGGATCTGTCTGTTACCACGCACGGGCCAAGTCCTGTATCTGACTGCCCGCCGCCTCGATCTGGAGTCGAACTGGTATCTCTGCCAGCCTGAATATCTCCTCGATATGCTCTATCCAGTCGTCGGCATAGTGGATGCCCTCTGTGCCGAAGAACTCCTGAGGGTGCATCTTCTGGAAGTCCTGTATATCCTTCTCCCTTCGATGGGGCTGCTACTGGGCCCCCTGAGCAGTAATCATCTCGACTGTGGTGCGAACTAGCTAGTGTGCCTCATCGATCCCCTGACGGAAATCTGCAGTCTGTCTCGTCTGCTGCTGCTGGTGGGACTCAAGAATCCTCTGTACGAAGGAGAAGAGATGTGCAGCATCTACCATCCCTACAGGCGGAGGCGGCTGCGGTGGAAGGATCTCAGGAATCACAACGCTCGGCCTCCTGACTGGTGGAGGTGCTCCTCCAAAAGTGGCAGAAACACCGACTCCTGAGGGCTGTACTGGCTCTGCGGCACCGGGAGCTGGCTGCTGCTGAGGTCGAGAGGTGCTAGACCCCTCTCCAGCGCCTTCCAGTCCAGGGTGATGCGATCTCGTCTCAACCATCCTGGAGACATAGATCAAACAAGAAACAATTACTGAGAATGAATCGAAATATCAAAGGAGGACAGTTTAAAATTCAAAGCAAGACAATAAACAGTAAATGTAGATATACGGAATCTGATAAGGAATTTTTCCTAGTGTGATTGAGTACCTTCAAAAATATACTAATTCCTACTGCAGGCTGCAGCGATATTCTAGTTCAAATACCACTACATTTCCAACCTAGACCTGCATGGGCCACCACTAAAAACGTGTCACGACCCGCACCCTAGAGTAAGGGCACGAGACGTGGGTACGTCCCGCCTACGCCGCAGTGTCGGCGGTATAACGCTGTCCTAGGTCACAACATCTAACAGTTTAAAGTAATAAACAGTTATACTCCCTGAATGGGGGTGACATAACAGAATATATCTCAATCACAGCTAAGGTAGAACAGGATAAATATGGGATGATATAAAAGATGCAAGATCCAAACCACAGAAAATACAATAGAAAGAAAGCTAAGTGTCTATGATAACTCCATTCATATCCAGAATAATATAGATCCATAATATATACAACTCAACTCCAATACTATAAAATAAGATAAACTATCTATGGAGCAACTGTCTCTACTGCTAAGGGATCCGATTGGAAGTCCGGATCGCAAGTGTCCTCTAAGGCTGTCCCATAGAAAGTGTCTAAGCAGGCCTCCTCCTCGTCCTCTGTAAAAATTTTAACAGGTCCAATCAGGACGGGAATGAGCATATATCTCTCAACAGTTCATAACAGGTTAGGAGTATAAATCATGCAATAGAGTAAAATACAGAAAGTGCTGAAAAGGAAGTACGAGTAAACATGAGATATTTGTAACTGAAAGTAAATACATGATAGTAAAGACTGTAAGTGGCTACGTTATTTAGAGTACAATATGGTTATGTAAACGGCTTAGGAGCACATGAATACAACAAAGAGGCACATGAATACAGCTACTGGGGATAATGATCACATAACCAATTCTACTCACCCCGCCCCAATCAATACACAAGGATCCATTCAAGTTACGTTATAGGCACATGAATACAGCTAAGATTTGTGAACTCATGTAATGAGTAGTACATGAGGCACATGAAAGCACATAAGAACATGTAAGAACATGAACTAGTACGAGTACAAGGAGTACCTGATGCACATGATAAAGTACATGAACATGAACTACCCGATGCACCCGTAGAGGGATAACATCTCAGGAAGGGATCCATATAGTACTAATCCGTGAAGATATGTATCAGCATCATGTAGAGTAATCTAGAGCAATAATATAGTCCAGACAGGTATGAAAGATCAAAGAATGTACTCGCCTGCTATCTGAATGTCCAAGATGAAAGTACTATCCGAGAAGTGGTGTCTGGCTCCTATTTAGAACAGTACAAGTCACAACAAGTCCAGAATAGTAATAAGATGCACTACAATGTATTCTACATGAATGTAGGTCAATCTAGACGAAAGTCAACTCTTGGTCAACTCTGGTCAACCCTAGAAGTCAAACTAGGTCAATCTAGTCAAAACCTAAGTCAAACAAGTCTACACTAGTCTAACTAGTCTACTCTAGGTCTAACAAGACTATACAAGTCCAATCTAGGCTCACTAGTCAAGCAGACATACACATAGGCCATAGGCTATCTCATGCCTATAAGCCCAACCATAACACATATCACATGTCAATCTATAAGCCTAAGTATAATACACACATTGATATATTATAATATAACATAGAATACTCATATAGGCTACCTATATACATATCAACCATACATATATATCTAAAATATGTAATAGAACACACTCATATATATATATAGGATACCTATACATATATATATATCTCAATATATATATATATATATATATATATATATACATATATATAGAGAAAGGGGAAATACATGTACTCATGTGTCATGTGTGTGTGTGAGAGATTACTTGTGTGTGCTATGGCATGTGTGTGTGTGTGTTAGAGAGATACATGATAGTGCAGAATTCCTGGAAACAGGAAATCATTTACTGTGCAATACAAACAGTGTGTGAGTGGCATACATGAGTGTGTGTAAGGATATATGGACAGTGTCAAAGAAAACAGGGCCTGTGTTCAACCTGGAAACAGTGAGGAAATAGAAAAACCATTTAACAGTCAATGTAATGAAACAATATTAATTCAATTCAGTTTTAAGGAAGGAAAGGAAACCAATTCAGGTTGAGAAGAACTATTCTCAGGTTTAAGAAAACTGAAAAACAGTGAGTGATACATGTGTCCCTGTGTGTAAGGAAAGAAATCAGTTCATATAGTTCAGAAAAATAAGGAAGGGACATGAACCCAATTCAGTGAACCAATTCACACCCATTTCGAAAAGGAAAAGGGAATCCATCTCAGTTGACAGTAAGAAAGAAAGGAACCCAATAATCAGTACATAACAGTTTCAGTGCAATGGTATTCAGGGATTTCATTCCCAGTTTTTAGGAAACTAACCTCAGGTTTAGCTATGAATCAATGCATTCATTCAATACAATTTAAGGAAGTAATCTCAGTTTTAGCAGTTAGGGACAGTGGCTAACTACCAAATCAAAAATCAGTAAATGATAAATCCTTCATTCAAACTCAGGTTTGGAAATGGTACTGTGACAGGAAACAAACAGTGAAATGCTAAAGGAAAAAAAATAGAAATCAAGTCACATTGACAACTAACCATTCTAAAACAAAACCAATTTCAATAAACTCACATGCCAAATTTCCAATCACAAATCCAAAAGACCATATTCGAATGAAATACTATGCTAACATAACAACCAAACATGTGGGAGGGTATTTAACAGTGAGAAACAAACAAATAACATGAATTAAATGGTTTAGGAACCTGAAATTTAAGGTATCAGGATATGGTGTCAGTAACATACAGTCATTCCCCAATTCGAAACCAATTCCACATCAAAAACCTAACTAATCATGTAAACTAAATTCATATCGATTATACATTATAATTAGGATCAAATTAGCCAATAAAAACACTATTGAAACTAACAAAACTGAATTGAAACAAAGAGAACCCAATGACACTGATACACGCACAGTGCACTACTCGTACACACGTGATATCGTGTCCGACACGACACGAGAGTTCGAGAAATCCTAGGAACCTCGTGTCAGTCATGAGTACAACACGTGTGTTAAGTTCCATGTGTCGACATGGCATGTGCACAGCGCAATTGCACCCGAGCAGCAGGGCAAGCAGCCTGCCCGTGCGCGTGCGCGTACAACCGCGTGTCCGCGTGTCTGTGGCGACTCGACACGACACTAAAACATGCTCAGTATACTAGAAACACATAAGCGAGAGTAAAACCCTAATTCATATTCAATTACATCTCAAAAAATGGATCGAAATGCCCTTTGGGGCATTTCGTCGATCACATGCATACACGAACTAATACGTGTCCGATACGGACACGTATAAGACTCGAACCCTTGGGTTATCTAGTCCTACAGCTAGGGTAGGCCTAGGGCATCCTTGATATGCAATAAAACAGCAATTACATGGTGTATATTAGAATTTACCTATTGATGTGCAAGGCTCAAAAATCTCTAAATGAAAGTGGTTCCTCAAGCCACCAAACTCCTTCAAATTGATTCTTCCCTAAAATTACTCAATATCAACAGCAAGTAGACTAATTTTGGAACCTAATGCAATTAATTTGGGTGGAAAAGGAATTGAAATGGATTTTCTAGGATTTAATGAAGATGGAGACTCACCTCTTCTCAAACTTGGAAAATAATTCTAAGGAGGCTAGCCCTAAATTTTAGGAGAGATTAAATAGGGGGAGAATGACCTAGTGTGGCAGGCCATGGGCTGGAATGGGCTAGGGTTAGGTTGCACTAGTGTTGGGTTGGGCCTTTAAGGCTAAAATCACAAGTCATGACTTGTGAAACCACAAGCCATTTCCTATTCAATTAAATTCCTAATTTCTTCAAAATAATTCTAATGGATTTGATGTCACTAACTTAGGTCAAGCTAGGGTTTTTAACCTAACCAAATAGTCATGACCTAGGTTAGCCTCTAGGACAGTCTCCGAAGTCAACATTAGTCAAAGTCAAAACTAGCACCAAATCAATATACAAAAACACTTAAAATTCTATAAATATAATTAATACTATAATTCCAAAATTATTCCAAAATTTTAAAAATGACCAAAATACCCTCAAGCTAGAAAAGTGGTAGTGACAGGCATTCTCCGACACGGTGTCCCTGTCTTTTGCAGTATGCGTAAGAAAAGTACACTGGAGTCT
>JANAVB010008545.1:0-12637 GCA_029216955.1 Iris pallida
GTTGAATGGCATTCTCCGTGTTTCTAACACGGAGAATGGCCGTTTCCTGTATTTTAACATTTGAATGACCATTCTCCGTGTCATTTAACACGGTGAATGTCATTCTCCGTGTTATTTAGCACGGAGAATGCCATTCTCCATGTAATTTAGAAACGGAGAATGCCAGAGAATGCCATTCTTCGTACTAAATTACATGGAGAATGGTCATTCTCCTATGTTTTAACACTGGGAATAACCATTCTCCGTGTAAATTAACACGTAGAATGTCATTCTTCATTTTAATTAAGACGAAGAATGCCATTCTCCATTTTATTTAACATGGAGAATGACATTCTCCGTGTTAATTTACACGGAGAATGGCATTCACCGTGTTTCTAACACGGAGAATGGCCATTCTCCTGCGTTTTAACACTGTAATGACCATTCTCCGTGCTAAATTACACGGAGAATGGACATTCTCGTTTTATTTAACACGGAGAATGACATTCTCCGTTTTATTTAACACGGAGAATGGCATTCTCCGTGTTTCTAATACGGAGAATGGCCATTCTCCGTATTAGAACACTGTTATGGCCATTCTCCGTGCTAAATTACACAGAGAATGACCATTCTCCGTGTAAATTAAGACGGAGAATGACCATTCTCCGTGTAATTTAGCACGGAGAATGGCCATTCTCCGCGTAAATTAAGACGGAGAATGCTATTCTCCGTGTTACTAACACAGAGAATGACTATTCTTCGTGTAAATTAAGACGGAGAATGACATTCTCCGTGTTACTACACGGAGAATGGCCACCCTCATGCGAAATTAACATTTTTCGTGTTCTAACACGGAGAATGACCATTCTCCTGCATTTATGGTCAGTTGAAACTTTGAAGGGACATAACTTTTGACTGGGAGGTCGAAACGAGGTCCGGTTTGTCCCAAAATGAGCGTATCTTCGAGGAGCCTGAAAGTAACAGCTTCTTCGTTAGACGGCCTTCCGAAATTTTAGAATCGCAAAAAAATGATGTTTGGATCTCCGTTTTAGCACTTTTGTCGTTTGTCTCGGTCTTTCCGAAATTTTCCGACGAGTTTTTGAAGATTTTTTAGGAGAAAACCTAGATTCGAAAGTGAACAGCGTATGGAAGAAGATGAAGTATCGAAATATTTTTTAACAGTAGTTTCGTGGGTGTTTTCAATAAATTAGAAGGAAGGGCAAAAAGGTCATTCGGAACCCTCTTTATATATTTTTTGCTAATTCTGGACACGCGATGAAATGTTATTGTGCGGTGGGTTTTTCATAAAAAAATTTCGTTTTTTTTGGACATTTCATAAATTTTCCCAAAAAAAATATGTCAATCCAAATTTAACGCATCATTGTTGGAAGTGCTAAATATTCAACAACTTACTTGAATTGTGATATTTAAATTCTGCACATTCCTTGGACTTTGTGAAGTCACCATAAACTAGTTGCAACTGTATCAAAGTTTCTAAATATGTATATCTTCTAGCCTAAATATGTATATCGAAGTTTCTAAAAATGTAGATCTTTTAGCCAGCCCAGTAGTAAAATGACATTCCTGTGGACAGCCAATTGGCATGCATGTATCAAACAACTTCTTCTCTTCAATCAGTGTCAGAGCCAGTTAAGCATCACTGGTGGACTTCTGCAGATTCCTTTTCGTTCACATGAGTGTCCCTTAGGTATTGTCCTTAGGTATTGTTTGGGAAGAGAGAAAATGAAGCGGGGAAGAAAAATTTTGAGAGAAAAATAGGAGAAATTAAAAGTAGTGGTGTTTGGTAAAAATAGATTTGCATTTGGATTTAGAAATTCAAATTTTAAATTCAATATGAAGTTTTAAATCAAATTCAATCAAATCCAACTCCAACCAAACATTAATTTGGTAAATTATTAATAGCTATTATATTATAATTATGTTATTTAACTAAATTATTATTATAATTAATAAATTAAATAAAAAATTATTAACAGCTACTATAATTGAAATTATAGTTATGATTAATAATTAAATTATTATGATATTATGATAATAGTTATGATTAATAATTAATTATTGATAATTATGATAATTTTGATTAATAAATTATTAATTAAGATATATGATGATTATATGACGATTAATAAATTATTAATTAAAATTTTATTATATATTAATTATTAAATTATTAAAAGTAAATTATTAATTCTGATGATAATTTATAATACTAACTATTAGTATTTTATTAAAAATAATAACAATTTTTATTTTTTTTAAAATAATAATATGTCTAATTTTAAATTAACTTTAGCTAATTTTTAATTAACTATAAATAAATATTTTAACAATAGTAATTAAATTAATATAATGATGATTAATTAAACTATTATAATATATTATTATTAAATTATAAATTACTAATATGATTATAATTGTGATTAAAATATTATTAATCGATATTATAATAAAATAGTAATTAATGAATTATTAATTAATATTATAATAAAACTAATAAATTATATTATGATTAAAATTGGAAATTATAATAATTATTAATTAAGATTACAGTTATAATTAATAAATTTTATTTTATTATGACTAATAAAATTATAATATTCAATAAGATTATTAAAATAAAATAATAAAAATATAATTAATAAATTATTAACTTAGATTATAATTATAATAACTAACTATTAGTTAATATTTTATTTAAAACAATATAAGGGAGATGCTACACTATCCGCGAGTTTGAAAGACAGGAATATAGACAGGATAAGAGGATTGTGGTGCTAAATAATATAAGGGAGATGCTACATTATCCGCGAGTTGGACCGCAGGCCACGTGTCATCCTTTCATTGGATGGGGGACGAGGGGTGTGCGTGGGGTGCATGGTGACATGCGGCGTGCAGAACACGCGCACGGTAACCTGGGCAACAAAATTTCTATATGTAAACCTGCTCAAAAAAAGGTAAATAAGCTCGTCAATAAACTATAACTGATCCGGACTCACAACGGCAGTGGTCCGTTCCGATTAGATTATTAAATTATCCAAATTTTTTGTATGTTTTTTCGAAATAGCAGATGCCGGAATTATATTTTTAACAAAAATGTTATTTGGTCCCAAAAAATTGGGTGATACCATCTCTCATTTTGTGGCTATAACATGGCTGATGACATGACAGTTGACATGGCAAAATTAACATTAAATTATAATTAGTTTTAATATCAAATTGAACATATATATTAAAATTAACTTTAAATTAATATTAAGATTAACATTAAGGTTAACATTAATTAAAATTAGCATTATCATTAAAACTAATATTATAATTAATATTAATATCAAATTAACATGAATATTAAATTTAATATTATATTAATGTCAATATTAACATTAAATTAAATTAGCAAAGCATAACATTAATAATAAAAAATTGAGATAATTAATTTTTGGGTTAAAATATGACATGTCAGCTGCCATGTCAGTTGCCATGTCGGATGCCCAAATGGAAGATGGCATCACCCAAAAATTTTGGGAGCCAAATACCATAATTGTATTTTTAAACCGCTCAGATTAGATTCTTAAACTATCCAATTTTTTCAGTGGTTCAGACCCACCACGTGGCAGTGGTGATGCATGAGTACTTTCCGCCAATAGCATCGATAACCATTATCGTCCACTCTTTCAATGTCGTCGTCCCTGGATGATGTGCCATAGCAGTATTGATGGAGAGTTAAGACATACCACTGCCACATGCTGGTAAATCCGGAGCACTAAATAATTTTCCCTCCACAAAGGATGTAATGTGGAGTTTGTTTGTAAAAAACAAGAAATGGGTGGTTGTAATATATCTATCCCATTGCATGACACACATGCTCTATTTGTTTTGTTTTTAATATGCATAACCCTCCATCCACCACCACCCACCACATGGTCCAGTTGTACGCTAATGCTATCGCGACAAAGTTCTTGCTCATGAAACCACCAAGGGGAGAGGAACGCAATCGACCAGAGCTCAACAACATGGGACCATCAGCCAATGGCGAAGGGTACAAATTTGTACAGGAGCCGAACGTATCCGGCGTTTGTGACAAAAATAATAGGATAAGAGAATCAATAGTTGGCTATCACATGACTCAGCGATTATGTATAGGTCACAAATCGCAAACAAATATTTTTTTTGACCATAATTAGGGTACTTAAAATATTTGTGTTTGGATCTACTTAGTAGACATAATTAGCGTTTGAGTCTCCAATAAGTTAGGATATTTGTTTGGATCTCTATAATAAACCTAATTAGTGTTTAGTTCTTCTTTAAGTTAGAATATTGTGTTTGAGTCTCCATAATAGACATAATTCAAATCCAACTAAAAATTGAAAAAAAAAAAAAAAACAAGAGAGACAAAAAGGAGGAAAAACTAAAAAAGAAAAAGAAAAAAATTACAAAATCGAAAGCAGAAAAGAAAAAAAAAAAAAAAAACGAAAAACGACAAGAAAATTTTCGCATACTCGTAATTTCCGAAAATAAATTTATTCGAAAATCAAGACCTAAAATATAAATTTTTGACAAATTTATTTTGGAAACATATTCCCATGTTTAGTTAAGGTTAAAAAAAATATTTCTGAAAATTACTAGTACTTAGAAAATAATTTACCTACTGGAATCCTATCACTTAAGAATAGGTGGATATATATTTTTTGCTCGGAGAAAAACAAATTATTTTTTTTTTATCCTTTTTCATTTTCTTAGATTTTTTTCAGTATTTAGTTTTTTATCCTTTTTTTCGTTTAATTTCGTCATTTTTTCTCCCCTTTTTTTTTCTTTTTGTTTTGATTAGTTTTTTTTTCATTTTTTCTTCAATTTTTTTAGTTGTGTTTTAAAAGTCAACCGTTAGTCCAAGACCCAAAACTCAAACACTAAATATATTTATTATGGAGACCCAAACACAAATATCATAACTTATAGGAGACCCAAATATTAATTATCTCCTTTATGGAGACCTAAATACAAAAATCTAACTTATTCGAGATCCAAAGTTTAAATATCCCATAATTTTACATACTGAAAATTGCTGAGAAACCCAATTTCGGGGTTGGATTGTATGAAAAACCCACCCGTAGGATGGGTTTTATGAAATGACCAGAATTATATAATTCCACGTCAAATATACAAAGATTCCCTTTAGATGCTCTGTATTTACTAAATTAATACCATAACTAACCCTCCGCACAACTCAGATCTAGATTGCGATTATCTTCTTCTTATTCTTCACGAGAGATCTGAATTCCATTGATCTCATCTTCAGCAGAGATCGCAAAGATCGTTCGTAGTTCACCATGCTTTTTTTTCAGTCGAACTCCGATCATCGCTCATCTTCTTCTTCTTCTTCTCCGACAATTAGGTCAATTATGGAGAAAAGATCTTCTTCTTCTTTTCCATAAGAGTTCACATCGTTTTGAAAGAAGAACGAAAACTCTTGAATCTTTATTCATGTCAAATTTTTTTCTACAAAAAAAAAAAAAAAAATTAGGTTTCTGTCAACTGTTCTCCGTCGATATCACACGAAGAATAGTCATTCTCCTGCATTTTTAACAAGGAGAATGACATTCTCCGTGTTGAATGGCATTCTCCGTGTTTCTAACACGGAGAATGGCCATTCTCCTGTGTTTTAAATTTGAATGACCATTCCGTGTCATTTAACATGGAGAATGTCATTCTCCGTGTCATTTAGCACGGAGAATGGCCATTCTCCGTGTAATTTAGAAACGGAGAATGCCATTCTCCGTACTAAATTACACGAGAATGGTCATTCTCCTACGTTTTAACACTGGGAATAACCATTCTCCGTGTAAATTAACACGGAGAATGTCATTCTCCGTTTTAATTAAGACGGAGAATGTCATTCTCCATTTTATTTAACACGGAAATGGCATTCTTCGTGTTAATTTACACGGAGAATGGCATTCTCCGTGTTTCTAACACGGAGAATGGCCATTCTCCTGCGTTTTAACATTGTAACGACCATTCTCCGTGCTAAATTACACAGAGAATGGCCATTCTCCGTTTATTTAACACGGAGAATGGCATTCTCCGTATTTCTAATACGGAGAATGGCCATTCTCCTGCGTTTTAACACTGTAATGACCATTCTCCATACTAAATTACACGGAGAATGACCATTCTCCGTGTAAATTAAGACGGAGAATGACCATTCCATGTAATTTAGCACGGAGAATGACATTCTCCGTGTTACTACACGGAGAATGGCCACCCTCATGCGAAATTAACATTTTTCGTGTTCTAACACGGAGAATGACCATTCTCCTGCATTTTATGGTCAGTTGAAAATTTGAAGGGCCATAACTTTTGACTGAGAGGTCGAAATGAGGTCCGATTTGTCCCAAAATGAGCGTATCTTAGAGGAGCCTGAAAGTAACCATTTTTTCGTTAGACGGCCTTTCAAAATTTTAGAATCGCAAAAAATGTTTGGACCTCCGTTTTAGCACTTTTCCGTTTGTCTCGGTCTTTTCGAAATTTTTCGAAATCTTTGAAGATTTTTGAGGAGAAAACCTAGATTCGAAAGTGAGCAGCGTATGGAAGAAGATGAAGTATCAAAACATTTTTTTAAGAGTAGTTTCGTGGGTGTTTTCAATAAATTAGAAGGAAAGGCAAAAAGGTCATTCAGAACCCTCTTTATATATTTTTTGCTAATTCTGGGCACGCGATGAAATGTTATTGCGGTAGATTTTTCATAAAACTTTTTCGTTTTTTTGGACATTTCATAAATTTTCCCATACTATAACTAAAAAAAAGTTACAAGGACTGAAGCAATGGGGATGGTCCAAAATCCAAAGGGTCTGGAACTTTGTCTGCTAGCTTCCATTAAGAATAATGTTATTTGTCCCTCCAAACTGTCCTTCCTTACGTGACAGATGACATGGCATAATGCTTGACAGCTGACGTGACAAATTTTAAATTTAAAATTAACATTAACATAAAATTAACATTAAAATTAACGTTAGCATTAACATTAAAATTAATATTAACGTTAACATAAACAATAATATTAATATAACATTAACATTAAAATCAACATTAACATTGAATTAACATTAATTAATATTAACATTAAATTAACATGGACAAAATTGGATAATTAACTTTTTGGGTTAAAATTTGTCATGCCATTGGCCATATCAAATACACATAACATGCCACGTCAGCTGCCATATAAGGAGAGTATATTGGAGGTACAATTTGGAGGTACGACTCTTCCATTAATATTAGATTAGTACAAAAATATGATTTTTTTTTCATGTTCAAGTATACTAGAATGGCGTTTCTTATCTCGTGCACGACCGAGAGGATGGCAGTATTGACAGAGGTGCAATGACAATAATAAAATACCGTCAGGACGTGCGACCGTCTCACCTACGATCCCACAACATCAGATGTTTGATGAACGTGACATAATTTGGATATGCACGAAGAACAAAAAGAAGAGAAGAGAAAAAAGTATACTAGAATGATCAGAATAAACTTATCATAAGAGTTACCCCGAGCTTAGATGAGTCATTTAATTTTCACCACAACCTGCATGGTCGGAACTATGTAAGAGATGGAATGAACTCCAATCTATTCCAATTTTTTTTTTCTTTTTTCATATGAGTCAGTCCATCATGTTGTTCACCACAGCCAAGGAGACGCAATGATCAAATTTTCAATTTGGAAGGTATATTCAGAAGATTTTAAACCAAATGATGTAGTAGAGTTGATCAGAATAAATTACTAGCAATACATGTGTGACAATTTTGTCTTGTGCATTGAGACGAGCAAGTGGCGCAAAATGTCACTACTGCACTGATTTATGTCACCATTGTTCAAGTGAAGCTAAAATCTTTGCATGTGTGAATTCAAGTTATTCAACCCATAAAGAATCGGACAGAGACTAAAATAATTCTTTGAAATATATTTAAAAGCTCAGCATGAGACAAATATTATTGTCAACTGCAATGCATAACACATGCACACACACACACAACAACACATATATTATATATATATTATATATATATAAATATATATATATATATATATATATATATATATATATATATATATATATATTTTAAACCAAACGGCCGTGTCAAAGACACCCAGCCACCGCTTGGCCCGGGGGCCGTGGGCGAACCACCAAGCTGCCCCCGTGGGGGCTCGAACTCCGTCCGATGCCCCAAGTGCCGTGCGCCTAGCCACTTGAGCTACAAGCGCCCGGCATATATATATATATATATATATTTTTTTTTTTCCGAGCCCAAGTGCCGGTGCGCCTAGCCACGGTGAGCTACAAGCGCCCGGCATATATATATATGATATATATATATATATAATATATATATATAATATATATATATATAATATATATAGATATATATATATATATATTATATATATATATATTCAGGAGTTCGAATTCAGTGGAAGCGATTCCGAAAACTATATATATATATATCTATATATATATATATATATATATATATAGATATAATATTATATATATATATAAATGGTAATTAGTTTTCGGAATCGCTTCCACTGGAATTCGAACTCCTGAATTATATATATATATATATTATATAGATATATATTATATATATTATAATCTCAAGGAAAAGCAAGTTAATTTTAAACTTAAATTAAATTGGTGGTATGTGGTGCAGGTCTTTTACGGGATGGTGATGCAGGCCTATGGGACGGGTTGCCGACTAGGAACGGAGTGCGTCAGTGAGAATAGAGTTGTGAGCGAACTGTAAGTCTGTACTTCAAGTCGGACAAAAATCTATCAAAAACAATTACTGTTCAAATATATAGCCAATCACCTCTAGCTGATTTGGCTGAGGTGTAAGAACATTCTCCCTAGAGATCTGGTTCGAGACGGAGGAGGAAGAAAATAAAATTCATTCCATTTAATTATCGATTTGGTCTGACCTTATAGTAGCATGACATGCTGGCTTCGCCTTGTGTGTTCCAACCAGATACTGGACACAGAATTAAATACGTTGGTGTGTCCTCCGTTGAATTTCAAGTTTCTTGAGATCCGACCCTCACTTGGACACTTCCACGACATCATCGCAGCATCCTTCCTATCAATCGAAATCTGACACCCCATACCACCACCGTACTGGTTGCCGACTAGGAACGGTGATGCGTCGTGAGAATTGAGTTGTGAGTGAATTGTAAGTCTGTACTTCAAGTCGGACAAAAATCTATCAAAAACAATTACATGTTCAAAATATATAGCCAATCACCTCTAGCTGATATGTGCTTAGGTGTAAGACATTCTCCCTAGAGATCTGGGTTCGAGACGGAGGAGAAGAAAATAAAATTCATTCCATTTAATTATCGATTTGATCATGACCTTATGTAGCATGACATGCCTTGGCTTCGCTTGTGTGTTCCAACCAGATACTGGACACAGAATTAAATACGTGGTGTGTCCTCCGTGAATTTCAAGTTTCTTGAGATACGACCCTCACTTGGACACTTCCACGACACATCATCGCAGCATACCCTTCCTATACATCGAAATCTTGACCCCATACCACCACGTACTGGCAGCAATTAATTTACCTGTACAATTAATACCGTGTTCAGTGTCCAGTTTCTAACAAATTACCTACCAAGTACTGTCACGACCCGATCCTAAATTAATGGGTCGAACCGGATCACCCCAGCCAGCACGTTGTGAGACGGCGGCAGTAAGCTGTTCTATATGCAGGTGTTTCACAACAACATTTATACATTGTCAACTTGAAATACGAAAATTTTAAAACTTTTTATTCAACAATTGAAAGGTACAACTGGAATGAGAGTACTGAAATAAGTACTGAATCAAATCAGCAAACTCCAAAACATAAAACAGATAACTGGAAGGCAACTAGCTAGACGGTCGGCTCATCAGCCTCTGGTTCTGCGTCCTCCAAGGGGGACTCTGGCAACACCACATGATATAATACCGGGTCATAGTAGCTATTGAACAATAGTTCAGCATCATCAACATCACATATAGGGGGATCCAGTCAGGAAAGGAGCAGTACGAGTACATATCCGACATTCTTCCTTTGTGTTTGGTAGCAAGGATAAAAAGTTAAGAGATGCTTTTCCTTGTTTGGTATGAAAGAAAAAGTGAAGGAAAGAAAGTAAAAAAAAATATAGGGTTTACCAATTCCCTCAACTAAAAACACTTATTTACCATTTGACTTCATAAATAATTTTAAATAATACATTCTATGGGGTATAATTGTTAATTAATACAAGCCTCCACTTTTCCTTCCACTTTTCCTCCCACTTTTGGGGGGATTGGATTTCTTAAGTTAAGGAAAAGTAATCCCTCCACTTTTCCTTCTTCCTTCCTATCTTCCTTCCATACCAAACAAGAGAAAATGAATCTTTTCCTTCACTTTTTCCTCCTCTATTTTCCTTCCTCCCACTTTTCTCCTACTAACACATCCAAAAGAAGAAAATGATCTTTTCTTTCCACATGGAAGAAAAATGAATACTTATTTTTTTCTTCCTTCAACTTTTCCATCATTCCTACCAAACACAGCCTAAATATGTATATCTTCTAGCCTAGTAGTAAATGAGATTTTCTAAAAATGTTTATCTTTTAGCCATCCCCTAGTACTAAATGACATTTTCTTGGTCTTGGTGAAGATCACCACAGCCAATTGGCATGCATGTATCAAACAACAATCAGTATCAGAGCCAGTTAAGCATCACTGGTGGACTTCTGCATATTCCTTTTCATTTACATGAGTGTCCCTTAAGGCTTGTTTGGTAGAATAGATTTATATTTGGATTTAGAAATCCAAATTTTAAATTCAAATTATGAATTTTTAAATTTAAATCCATATTCAAATTCAACTCCAACCAAAGATAGGATTTGGTAAATTATTATTCATCTATTATAATTATAATTATAGTTATGATTAATAGTTAAATTATTATTATAATTAATAATTAAATTATTATATAATTAAAAAATAATAAATAAAAAAATTATTAATTAGGATGTAATGATGATTAATAAATTATTAATTAAGATATAATAATTATTATAATAACGTTAATAAATTATTATTATATATTAATAAAATAATAAATAAATAAATTATTAATTAGCTATTATAATTAAAATTATAGTTATGATTAATAATTAAATTATTATGATAATAGTTATGATTAAATAAATTATTAATTAAGTTATAATGATTATTATAATGACAATTAATAAATTATTAATTAAAATTTTATTAATATATTAATTATTAAAAAGTAAATTATTAATTCCGATGATAATTTATGATAATTAACTATTAGTTATTTTTATTAAAATAATAACTAATTTTTAGTTTAAAGTTTTTATAATAATAATAATGATGACTAATTTTTAATTAACTTTTAGCTAATTTTTAATTAACTAAATTAAATATTTTAACAATAGTAATTATAAATTAATAATGATGATTAATTAATTATTAATTAAACTTATAATATATTAATTATTAAACTATAAATTACTAATTATGATTATAATTAGATATTAACTAATAAATTATTAATTAAGATTATAGTTATAATTAATAAATTATTATAATTATGATTAATCAAATTATAAATTATTAAATAAGTTATAATAAATTATTAAATAATAAAACTATTAATTAATAAATTATTAACTTAGATTATAACTATGATAACTAACTATTAGTTAATATTTTTATTAAAAACAATATAAGGGAGATGCTACATTATCTGCGAGTTTGAAAGACCGGAATATATACCGGAATATACAAGTCAGTACTGATCACAGCAAGAAGCGATTGAAATGAAAATTGGAGTGCGAAAGTGAAGGATCGAAGAAGAACCTGAGCTCCGAGCAGATGTGCCATGAGTGATCGATTCGAGCAATTAGGGTTTTGAGAGGGTTAGGGTTAGATTTATAGTCGGAAATTTTTTGGGGAAAAAAAAAAAGCTTTTGGAGTGGAGGAAGGGGCAGTTTCACTTTCACCACTTCCTCCCCCTCTCTCTAATATTATTTGGCCTTTGATTATTTCTTTATTCTTTTTATTAATATATATTAATCCGTCTTCTTTGATTAATTAGTTTTTCTTGAACCGGACCGGTGGCCTCCAGGCTGTGGGCCTTCTAGACCAGCCCAGTTAACTTGACTCGTTTTCTTATATCACACTGTTTAATCATAATGAATAAAATATATATGATGGAAAAATATGTCAATTAATACTAATAGTACCTCGTAAGCTAATAAAACTAGTAAATTCAAGTGTGTTGAAGGTATACTAAAATTATTAAATATATTGAATTAAGATCTGATATATATATATATATATATATATATATATATATATATATATATATATATATATATATATATTAGTTAGTTTTATAGATTTTTTATATTTTAATTATAATTTATTATGGATATATGTGAATAAAAGCCAAAAAAAATTACTGTACCAAAATTAATTTTATATAGATCAGCGTAAACTTGATAAGTTTGAATAAATTTGAAAAAACGAAACTTATAGCCATCTGAGGGCGAAACAACAAACAAAGAAAAAAGAAAAAA
>JANAVB010008546.1:0-181117 GCA_029216955.1 Iris pallida
ACAAGTTTTGTGGTGGCCCATTGTCACGATCCGCTACCAAATTGTTGAGCCGAGCCGAGTCATGTCCAGCCTACGCTTGAGATAAAGCGTAGTAAGCTGTTCTAAAGATAACAAGATAAGACTAAAGTGTGCTAACAGTTCTATATGTAATAAAGAGTCAGAAATGTTCCAAACACCCAAAGTCGTCTCGTATAAAAATAAGTTCCAATTACAAGTCCAAAATGTAAAACTGGATACAAGTCCAGTTATAAAATACGTAGTCTAAAACATGACTACTCTCAAAAGTCCTAAGTAAAAAACAAACTAGACGAGTTTTCCCGCAGGTACTCCTCGTAAAGTATAGCCTGGTCCTCGGCAGCAACTCCATAAGAAGAATCACAAAGCAACTCCTCCTCAGTAAGTATACCTATAACGTTATTCTGTCAGGACGGAAGCAGTACTTGTACTACCAATATAATACTGATCATGTGATGGAAAAAATGAAATAACATAATCATGGCATGTCTCGATTTATCCAGTTTTAGATACAATTTATCATGGCAATACTATATTGTTTAAAGTTTAAAAATGTAGTAGGAGAGTGATCAGTCAATAGGTAATTAGGATGTACAGTGGTACATATCAATTTTCTGAAGTATACATACGTACCCTTAACGGTATCGGTGTATGTCCATACCAAATGCGGGATCAGACATACGATAAAGTTATATATAGAATGTAACAGTGCTCGGTAAGTACATACGGAGAAGGGGCATGATCACTTACACTACTAATAGTTTCCTCTTAACCCGTTGTTTAAACATGGAGAGATATAAAAAAACTGTCCTAAGCATGGTAGGGACTGAAAATAATACAACATGTGAAGATTTAACTTGCTACCCCAAGGATCAGCATTTAACATGGTTGGATCACAGTTTATTGTTATAGCAGTATGTAAAGTTTGTAGAGGTACTTGCCTTTAGCAAAGCAAGGTAGTGATAGAAATGCTATAGATGTCTGGTGATTCGTCACTGTAGAAATAATACAAACTTCTTTTCATACTAAGTAAAATACTAAGACATAGTTGTGCGACACGATTTTGACTGGACACCTAGCCAAATGGTGATTTAGCATAGGAGACCAATATGGGTGTGACACAATACCCAAACTAACTTTCTAGGGCCTTTACACTAGTGTGGGGTGAGGTCTAATACTATAATAACTCAAAACAACACAAAACATTGTAAGTCGTAACTATTCAATAAATAAATCAAACTGTACACTTTGTTCCAACAATTTTTGAGATAGACAAAAAAGCCCAATTTTATATAAATAATATACCAAAATGATCCTTGTTAATTATAGAAATTTATAATAATTGTTTCTGGAATTTATAAACCCTCATAGATATTTATTAAAAACAGCAAAATATGTATCCTGAAAAAGTTCTATTTTCCTATTTTTATAAAATACCAAAACACTTATTAAATGCTGGAAAAATTATATTAAATTAGCTAAATTAACATAGTATTTAAATACAGTTTTTTGCTAGATTTTTCCAGCACTTACAATATATATAAAAATTCAAAAACAGAAAGTAACAATTTCTGGAAAATAATTAATTAACTATTTAATATTTTGTCCACGTATTCGAAATTAAACCGAAGTCCAGATCGGGACCCAAAGTCATGAATCAAGTCAAATATGACTTGTACAGACTTTGAATGTATTAAACACATTTGGGCCCAAAAATCCATACTAGGTTTGGACTTCAAATGGCAGGATTATAAAATACAGTAACTCAAATATAAATATTAAAGTATTTTAATAATGTATTTTAAAGTGGAAAAATAGACAAGTCATAAATTATGTAATAAAATAACTTATGAATTACATAATAATATTTTGCACAAAGTTGAATTTGAAATATATATACATATACAGCAATTACATTAATATATATTATATCATACATACAGGTTATTTATGTATACTATATAATGAATATAATATATATATAATAAAACATATATATATATAAATACTAGATATAAAATATATAGATAAATACAGTATATACATATATATAACAGTATAATAATAATAATATATTATATATATATATATATATATATAATATTAAAATATATATATATATAATATATATATCTATAATATATATAATATATATTTTAATATATTATATATAATATATATATAAAAAAAATATATATATATATATATATATATATATATTATATATATATATATATATATATATATATATATATTTTTTAATATATATATATATTTTAATATATATATTTTTTTTAATATATATATATATATATATATATATATATATAGATATATATACTATATATATATTTTAATATATATATATATATATATATATTATATATATATATATAATATATATATATATATATATATATATATATATATATATATATATTGACTGCTTTCACAGTTCCATTTGGGCATTATGAATGGAATGTTATGCCTTGGACTAAAGAATGCTCCGTCTGAAAGAAGAATTTACAGCATGGATGAAGTCCTCCGACGATATAGAAATAAGGAGGTAAAAGCTTGTAACAATAAAGACTCCAGATGGCGATGTGGAAGTTAGGTTTACTCCACAAATAAAGCCATAATCTCCACACACAACACACACACACACACACACACATATATAATATATATAATTATATATATATATAATAGATATATATATATATATATAATAAAACAAAATAAAAACAAACACAACACAAAACACTAAAAGGGGGATCGAACTCGGGGGGGGAACAGGGGGCTTAACAAGGCTCGGGCTAGCCAGGGGGTAAGCTCGGGTATGTGATAGGGATAGGATTTAGTTTGTTTTATTTTGAATTAGGTTAATGGATTTTAAACCCGATAGCAGTCTAGTAAACCGTTAACCCTTAGTCCTGTGTCTTCGTGTCCTGACAGTTTGGGACACGAAGACACGAGTCCAGTGTCCTGGGTTGGTACGACTCCTACGACACGAGTTTCTTGTGTACGAGTCCACCATCACACTCACCGACACGGGTCGACCCTCCTACGTAAAAATGCGACACAGTGGCGAAGTAAAAACGAAAGGACACGTACGTGTCGACACGAGGATGCTGTCGGGGGTGCTAGCGACGGCCGTAGGCGGGGTAGGTGGGAAGGGTGGCACTGGCCTCTGCTCGTGAGGCGAGCAAGTTGGCAGTGGTTGGGGCAAGTCGACGTGGGCTGTAGGCGTCGGGGTGGCAAAGGCGAACTTCGGCGAGGTCGTCGGAGAAGAAAGGGGTCAGGCGGCAGGAGCTAGGGTGGTCGGGTGGTGTTCTAGGCTAGGGTTTCGGTCGGGGTGGTTTTATAGGATAGGAAGGCGGTAGAAAATTAGGGTTTTGGCCAAAAATTAGGGATTAGGGTTAGGATTTCAGTCGGGTGTTAGCCGGAGATGGCGACAGGGCAAGGCGGTGGTCGGGTTAGGGTTTTGTAGAAACCCCCCTAAATTACTGGTATTAAAAAAACCCCCACCGCCTTCCTCTGTGCAAATTTTATTTGCACAGACAAATCGGATTTTGCAAACACTATTTAAAATAATTGTAAATTGATATTAAAAAATTTAAATAATTACAAATATATATTTTGCTTTAAAAAATTATTTAAAAATCATTTAAAAATTCTAGAAAAATTCCTAATAATTATATATAATTTTAAAGATATAAATGCTATGTAAAATTATAAAAAAAAATAACATTTTAAAATCTAGGGGTTTACAAATCTACCCTCCTTGAAAAATTTTGTCCTCGAAATTCACAAGGATAGAAGACTCTACAAACATTCTAATATAACAGCAATGCAAAGAATGACTAAGGCTACTATTAAGACTAACCTCTAAGGTATCAAGCGGGAACGGGTGGTTCCCTCGCGGCTGTTGGGTCGAACAAGTAAGGATACCTCTCCCTCATGTCCGACTCCCTCTCCCAAGTAGACCCGGAGAGTGACGGCTCCAAGCCACTCGTACTAAGGGTATAACTTTGTTCCTCAGCCTCTTCTCCCTCCTGTCCAATATCTCTACTGGCTGCTCAGTAACTGCAAGAATCGGTCCGATCTCCAACTCTGAATGATCTAGCACATGGCTGGGGTCTGGAACGTATCTCCTCAGCTGAGACACATGAAAGACATCATGAACTCCTGCTAGGTTGGGTGGAAGCGCAACCCTATAAGCTACCTCTCCGATCCTGCCAAGTATCTTGAACGGTCCAATGTATCTGGGGCTCAACTTGCCGCCTCGTCCGAACCGGATCGTCCCTCTAGTAGGCGATATCTTCACCAGCACCATATTTCCGTCGGCGAACTCCATCGGTCTACGACTAGCATCGGTCCAGTATTTCTGCCTGTCCTGAGCGACTCTGAGCATGTCTCTGATCATCCCGACCTTCTCTGCTGCATCCGTGATCATCTCTGGCCCAAGCATAACTCTATCCCCAATCCCAAAAGAGCGGTGTACGGCATCGTCGTCCATATAGTGCCTCGAAAGGAGACATACCGATGCTGGCTTGGTAGCTGTTGTTGTATGAAAACTCTACCAAGTGTAGATGGCTCTCCCATGATCCGCCAAAGTCCAGCACACAAGTCCTCAGCATGTCCTCCAGCGTCTGTATCGTCCTCTCGGACTGTCCATCTGTCTGCGGGTGGTATGCTGTACTGAACTTGAGCCGACTGCCCAACTCTTCCTGCAAGCTCCTCCAGTAGTGGGACGTGAATCTGCTATCTCGGTCCAACACGATGCTCACTGGTACTTCGTGTAAGCAAACTATCTGCTGCATGTATAGCTCTGCCAACTTTTCGGTGGAGAGCCCCACTTTGAAGGGTATGAAGTGCGCACACTTCGTCAGCCTGTCAACAATGACCCAAATGGCATCTTTCCCTCCTTGGGAACGAGGAAGCCCTGAGATGAAGTCCATCGTAATGTGTTTCCACTTACACTCGGTAACGACTGCAATAGACCAGCTGGCCTCTGACGCTCCGCCTTAACCTGTTGGTAAACTAGGCATCTCGAAATGAAACGTGATATATCCCTCTTCATCCCGTGTCACCAAAGATATTTTCGTAAGTCATGGTACATCTTGTTGGCACCAGGGTGAATAGAATATCGCGATAGGTGCGCCTCCTGCAAGACTGCCTCTATCAGCTCTCCTTTCGGTACGCATAACCGGCTGCCATGCCTCAAGGATCCATCCTCTGCTACGGTGAAGTCATCTAGCAATCCAGCTAAAGCCTGGGCTCGAAGTCTGCAAAGGCTCTCATCTGTAGATTGTGCCTCCTTGATCTGCTCCATCAAACCTGACTGAATGTCTAGCGCCATCATTTGTATCACTGATCCTGACCGAACTATCTCGATACCGAGCTTCTCCAGATCTTTCTGCAAATGCCGATCTATCATCAGATACCAAGCCATCGGATACCTGTTCAGCGTATCCGCCACCACCCTTCCCGGGGTGATACTGTAAATCGATGTCGAAGTCCTTCATCAACTCCAACCATCGTCTTTGCCTCATGTTCAGCTCTTTCTGCGTGAACACATACTTCAAGCTCTTGTGGTCAGTAAAGATTTCCACTCGCTCTCCGTATAAGTAGTGCTTCCATAACTTGAGTGCAAAGATCACCACTGCTAACTCTAGGTCGTGGGTAGGATAGTTCCGTTCATGAGTCCGTAATTGCCTAGATGCATAAGCAATCACTTTTCCATGCTGTTGTAGGACACATCCTAGTCCCTTTCCCGAAGCATCACTGTATATGGTGAAACCTCCAGACCTTGAAGGTAATGTCAGAACTAAAGCGGTCGTCAGCCTCCTCTTCAGCTCCTCAAATGCTGCCTGGTAGTCCTCTGACCAGATGTACTCTGTATCCTTCCGCGTCAGTTTCGTCATGGGTTCAGCTATCCTAGCAAAGTCCTGGACGAACTTCCTATAATAGCCTGCTAAACCCAGCTCCTGATCTCTGAAACTGACGTCGGAGCCTTCCATGTCTCAACGGCAATAATCTTCCTGGGATCTACCAAGATCCCCTCTCCAGTAACTACATGAACGAGAAACTAGAACTCGCACTTCGACAATTTGGCATACAACCTCTCCTGCCTCAGAATCTCCAAAACTGTCCGCAAGTGCTCTGCGTGCTCCTCCGGCGTCTTCGAGTATATCAGGATGTCGTCGATAAATACTACGACAAACTTATCCAGATATTGGTGAAATGTCTTATTCATCAAGTTCATAAAGACAGCTGGCGTATTTGTGAGACCAAATGGCATCACCAAAAACTCGTACTACCCGTACTTCGTATTGAACGCCGTCTTCTGGATGTCTGCATCCCTGACTTTCACCTGGTGGTAACCGAATCTCTAATCTATCCTGGAAAATACATTTGCCCCACTCAACTGGTCGAATAAATCATCTATCCTGGGCAGAGGATATTTGTTCTTAATGGTGATGTCAATGCCCGGTAGTCAATACACAACCGGACTGTACCATCCTTCTTAGGCACAAAGAGTACTGGCGCTCCCCATGGAGAAGCACTAGATCGAAAAAACCCTTTTTCAACAGGTCATCAATCTGCTCCTTCATCTATACGGCCTCCTTGGGGTTCACTCTATTGTAAGCCCGGGATACTGGTGATGAACCCGGTACTAAATCTATAGTGAACTCCACATCTCTGTCAGGCAGAAGTCCTGGAAGATCCTCTGGGAATACATCCATAAACTTCCTAATGATAGGGTATGGCGGTGCTATCTCCCCAACTGTCGCACAACAGTTCGGCTCTAGGCTGATCTTCGGCCCTGTCCTCCTGATACTGAATGGTGTCGTGCCTGGGGGACTGAACAGAATACTACCCTCATGGCAGTCTATAGCTGCGTGAGCATAGCTAAGCCAGTCCATCCCCAATATGATATCAAACTGGAAGAGTGGCATCACAAAGAATCGTCCCCTTAACTCCCAACTATAGTAATAGAGCATCTATAGATAGCTCTAATGGGCACTGGTCCGCCTCCCATCATTACTCTACTCATCTCCTCGGTAGGTGTAGCTACTAAGTGGTGTTTATGCATAAACTCTAATGACAGGAAGCTATGTGATGCACTGGAATCAAACAAACATAGAGCTAGAAAAGTATGCAAATAAACATGACCTATGATGAATTCAGCCAAATAATCTGGTTCCGAAACCTGCTCCGGTTCCGCCTCAAGAGCCAGACTATAAGCCTTCCCCTGGGGTCCCTTCTGTTGCTGCAGATGTTGTCCAAATCTCTGCTGCTGAGTCGGAAGCGGCGGTCCTCTAGATGGTGGTCCGACACTTGGTACCCTCGCTATTAGGCAGTCCCAAAGCTGATGGATGATAGACCTACAAGCTAAACACTGCCCTAACCTCTTCCTACAGACGATAGCGTCATGGCCTGGCCTCCTACAGAATGCACACAAAGCTTCCTTCTGCTGTCGGGCTCTAACTGGCGGGGTTGGATGATGTGGTGTGGGAGGACGGTATGTCTGCTGGTGCGATGTCGGTGCTCTCGGCTGGAAAGCCTGACGCTTGGAAGGTCCTTCGAGGTGTACAGAAGCCGGCCTCTTACAAGACAGAAGATGCTCCTCTATGCTCCGGGCCAACTTTAGGCTCTGGTAGTAGTCAGTCGTACCGTATGCCACTATAAGAATACCAATGTTTGAAAGTAGACCATGGCAAAACCTACGCGTCATCTCCTCCGGGTCTGCAACTAGACTAGGAGCGAAACGGCTCAGGCGACTAAACTCTGCTGCATATTCGTCAACAGAACGGTTCCCCTGCTGGATGTTCTGGAATCGTAGCCCCATGGCTACTATAGCGGTGGTCGAGAAGAATTTCTTCTTGAACTGGGTCTTGAACTGATCCCAAGTGGCCTTCCCTCTCGCGAATAGCGGCTCATTCCTGAACCAAACTCCTCCCAAGTCTATCAGCAGAAATAATCCCGCTGCCTCGACCTGGAGGTCACCCGGCAACCTAGCTCCAAGGAGCTTCCTCTCTACCGAGTCTAGCCAGTCATCTGCTACTACGATGCCCTCAGTCCCTAAGAACTCCTTGGGGTTCAGACCCATGAAGTCCTTGATTGTCCCTGCTCTCTGTCGTGGCTCTACAGGTGGTGGGACCACGGTACGCTCCTCAGAACGTTCCATGCTCTGGCGGAGTAAGGTGGTCTACTCCTGATGGGTCGTTAGGAACCCCTGGATCAGAGTGAGCAGTTGGTTCCCGTCGAGAGTAACGGAAGCCTGGGCAGGTATAGTAATAGGTGGTGGTAGGAGTATCGGGTCCTGCTGGGTCTGTGATGTGGAAGGTGGTGTAGGCATCTGGGTTGGTAGATTTGTGGAGTGGTGGAGTATGGTAGGCGGAGGTGGAGGTGCATCGGTCAACTGGTCAACCGATTGGATAGAAAGTGTGCCATTCTCAGGTGTGGCATACTGGGATGAGTGAGCACCATCTAATAAATAAAGAACTTGTAAGGACTCCTTTAAGTAAACAATCATAAACAACAAGAAAGTCTAATTTTGTAATAACGAGCATATGATATGATGTGTTTCCTATGTTGCAATCCTAGTATTCCTCTAGGTGTTCTAAGCGTCATTCCTAGTATTATCTTGTTACCTTAAGTTCATAATTGCAGGCATGTTTGGTACAATGACGTAACCAAACAATTTAGTCAGGACCTGCATGGGCCACCACTAAAAACATGTCACGATCCGCTATCCAAATTATTGGGCCGGGCCGAGTCATGTCCAGCCTACGCTTGAGATAAAGCGTAGTAAGCTGTTCTAAAGATAACAAGATAAGACTAAAGTGTGCTAACAGTTCTATATGTAATAAAGAGTCAGAAATGTTCCAAACACCAAAGTCGTCTCGTATAAAAATAAGTTCCAAGTACAAGTCCAAAATGTAAAACTGGATACAAGTCCAGTTACAAAATACGTAGACATGACTACTCTCAAAAGTCCTAAGTAAATAAACAAACTAGACGAGTTTTCCCGCAGGTACATCCTCGTAAAGTATAGCCTGGTCCTCGGCAGCAACTCCATAATAGGAATCACAAAGCAACTCCTCCTCAGTAAGTATACCTACAACGTTATCCTGTCAGGACGGGAGCAAGTACTTGTACTACCAACATATAATACTGATCATGTGATGGAAAGAAATGAAATAACATAATCATGGCATATCTCAATTTATCCAGTTTTAGATACAATTTATCATGGCAATACATATATTTGTTTAAAGTTTAAAACTGTAGTAGGTGAGTGATCAGTCAATAGGTAATCAGGATGTACAGTGGTACATATCAATTTTCTGAAGTGTACATACGTACCCTTAACGGCATCGGTGTATGTTCATACACAAATGCGAGATCAGACATACGACAAAGTTACATATAGAATGTAACAGTGCTCGGTAAGTACATACGGAGAAGGGGGCATGGTACACTACTAACAGTTTTCCCTTAACCCGTTGTTTAAACATGTGAGAGATATAAAAACTGTCCTAAGCATGGTAGGGACTGAAAATAATACAACATGTGAATATTTAACTTGCTACCCCAAGGATCAGCATTTAACATGGTTGGATCACAGTTCATTGTTATAGCAGTATGTAAAGTTTGTAGAGGTACTTGCTTTTAGCAAATCAAGGTAGTGATAGAAATGCTATAGATGTCTGGTGACTCGTCACTGTAGAAATAATACATAAACTTAGTTTTCATACTAAGTTAAACACTAAGACCTAGTTGTACGATACAACTTTCTGACTGGACACCAAGCCAAATGGTGACTTTAGCATAGGAGACTAATATGTGGTGACACAATATCCAAACTAACTTTCTAGGGCCTTTACACTAGTGTGGGGTGAGGTCCAATACTATAATAACTTAAAACAACACAAAACATTATAAGTCGTAACTATTCAATAAATAAATCAAACTGCTTTGTTCCAATAATTTTGAGATAGAAAAAAGCTCAATTTTAAATAAAATAAAGTACCAAAATGATCCTTGTTAATTATAGAAATTTATACTAATTTATTTGGAATTTATAAACCCTCATAGATATTTATTAAAAATCAGCAAACATATGTATCCTGAAAATGAGTTCTGTTTTCCTATTTTATAAAATAACAAAAGTACTTATTAAATATTGGAAAAATTATATTAAATTATCTACATTAACATATTATTTAAATACAATTTTTCCCAGATTTTTACGGTAATTAAAATATATATAAAAATTCAAAAATAGCAAATAACAATTTCTGGAAAATAATTAATTAACTATTTAATATTTTGTCCACGTATTCAAAATTGAACCGAAGTCCAGATACAGGACCCAAAGTCATGAATCAAGTCCAATATGACTTGTACAGACTTTGAATGTATTAGACACATTTGGGCCAAAAAACCCATGCTAGGTTTGGACTTCAAATGGTCAGGATTAATAAATCAGTAACTCAATATAATATTAAAGTATTTTAATAATGTATTTTAAAGTGGCAAAATATACAAGTCATAAATTACGTAATAAAATAACTTGTGAATTTATACATAATAATATTTTGCACAAAGTTGAATTTGAAATATATACATATACAGCAATTACATATATATATATATATACGTAAATACATAGTTATTTATGTATACATATATAATGAATATATATATATGTATAATAAATATACAGAATATATATATATATATATATAAGATATATATATATATATATATAAATATAGATATAAAAATATATATATATATAGATATATAGAAGAAATACATACATAAATATATAATAATAATAATAATATATATAGATATATATATAGATATATATATATATAATATATATATAGTTCTATATAATAAAAATATATCTATATATATATATAAAAAAAAAAAATATATATATATAATAAAACAAAAAAAAAAAAACTAAAAGGGGGCTCGAACTCGGGCTGGGGAACAGGGGGCTTTACATGGCTCGGGCTGGCCAGGGGGTCAGCTCGGGTTATGTGATAGGGATATGATTTTAGTTTGTTTTATTTTGAATTAGGTTAATGGACTTTAAACCCGATAGCAGTCTAGTAAACCCGTTAACCCTTAGTCCTGTGTCTTCGTGTCCTGACAGTTTGGGACACGAAGACACACGAGTCCAGTGTCCTGGGTTTGCACGACTCCTACGACACGAGTTTCTTGTGTCCGAGTCCACCATCACACACCAACACGGGTCGACCCTCCTACGTGAAAACGCGACACAGTGGCGAAGTAAAAACGAAAGGACACGTACGTGTCCGGCGTGAGGATGCTGTCGGGGGTGCTAGCGGCGGCCGTAGGCGTCGAGGTCGGTGGCGAAGGGTGGCGCTGGCCTCTGCTCGTCGAGGCGAGCAAGTTGGCAGTGGTTGGGGGCGGTCGACGTGGGCTGTAGGCGTCGCAAAGGCAAACTCCGGCGAGGTCGTCGGAGAAGAAGGGGGTCAGGGCAGGAGCTGGGGTGGTCGGGGTGGTGTTCTAGGCTAGGGTTTCGGTCGGGGTAGTTTTATAGGATAGAAAGGCGGTAGAAAATTAGGGTTTTGGCCGAAAAATTAGGGATTAGGGTTAGGGTTTCAGTCGGGGTTAGCCGGAGATGGCGACAGGGCGAGGCGGTGGTTGGGTTAGAGTTTTACAGAAAACCCCCCAAATTACTAGTATTGCAAAAAACCCCCCACCGCCTTGCTCTGTATAAATTTTATTTGCACAGACAAATCGAATTTGCAAATACTATTTAAAATAATTAAAACAATTGCAAATTGATATTAAAACAATTTAAATAAGAGAAATTTTGAGTCGCACCCCACTTATTTTATCCAAATTCAAGGTGCACCCCACTGTTTTACCATAATGCAAGACACCCCCCACTTTTGACGGAAAACGTCTAAAACTGACGGTCAAAGGGTTAAATGCCCTCGTCTCTCTCAAACCCAAACTCATTGTTGTTGCTGCTGCTGCTGTGGGGGGGGGCGGCTGCGGTCGGGGAGGGGGGGGCGAGGTCGGGGAGGGGATGGCGGCGGCGACGGTGGGGGGTAGGGTGGGGCGGCGAGGTCGGGGGAGGGGGGGACGAGGTCGAGGAGGGGGGACGAGGTCGGGGAGGGGGAGGGCGGCTGCGGTCGGGAGGGGGGGGCGAGGTCGAAGAGGGGGGGCAAGGTCGGGGAGGGGAGGACGGCTGCGGCGGTGGGGGGTAGGAAGGGCGGCGAGGTTGGGGGAGGGGGCGAGGGTCGGGGAGGGGAGGGCGACTGCCGTCGGAGAGGGGGGGCGAGGTCGGGGAGGGGAGGGCGGCTGCGGCGGTGGGGGGTAGGGGGGCGGTGGTGATGGTGATGGTGATGGTGGTGGTGGTGATAGTGAAGGTGGTGATGGTGGTGGTGGTGGTGATGAACGCGGCTGCGGCTGCCGCCCTCCCCTCTCGCCCCCCCCCTCCTCGACCTCGCCCCACCCCCCTCCCTCCCAGACCGCAGCCCCCCCACCCAGCAACAGCAGCAGTGAGTTTGGGAGAGATGAGGGCATTTTCGTCAAAAAATATTGGTCAAACCCTTTGACCGTCAGTTTTGGACGTTTTCCGTCAAAAGTGGGGGGTGTCTTGCATTATGGTAAAACAGTGGGGTGCACCTTGAATTTGGATAAAATAAGTGGGGTGCGACTCAAAATTTCTTTTTAAATAATTACAAAATGATATATTTTGCTTTAAAAAATTATTTAAAAATCATTTAAAAATTCTAGAAAAATTCCTAATAATTATAATAATTAATTTTAAAGATATAAATGCTATTTAAAATTATAAAAAAATAATATTTTAAAATCTAGGGGTTTACACCCATGCAGGTCAGTTTTTGTAAATTGTGCGAACTCGTGGTAGTACCTATGTTAATCGTACTGCTGCGAGCCTGTGACTAGGAAATGCTCATTCACAATTAGAATTGAAACAATTTAGGAGAATGATTAGGACTAG
The DNA here is from genome assembly GCA_029216955.1 of Iris pallida. Lineage (NCBI taxonomy): Eukaryota > Viridiplantae > Streptophyta > Magnoliopsida > Asparagales > Iridaceae > Iris > Iris pallida. Next base: position 13,046 of record JANAVB010008546.1, read on the forward strand.
GAGTCCCTTATTAATCTGACTATTGGGTAGTTAAGGTTGAAACCTCGGCCAGGCAATTAGCCAAGGATTTACTGAATCCTAAACCCTATTAGATAACTTGAGAAATACTCATAGAATGAATTGATGTACTGGTTGATACGTTGGTAGGATCAAGATGGGTAGAATATTCGCCTGGTGAATTAAAAATTTCTAGGATCGAACTCCTAATATATATTGTTGTGTGATTTCAGGTTCCCTCTAATAACCCACATACCTTATTACTTATTAATTACATTGACCATAGGTAATTATTTCATTAAACATAGTATATTTTGTTCCCAACTGTTGAGTTTGGACCTAACTCGATTATCCATACATTCACTCATTACGAGTTTATTTTTTCAAGATATGTATATATATGTGTGTTTACCCCACAATCTTTGAATATTAGAAAGAGATAATTAAAGTTTATATTTCTATTGTCTTCATCATATTCTTCATAATCTTTATCATTTTACCTTTCCTAAACACCGGCATATCGTAAGTTTCCATCACTTACATTCCCTTCAACCTAAAAGAAATATTAGTTTAAAATATTTTCTCACTCAAATATCTATATGTTACTCTCGAGGTAGCTTTACCTCAATTATTCTCCTCTCCAAGAATTGATATTTATACTTGGAAGACAGATACCTACATTTTTCCTATCTTAACAATTTGTGTAAGATATTCTCTGCTTTATCTAACATCGTCAAATCATACAGACCGTATCACTTATTTAATTTCTAATTTCCATGATAATCCATTCCTTTAAAGTCAATATTTTATCCATGGAGTTGATCCTAACTTGATTCCGAGTCGGTTTTGTTGAAATTCAATATATATATATATATATATATATATATATATATATATATATATATATATATATATATATATATATATATATATATGTTTTCCCTCGATCTTGAATATTAGACGATTATAAATTAAGGTTACATTTTCCTTGTCTTCGATCATTCTCTTCCTAACCAATTGGTTGATTTTCAAAAGTTGATACCTTCACTTCAAAGACAGATATGTACACTTTCTCTATAATGACCAATTGTTTAAGGAATTTTAAAAAGCTCTTTGAAATTTTAGGGATATAATTGGAAGTATGATCAGTGACTCATAATGGTAAGACAGCAGTGCACTGTCGCCATTGACCTGAATTATCGAGACTGCGGGTTCACTATAGCCAGCAGCGCACTGGCGTGACATGATCCCCAAGTTGAAGTAATTTCGAGTATATATAAGTCGTCGAATGATACTAAAACCATGTCCTAATTGTCCTATTCTGACTTTGAGTTGTATGTTAATATTGGTAAAGCTAATAGAGTATTCGATACCATATCATATTTGAGTCATGAAACCAAGGGCTACTGCAGTCAGATGTACACTGGCGAGGCATAGATTCTCGGTGAAACGACTTTAGATATGCGTACGATTTTTGAATACCATAGTGGCTACACCTTTTATTGGCATGTGATTATTCCACCCTCATTTCAATTTGATTGTGTATTCTATTTTTTTCTATGTCTTCTCGATAAGTCTTGTAGTCTCTCTCTTACCATCCTATTAGTTCCCTCCTAGTAACCATTTAGTATATGTTAATTCCATCTCACTAGAATTATAGTCATACCTAGGTCTTGACTCTATAACCATGCCAAAACATTTTCCTCAACTTATTGACCGTGCCAATAATTGATCGTGCATAACGACTTTTCTTGTATAATAAATTATATTTCAATTATATTTTGACCATTGTGACTAGACCCTTTAAACTATACCTTAATCGTGCCACGTGGTATCTTTTTCTTAAAATTCGATTTCAGATACAATCTAACTCAGTTTTGATCATATCATTCCTTGATTATATCCCTAATCATGATTAATCGTGCCCTTCGAAATTTTCAAAAAAAAATAAAAAAATAAAAATAAAATCTCTCTAAGGTGGATAGAGTCTTCCATTGATGAATTTTCCTTAAGGTCATTGTTAGCTTTTGAGTGTCGAACTTTTTGAAAATATTTTAGAGCATTTTTAGGATTCAAGACCATAACCTAAGGTCCCAACACCAAGCCATGCCTATTTCCACCCTAGCTGATTAACGTTCTTATTAAAATCTTTTCTTTTCCTTTTCATCCGTGGTTTAATATTTTTTGTTTTGTTTTGCTATAAAATTTTCCTATATATTCACCGATCGACCAAGTTCCGTCTATCCTAGCAGTCCTTAAATTCGAGGACGAATTTATTTCTAAGGTGGGTAGATTTGTAACCCCTCTTCCCGAAATTTCAGAATTATTTTTATTTTATTATCTTATTTTAATTATTGTGTTTAAAAGTAATTTTTGTCAAATATTTGTAGAAGATAATTTGCTATTATTTTGCATTTCAAAAAGTATTTTAGAATTTATAGCTTGAAAATACAATTTAAATTTTTATAAAAATACTTGTTCTCAAATTATGGAATTATAAAATAAGTTGCTACTATTTTTTGGTCTTTCAAAGTTAGTTTTCTAAAATAGTTTTAAAAATCAAAATTATTGTTGAATAAAAGGTTTACCCATATATTCTGAAATATAGAGATTTGGAATTAATTGATGAGATCAAATATTTCAAAGAATATTATTGTGGAACTAAATTATTGATTAAGATTCGGATTATTGATAATAATAAATATTAGTTCAAATTATAAGTATGGTCATGTATTGGATTAAGATTAAATTAAATTAGTTTTTCTAAATTATTTAGTTAATATAAATTATGGGAAAGATCTAAGAGAATCTTGGTCCTTATCCGGTTAGGAGTTTACTTATGAAGCAATCTTTTTAAGAGAGCTTTTCCTTGTTTCCTTCGAATGACAAACATACATAAATATATGCAGCCTACGACTATTTCATATCTCAAGCCTCTATATTTAAATCCTATTTAGATACTAAATCGTCAATGCTATAGACTATCCTCTATCAAATATACGAATCCATCCAGGTTATATATCAATCTTCACTCTCTTTTAGCCTACATATCTTTTTTAGCCTATATATATATATATATATATATATATATATATATATATATATATATATATATGGAGCGGATCAAAAGCCCCCCTTAGAAAATCCCCTAAAAATCCCCCTCACTCTAATTCGTAATATTAATGTTAATATTAATGTTAGAATTAATGTTAATGTTAATATTAATGTTAATGTTAATATTAATTTTTTTTATTTTTTTTATATTAATGTTAATATTAATGTTAATATTAATGTTAATGTTAATGTTAATATTAATTTTAATGTTAAGTTTAATGTTAATTTTAGTATTTAATGTTAATATTAACATTAATATTAATATTAACATTAATATTAATTTTAATATTAACATTAAATTACGGATTAGAGTGAAGGGGGGGTTTAGGGGGTTTTCTAAGAGATCTTTTGATCCGCTTCCACACACACACATATATATATATATATATATATATATATGTGTGGTGTGTGTGTGTGTGTGTGTGTGTGTGTGTGTGTGTGTGTGAAGAGATATACACAATCAGTTCATTCCTATCTCTATCCCCTAAACCAAAACCACAAAATATATATAATACATATGACATCTTCCCAAGCGAGATTCCCAGCCTCTAGCCGAGCATTCCGCTGCGGCGACAATACCACCACCAGCACCCTGCCTCCATCTTCTCCACTCTCGACCAAATTCGGCCTTTCCTGCAACCAACACACCGCCATCAGCACAAAAAACAAGAATTACAAACAAAACCTGTCGTAACCTGCGGACACGAGGAGGCGGCGCCGACATGGGAAGAGCCTCCGCCCTTGACTTCCGCCACGCCGAGGACGAGAGCCACCGTCTTCGCTGTGCGGTGGAGCTACCATGCCTCGATGCTGGCATCGCTCATCGCGTCACGCAGCTGTTCACCACCGATCTTTCTCGGTGAGCGCCTCCGTCCATCAACGAGGCGACGAGCCTCACCTTGCCAGGGTCCTCCGTACTCGACGCCTGTGCAGTCGAGCTCCGCCACGGCGTCGGGATAGCAGGTTTTTTGGCGCCAGCCACGCCACGCTCAGCCCCTCTCCTCCACGCGCCGAGCGCCCAAGATCGGTAAACTTCGAGCCCTTCCTTTCTCTCCCTTTCCTTCTCTCTCTCGTTCTTTAAATCTTTCTCTCTATCAATTCTCTCTCTAATGTCACGGGCTTTAAACTCTCAATTATTATAATTATTATTATAATAGAAATAATTAATATATACTTTGGGATCGAGAGAAGATTGGTAATGGTGTACTATGACAGCAATATGGGAAAGGGCTTTCAACTTTTTACTTTATTTTTTTATATTAATTTTTAGGTCTTCACAAAAGATGAGGAAAGTCTTCAAGAGTTTATTTTAATGTATAGTGTTTTTAGTGGTAGGATTGGTTTATTATTACTATTATTATTATTATTATTATTATTATTATTATGAACACAGGATTATTAGTTATTATTATTATTTTGATTATTTTTGTATATGACTAATACTATTGTATACGTTGATGTATACTGTTATGAACTATATTTCAAACACATGTATATATACATGTATGTATATCCTTGAAATTTACTAATATCATTAGTTGTTAGTTATAGTTATTTCTGAATAAATATATATATTAAATATTTCCAAAAATATATATATTTGGCTTGTGCCTATATTCAATTTCCTAAAATTGATTACTTTATTGTTTGGATGGTTTTGTAAATAGGGTTTTTACCTAAAAAGTGTATTTGACTGATTGGGGTTTTATCCTTAAATGACTTTTCCCTAATATTTATAATATTTTTAAAGATTATAATTAATTTCTAAAATAGTTTTCTTGAATTGCAAATATTTATCTAAAATAATTTTGATAAATAAATATAGTTTTAAATATCATAAATAGTTTCTTAAAAAATATATATAGTTATTATTTTATACTTCTTCACGAATTTTCTTTACTAGATCAAATTTTCTTTTAGATTATTCCAGACAAAGACTAACCGTATTTTCCTTGCGAATCTGAATTTCTGCATTTCAACCCTAGCCAATTTGGCTAATCTAGACCCAACGGGATTATCGGTTTCACCAGCTAATGACCTCAGACAAGTGCACTTTCTGATTGCTTTCGATTCATAGTAGTCTTTCCATTTCATGTTTATGCATATGCTCTCTTGCTTGTTGACATATTGTTACACGGATTAGTGTCATGGATCTCTACATACTTTATTTCGTGATTGCCGTGTTTTCGTGTTTCGTGACTTGTTCGAGTCCATGAGTGCTAATCGGAAGGAAAAATATCTTAGTAGACATGTGGACTACCCAGAACTATCCTCCGTGTCTTTCGTGGAGAATAGCAGCTGCACACGACACATGGAGGGTGCCTGATTTACCTCCTAGCCGTTCACATGTCGAAACTGGTATTTCAAAACACATAGATAGTTGTCTTTACTCGTTTTCCCCGTTTTTTTCACCACTTGCCATGTCATCCTAGTTACATGTTCCTTTTCTAGCTGATATATCATGTTGTAGAGTTATCTACTTTCTTTCGTGATTTATCATGATATCGGTCTTATTTCCTAGATCATCTCGCATATGTTATTTTTATGTTTTATGAATTCTATTGTGTTTTCGATTTGTCGTCGGTTTGTGTGCTTGTTCCTTTCCTGACTGGAAATCAATATTTTTCAGGTTTAGCTGTGGCTTCACTTAGCATGGGGAGATACGGGTGTACTTGCAGGCAGAAACCTAGAAATTAGATAGAAGTGATATCATTTTCATTAATTGTAAGAATCTTGTATTTTCTTTAAATATAAATGTTATAAAAGTTGTAATTAATTTAGAAATATGAATGAGCAATAAATGTTATATTTTATGATTTTGAGCATCTTGGCCGTGACAGCGTTCTACCGCCGACTCTGCGACGTAGGCTGGCTTGGACACGTCTCGTATCCGAAAAGCGGGTGCGGGTCTTGACATTAATAAAAATACTTAAAAACTTAAAATTCAATGATTTATTAATGGAAATTATTTTGGGTACAAGCCGAAAGGGTCCTTCTGTCAACAAGGCATAAATACCTAAGCGACACGGTGCCAAGTGTCTTCGGACTACCGTTAGCTGGGATCCGGCTCCTACAACTATTCCAAGGTAATGGTATTAATTAGTCAATGAATTATAAGTTTCTACATCAATTTTATCATTCAATACTCAAATATGGACTAAAATTCAAGTGGTCGAACTCTGTGAGGACATATTATATAATCAGAATTCGAAACAGCAGCCCCGTCTAGTTCATCTTTCTCCCCAAAATAGTCGACCAAGCCTTTCAAAACCATAATTTCTTAAACCCTAGATCCTAGAAGCCTACTTCTAAGATCTTCCAAACCGAAATTCCTCGGATATAAGGCGCTTTGAAGGCAATTTATTCCATCTTTGATCGTTTTTGAGTTATAATTCTCATATTTTCTCTCTTAATTTCGTAATAACTCGTAGGGTGTTTAACAGAAAGAAGTGTAAGGATGCTGCCTCATCTTCTACGTCTGAATACGAACCCATTAATCTATTCAGTCCCTTTTATCCTGATGATGATGATTATTATGATCCAAACCTATTTGTTTCACTAGAAAGATCTACCCATTGGTTTGACATTTTCGATACCGAAAAATCTGTCCGGGTAAATGATTAACTTTACCATTTTCTCAGAATATTTGACCATTTTAAAAAAATTAGGTCTTCGTGAATTTTTAGAAATTTCAAATCCGATTCACGAAAATGCAGTTCATATGTTTTATTGCAAAATGCAAGTATCCGACGACTGTATCCATTCACCTGTCAGTGGGATGGAATTTGAATTCAATTCTGCCGACTTGAGCGAATATTTTCTAATGCCAAACAATGGTGACGCTCTTGTCGACATTATGAAGGTTCAATTTTCTGACGGCATGACACATGAATCCTTCAAGGTTGCGTTGTGTCATCCTAATCTGGTTCCTCAAAAACGGTTGTACGTACGTAACCTAAACCAGTATATTTATGAGTTATATCGTATCATTATTTTATCTCTTTTACCAAAGACATGATCTACTAATGAGATCACGTACTTAGAATTATCTGTGATATATCATATTCACTTGGGATTTTCTTTTCCTTTTCCAAAACTATGTTGGCTCTCATGATCAACTGTCAGAGGGCAGGCCGAAACCTTCTCTATCCTATGCATCTGACGACAATCTTCCTAAAATTTGCTATTCATTTAGAGTCTCGTCCTATCTTTGGAATGCCCTTAGAACTACTTAGGTCTAGAAGATTCCTACATCATCCTGGTGATGCTCCCCCTCTACCTCTACCTCCAGCCCCATCCCCAACAGATGCCCAAGCTGATCCAGCCCCTACATCCCCGGGTCACACTATTGACGAGCTATATCAGCGGTTCGATACTTTTGTCACTCTCCAGGGACAGCAGCATCAGGCCGACCTGATTCGTTATAGTGACTCTGAGTTCTACAACATTTCTCAGGTTCATATCTTGAGAAATGCTAAGATAGATATTAAGTAGACGATGGCTCATCATCCTATTACACCAACGACTATCATCCGTCATCCTGCCTTTGACAGACCGAGACTTGAGGATGATCAGACTTTTGCTTACTTCGACCCATGTCAGTATATTTTGATCATACCCAGCCGCCTGCAGATGCTCCTGGTGGCACTGATTGTTGATTTGATGTCTTGGACTTAGTATTTTGTGGATCTATCTAATGATGATCAGATATGCATCAACACATTTTTATTTTATGCATTTTGGACTTTTTTAGTTGTAGTTACACTTTTTTTTATGTGAGCTATTAGTTTTCATATATTACCGCTACTGTTGATGTTCTAATTTCATATTACTTGAGTTATTGACTTGTCATTTCATATCATATTTTGTATCACTCTATTTTTTCTTTGTTATTGTTTGGCTCATAAATAGCGGGAGAGCTATATTTTGATTACATGACAAAGGGAGAGAATGAGCATACCAAAATTAAAATTTTAAGATTTCAGATAAGTCAGGTATAATTTCAAAGTTTTAATATAATATTTTGGTATAAACTCAAAGTTTGTCAATTATCAAAATATGGGAGATTGTTGGCCCATTGGTCACGATCATACCTAATTTTGATAATCAACGTCAACTTTGGTCGTACATAAAAAATATATATATATATATATACATCTATATGCTTACAGGTTTTAAGTCTCCACCTACTACTACTATAAGCTACAAATGTCTCGTGTCATCAAGAACCAAAAGCGATGGAATCAAGATCAAGCTTTTTACATATTCTTCTGTATTTTATCTGTACTTGAGTCGAAAAAAATGTGTACGATTGATCTGGATCGGTACTGGCTTAGCAACTCCCAGTCCACAAAAATATAGCCTAACCTACCCACAAATCCTTATCCAAAAGTCCACAATAAAAATAGCCCAAAATCAAACAATTTGGCCCAAAATAGTTTTGTCAGAACTTAGGCATAACTCGGCCCAAGTTCGATCTAGGCAGTTTTAACTTACTTTCGAATTCCTTTGATATCTGCATCCAATGTTCGAATGCGAGATTTCTGCATCCGAACTCTGCACGAATTCGGTCAATAAAAACACTATAAGTAGAAAGAACTTTTACATTTTCAAATCACTCAATCATCCAATCTCATTCTCTTCTCTATTCTTTTAAAGTGTTTTCTAGGAGCTACACTTTCAAATCTAGCCTATACTACTCTTAGCCAATCCAGTACAGTTTTAGTTCAATCTAGAGTTTGGTTTTGAAGATCTGTATCGGAGGATATTTCAAAAAATGTTCCAGTTTTATGTCGTCTTCTAGAGTCGGTCTTGCACTCGTCGCCAAGAACGGTGTTGTTGAAGTCGGTCGTGCACTTATCCCCAAGGACGGTGATGTAAGAGTTGCAAGCATTCAGTTAAAGCTTATGACATAGTGGATTAACGTCGAGCAGGAGTACTCGAGACTTGATTAGTCCTCTACGAGGAAAACCAGTATACATCGCTGTGTCACTGAGTTTGATCTTCTTGACTCTTACTTTTACTGCAACTCATTTACTTTTATTTCATTTGCTCTTAATTGCTATAGTACATAATTTTAATTGTGATATTTATTTTGCTGCACACGCACACACTCTATTCACCCTTCCTCTAGAGGTGCTCAACGGTCCTACAGTTAGTAGTCCTGCATTGTGCTCCATAACTATAGCAAGTCTCTATCGTAGCCCTGCGTGGGTCTCCCGAGTCGAGAGTGGTCAAGTAGCCAATCCTAGTACTAGTTGAGGCTCAAGACAAAGTATCATGGAACATGTGGTCAAGTCAAGTCACGCAAGGAAACAACACTATCGAAGTCATGTATAGAAATATATAAAGATAACTAATAATGAAAGTAAGTGATAACATGTAAGAGACATAAAAATAAATCATGGCTAGACGACAAGTATATAATAGATAATGAGACATGAACAAGAAAAGAACAATAAGAAGCATGCATGTAATTAAACTATACAAAGTTGGCAAGGTATACTTGCCGGATGGTAGTGCGCAGAACCAACAATATCCAATCAATGAGCCGTAAAAGTCAAACTCCCGCAAACGTCTCCGGATGCTGAAATATACATTATCAATATTTTGGACAAAAGAAAAATGTCTAAGTTTAACTACCCATAAGTCCAATTCTGAACACAGGGAAAAAACAGTAATTTCTGGTCAAAATAATATCCGTCGTTGGACCCGCTTTGCATAAAAAAAATGCCAGAAACTATGGTCTCTAAAGTCAACAAATTATATACCTATGAATCCAGTTTTTTGGTACGAACGCAATGGTATATCCAGATTTGGATTCCGATGAGTTGTTCAAAATCGTCAGTTGAGTCTGATCGTGGGCCTACCAAAATAGCCTTCCGGTCGACCATCTCAGAATCGGACCAAACTTGGCTCACATGACCAAAAAATGATACGAGTCTAGTGGCACAAGTTTCATGACGATTTGACGAACGTGCACAAAGTAATTGAGATTTTTACAAAGGGGCCAATACGGTGTACCTCAATCGATACGCCTCGAATTCGTCGAGCACACGTAACCAATTCGAGCTCCGTCAAAGCCCACACATCCGAAACATCCGTATGCACCTTTCGATGCCTTTAGGTTGCACTGAAGTCATGCGGTTTGTCAGGACGGACCCCATTTCGAGAAATTTTCTAAGTTTAAAAACTGTTTTTCTTTGACATTTTCTTAATTTTCAAACTGATTTCTCTTGCTCTCTAACTAACTAGAAATAAAACTAATAATGGAGTTTCCATGGTGTTTAGGTTATCTAAAAGTCTGTTCAAAAAAAAATTTATGCTTTGCAATCTACCGTCTAGGAAACGGCTTCCAACAAGCCTCCGAAACCAAGTTTCTATTAGTTTGGTTTTCTCAATTTTGTAATTTTTCTTGAACTTCCAAGAATTTTCATGAAAAATACAGGACGAATTTTGACAAACCATTTGAAGGGGTTTGTAGGTGGTCACCTAGACTACGCGAAAAAATTTATGGTTCAAAAATAGGAGTACATTGGAAGAGAATTGGTCATGACGTACGGGGTACTTGCTGCTGTTTTTGACTGCTTGTGGTGCTACTGCTGTTTGCTGCTGCCATCTCCGGTCGGGCTACCACGACGACGCGAATGGTCGACGATGAGGTCGGGGTCGTGGGGAAGGCTGAGTCGCGCTCGAGGATCGAAGGATGGTGGGTTATTTGCAGATACCTTTTCGAAAAACTGCGTTCGGTTTGTCCCCCCCATATATATATACACACACACATATAATAAGTATATATATATATATATATATATATATATATATATATATATATATATATATATATATATATATATATTTATAAATATATATATATATACACACACACACATATAATAAGTATATATATATATATATATAAATATATATATATATATATATACACATATTATATATATATATATATATATATATATATATATATATATATATATATATATATATATATATATATATTTTTTTTTTTTTTTTTTTTTAATATATATATATATATATATATATATATATATATATATATATATATATATATATATATATATATATATATATATATATAATATATAATATATATAAATATATATATATATATATATATATATATATATATTATATATATATATATATATATATATATATATATATATATATATATATTTTTAATTTATTATATATATATATATATAAATCAAGGTTAAAAAAAATATATATATACATATATATAAATCAAGGTTTGGTTTATCCTAAAGAGATTATATATATACACCTATATTTCCGCCTACATATCCTATGTATATTAGTATGATATTTAGTGCACCCATATTTAAATAAACGCAAACAATATTTATAGAATATTCTAAAAGTATAGCCATTTGTTTTACCTTATAATTATTACTTGCAAATTTTATTTATTTATTAAAAGCAATATATATATATATATATATATATATATATATATATATATATATATATATATATATATATATATATATATATATATATATATATACAGACGTCTCTAGACGTACTAATTTTCTACATAGATTTGGATAGGCTTGTCAATGGATAGTCGAAAATTCGAATCCGATTCGATTCTATTCCGTATCCGAACTTTTTATGTTATTCAAAATTTTGGATATCGGATTCTAATATTCGAATATTTTTCGAATATTATATTTTTTCAGATACAAATTCAGATATTAAGATATTCGAATTCGATAATATCTGATCTGAATTTAAAATGCATAATTCGTATATCAGATTCAGATATCCAAAATTACATATATATATATATATATATATATATATATATATATATATATATATATATATATATATATATATATATATATATATATATATATATATATATATATATTTTATATATATATAAAAGATGAAAGTGCAATTTTCTTGAATAATTTCTTTATGATTCATTTTGACTATAACTTTTCGTCTTCTATTTTTCTATCTACGTCTTTTAATGTTATATATATGTATGGCTGGTGGACACTTATGATGTGCATGTTTCGCATGCAACTAGACTCTTTGGAAATATAGACCAAGGTAGTTAATATATAAGCTAAAGATTAAAGAAGTCCTATGGCCATTGGCCACGCCGATCCATGTGCATGCATGCTTCTTACATTTTCCATGCATGTATATACATTAGTAACTCATACATATTAATTATAATTTGGAAGATGAAAGGACGCTGGATTCGACCGAGTTCAGCATACTCACTAATTTTCATGTTGCAACTCCTTTTTTTTCTTTCATGTCCAAGCCTTTCAACTATCCAACCCATGTATCAGTGGAATTCATCCAATGAATCCTGCTGTGTTTGGGCCCCTCCAGTATCCCAAACCTCCCGAAGCCAAAACCACGACTTCTTTCGCTTGGTCGAGAACCTCGTCGAGAAGACGTGCTTACCGTCGACCGAGTTCAGCATCCTCACCCTCACTATTTTGTGAAACCTAGCCATTCAGCCATTCCTCCAACAACACTGCTCCGGTCATCTTCCGAAGCTCCACACATTTTTTTAAACTACTTCTCATCTTCTACTCTTATACCTCTTGTATTCAAAGTATAAATCATCTTTTTTGCTTATTGATCGATTGTCTATTGATTATTGCTTTGGTTTATACATATTAAACTTTAATTTGGTTCTATCCATTTTAGTGAATATTTATGTTCTGAATTAATATAAATTATCATAGTTTATCAAATTTTGAATATTTTGGATTTTGGATAATTTAATATTTCAGATGTTCGGATAATAACATGAGACTAGGTATATTCGAATTTTTTTTAGCTTATAACTGATCGAATTGGATTTTATCCGATATTCGTTAAACTAAACGGATACGAATTCGGAGTGTTAAAAGAACTATCCGTTTGGATATCGGATCGAATTCGGATATTACCAAAAAAATTCTGATACAAATACGGATATTGTCATATCCGTACCGATAAGCATCCATTGACACCCCCAGATTTGGATTTGGCTCGGGTCACGTCTGGACTAGATTGGAACAACTGGGTCTCCTAAAAAGTCAAAAGCCTTAATAATTAATTAATTAATCTATTTATAGGGGTTAAGCCATGACTTGTCTTGTTTCCATACAAGAGACACAAACATGGCTAGGCCTTCCCTACCATGGCTAATCCATTAGTCAAAGCATACGACTACACTATCTGTACCATAATTCCTAGTCAACATGTATCTCAAAACTTAACCATGACTAAGGTCATATATTTGTATATAGTATTAGGCTATTGTAAATATAATCATATATATAAAAAATTATATTTAAATCTATTTGGCCTAAAAATAAATTTAAAATAATTCTACTAAGTCATGGCAACCTAACATGGCTCTACCTAGTGGGGTTGGCTAGGTTAGGGTCCAAATATATCTTCTAGTCAAATAAACTCGAAAAGTCAACCAATGAGTCTCTTGTACCATTCGCAAATAAATAACACATGGGAGCTCGAATGAGTGGCACACCATTGGAATATGTATCATAGGCTCAAAATGGGTTAGAAGTATATATTGGGTCAAATGATTTTGATCGATGCCGAGTTTCGAACTTAAGTTGGAAGTTAGATCTAGAATAACGGTAAACGGTCAATTGATCTAAATTGACCCGGAGTTGTGCGAAGTCAAAAAAATATTTGGGGACAAGTTTGTATGGGACATGATATATCAAAATAAAGGTGGACTTGTTTACTTCAAAAATCATGAAGGACGTTTCAAAAGATTGGCATTTATTGTGCTAAAAAATTAAAGCTATAGAAAAGTACATCTATAGTCTTAATTAAAGATTAAATATAATTTAATAAATAAAAATCATATAAAATAAAAATAAAATAAAATAATTTCCAAAAATTAGGGTACATATAATCTATCCACCTTAAAAAAATTTCTTCCTCGAAATTCAAATTATCAAACCACTCAATAATGATAAGGGAGAAGACACTTTTCAACCATCAAACAAATAATCCATCTTGTCTTCAAATATTTAAGGGACGTACTCTAAAAGATTGCTACTTTAGCCTAAAAGAAATAACTGGCAAGCTAATACTAATTTAACTACCTATAATTATTTTTCTACCATCCATGGCCATTAATTCCTTCCTAAATTTGAAAGGTTACCAACTTATTTACCTACTAGGGGTCCTCACATATTATTGTGATTATCTCGGTAGGTATTATGAAACTTATAAATTGTGCATCTAATCTAAACGCCTAACTATATCCTCCTAACCATATTATTATCATAGTTATATAAGTCTCCCTTTTTTACCTGACCAAGCTAAGTGATACCTACCATTTTGTCTAATCCTAAGTATACAAGATAGAGCATAATAGTAAATGGGTTTGGTTAGGCTATATTTAGGTTCTCCTTGTAGAGGGTCAATCCAATAATCAGGGTGCTTGCAATAAGAAACTGCATGCTTTACTTTCTTGTCGGATATGAAATGAAATTGATCCTAAGGTAACGAGAAAGACCATTTTTAATAATATTTCTATCACATGATTACTTAGTGTTATCTTCTTAGGTGAGTTGGGTTAGCACCGCTGACCAGTACGTGACAATGTACTGACCATATTTGTGGGCATCATTATAGGTGCTCGTGTATGGGAAAATCGTTTGATTAGTGCTCAACATCGATGAATCAGATGGGTGTGCAGAAGCTTTTTTTTAAGATGATGTCTTCTGCTATACGAAAAATAATGTATAGAATATGGTAATTTAGATAAACCAGTGAGATTGCAAGCCAAGTCGGTAAGTTCAATGTAAGCCAAGTCAACATGTTTGGTTGTAAGGCTAAATGACAAGTGTTCAGTTGGCTATTCAAGAGCCGTTGTAATCTGTTGTAAACATTGTATTCAGCTGAAAGTCTTAGAATCTGTTGCAATTATCAATAAAAAATATATTCCTTTATATTTTATTGTGACTTTAAGTTATCTGCTTTGTTCTGCTGCAATGTTGTTGTTTTCTGACAAATATCAAGAACTATAGTGGTTTTGTCTTGTACAAGTACAATCTAGGCTTGTACGACATCATGTGTCACGACCCGCTACCCAAATTGTTGGGCCGGGCCGAGTCATGTCCAGCCTACGCTTGAGATAAATCGCAGTAAGCTGTTCTAGAGATAACAAGATAAGACTAAATGTACTAACAGTTTTATAAGTGAAGAAGAGTCATAAATGCTCCAAACACAAAAGTCATCTCATATAATAATAAGTCCAAGTACAAGTCTGAAATATAAAACTGGATACAGGTCCAGTTACAAAATATATAGTCTAATACATGACTACTCTCAAAAGTCTAAAGTAAATAGACAACTAGACGAGGTTCCCCGCAGGTACATCCTCGTAAGGCAAAGCCTGGTCCTCGGCAGCAACTCCATAATATGGGTCACAGAGCAACTCCTCCTCAGTAAGGATACCTACAACGTTATCCTGTCAGGACGGGAGCAAGTACTGATTCTAGCAAACTAAATATACGAAGCATGAACAGGAATGTAATAAACTGGAATCATGGCATATCATGGTTTAATTGGTTCTTTTTAGAAATGACAACATATAGTTTAAAAGTTTAAAACCGTAGCATGTACGTGAATCGGTCAATAGGTGAATAGGATGTACAGTGGCACATATCAAGTTTTTTGGCATGTACATACGTGTACGAATGGCATCGGTGTATATCCATACACAAACGCGGGATCAGAACATACGACAAGGTTACATATAGAATGTTACCATGCGCGGTAAATACATACGGAGAAGGGGGTCATGATCACGTACACTACTAACAGTTTCCCCTTAACCCGTTATTTAAATATGTGAGAGATATGAAAGCTGTCCTAAACATGGCAGAGACTGAAAGTAATACAACATGCAAAGTTTTAACTTGCTACCCCAAGGATCAGCATTTGTCTTGGTTGGTAAATCACAGTTTATTGTTTATAGCAGTATGTAAAGTTTGTAGAAAGTACTTGCCACTAGCAAAGCAAAGCAGCGATAAGAATGCTATAGATGCCTGGTGACTTGTCACTGTAGAAATAATACATAACTTAGTTTTTATACTAAGTTAAACACTAAGACACTAGTGGTGCAACACGACTTTCTGATTGGACACCTAGCCAAAATGTGACTTTAGCATAGGAGACCAATGTGAGATGACACAATACTATAATCTAACTTTCTAGGGTCTTTACACTAGTGCGAGGTGCGGTCCAATACGACTAAAACACAAAACAACACAAAAAGTTGCAAGTCGTAATTATTCAATAATTAAATCAACTGTACACTATGATCCAATAATTTTTGAGATAGACAAAAAGCTCAATTATATATAAAATAAAGTGCCAAAATGATCCTTGTAAATTATAGAAATTTATACTAATTTTTTTAGAATTTATAAACCCTCATAAATATTTATTAAAAATCAGCAAACATAAATATACTGAAAATGAGTTCTATTTTCCTATTTTTATAAAATACCAACAGCACTTATTAAATGCTGGAAAAATTATAATAAATTGTCTAAATTAACAAAGTATTCAAATATAATTTTTCCCAGATTTTTACAGCATTTAAAAGATTTATAAAAATTCAAAAACAACAAGCAACAGTTTCTGGAAAATAATTAATTAATTATTTATTATTTTGTCCATGTATTCAAATTGAACCGAAGTTCAGATACAGGACCCAGAGCCATGAATCAAGTCCAATATGACTTGTACAGACTCTAAATGTATTAGACACAATTGGGCCCAAAAACCTATGCTAGGTTTGGACATCAATTGGCCATAACAATAAAATACAGGAATTTAAATAATAATATATTTTTAAAGTGATAAAAATATACAAGTCACAAATTATAATATAATAAAAATAACTTGTGAAATTTTACATAATAATAATTTATACAAGGTAGAGTTTGAAATACATAAATAAATATATAACAACAACATATATATATATATATATATATATATATATATATATATATATATTTATATATATATATATATATATATAAAATAGATATATAAAAAATATATAAAAAAGAAATATATATATATATATATATATATATATATATATATATATATATATATATATATATATATATATATATATATATACATGTACATGTACATGTATACATATATACATAAATATGTATAAATAAAATAAAACAAAAGAAAACAAAAGAAAAAGGAAAATAAAATAGAACAGCAGGGGGGTTCGTCGAGTGCTGGCGGTGGCTAGGAGCGTCGGGGCGGTGGCGCTTGGGTGGCGCTGGGCCAGCTCAGCGTGGCACGTCGACTGGTGGCGGTTGGGGGCGGTGGCGACTGCGGTGGAGGATGGACGGAGGGTTCGTCGGAGCTAGGGTTACGGCGAAGAGTTCGTCGGGGAAGAAAGGTCTGGGTGGCCGGATTTTAGTCTAGGGTTAGGGTTTCAGGGTCGGGGGTTATTTATAGGGGGCTTAGGTCGGTCGGGGTTGGCTAGGTCGGCCGGGAAATGCGGGGGGGGGGGGGGGGGAGGGGGTGCAGCTGGCCGGTCGTCGGCAGCTGGCCGGGTCGTCGGGGGTGGGTAGGAATAGGTTATCAGTTAGGTCCCTAGAATTTTAGGTATTTACAAATAGGTCCCAACTATAACTAAATGCAAATAATAATTTGCAATCCGAACTTAAAATAATTAATTAATTACAAACTGATATTAAAGCAAATCTAAATATTACAAAATGATATTAAAACATTTCAAATAATTACAAAGTGATATATTTTGATTTAAAAACTATTTAAAAATCATTTAAAAATTCTAGAAAAATTCCTAAAATCATAATAAATTATTTTAAAGCTAATTAGGCCATTAGCAACTAATTAACACTAATTTAATCAATTTTGAAAAACAGGGGCTGACAAGTCTTCCCTCCTTTAAAAATTTCGTCCTCGAAATTCACAAGGATTGAAGACCCTACAATTTTCTAACATAACAGGCAATGCAACAAATGACTAAGGCTATGATCGAAACTAACCTCTAGGGTATCAAGCGGGAACGGGTGGTTTCCTCGCAGCGGTTGGATCGAACAAGTAAGGGTATCTCTCCCTCATGTCCGACTCCCTCTCCCAAGTAGATTCACCCGGAGAGTGACGGCTCCAAGCTACTCGTACTAAGGGTATAACCTTGTTCCTCAGCCTCTTCTCCCTCCTATCTAATATCTCGACTGGCTGCTCAGAAACTACAAGGCTCGGTCCGATCTCCAACTCTGAATGATCTAGCACATGGCTGGGGTCTGGAACATATCTCCTAAGCTGGGATATGTGAAAGACATCGTGAACTCCTGCTAGGTTGGATGGAAGTGCAACCCTGTAAGCTACCTCTCCGATCCTGCCAAGTATCTCGAACGGTCCGATGTATCTGGGGCTCAACTTGCCTCCTCGTCCGAACCGGATCGTCCCTCTAGTAGGTGATATCTTTACTAGCACCATATCACCGTCTACGAACTCCATCGGTCTGTGACTAGCATCGGCCCAGTGTTTCTGCCTGTCCTGAGCTACTCTGAGCCTGCCTCTGATCATCCCGACCTTCTCTGCTGTATCCGTGATCATCTCTGGCCCAAGCATCACTCTGTCCCCGACATCATCCCAAAAGAGCGGTGTACGGTATCGTCGTCCATATAGTGCCTCAAAAGGAGACATACCGATACTGGCTTGGTAGCTGTTGTTGTATGAAAACTCTACCAAGTGCAGATGGCTCTTCCATGATCCGCCAAAGTCCAGCACACAAGTCCTCAGCATGTCCTCCAGCGTCTGTATCGTCCTCTCGGACTGTCCATCTGTCTGCGGGTGGTACGCCGTACTGAACTTGAGCCGAGTGCCTAACTCCTCCTGCAAGCTCCTCCAATAGTGGGACGTGAATCTGCTGTCTCTGTCCGACACAATGCTCACTGGCACCCCGTACAAGCGAACAATCTGCTGCATGTATAGCTCCGCCAACTTCTCGATGGAAAGCCCCACCTTGAAGGGTATGAAGTGCGCACACTTCGTCAGCCTGTCCACGATGACCCAAATGGCATCCTTCCCTTCTTGGGAATGAGGAAGCCCTGAGACGAAGTCCATCGTAATGTGTTCCCACTTCCACTCGGGAATGGGTAACGGCTGCAACAGACCAGCTGGCCTCTGGCGCTCCACCTTGACCTGCTGGCAAACTAGGTATCTCGAAATGAAACGTGATGCATCCCTCTTCATTCCGTGCCACCAAAGATGTTCCTGCAAGTCACGGTACATCTTGTTAGCACCCGGGTGAATAGAATATCTCGATCGGTGTGCCTCCTGCAAGACTGTCTCTATCAGCTCTCCCTTCGGCACGCACAATCGGCTGCCATGCCTCAAGGATCCATCCTCTGCTACAGTAAAGTCATCCAGCAATCCAGCTAAAGCCTGGGCTCGAAGTCTGCGAAGGCTCTCATCTGTAGACTGTGCCTTCCTGATCTGTTCTGTCAAACCTGACTGAATGTCAAGCGCCATCATCTGTATCACTGATCCTGGCCGAACTATCTCGATACCGAACTTCTCCAGATCTTCCCGTAAATATCGATCTATCATCAGATACCATGCCATCAGAAGCCTGCTCAGCGCATCCGCCACCACATTTGCTTCTTAGGGTGATACTGTAAATCGATGTCGAAGTCCTTCATCAACTCCAACCATCATCTTTGCCTCATGTTCAGCTCTTTCTGCGTAAACACATACTTCAAGCTCTTGTGGTCAGTAAAGATTTCCATACGCTCTCTGTATAAGTAATATTTCTATAACTTGAGTACAAAGATCACCGCAGCTAACTCTAGGTCATGGGTAGGATAGTTCCGCTCATGAGTCCGCAATTGCCTAGATGCATAAGCAATCACTTTCCCATGCTGCTGTAGGACACATCCTAGCCCCTTTCCCGAAGTATCGCTGTATATGGTAAAACCTCCAGATCCTGAAGGTAATGTCAGAACAGGAGCGGTCGTCAGCCTCCTCTTCAGCTCCTCAAACGCTGCCTGGCAGTCTTCTGACCAAATGTACTCTGCGTCCTTCCGCGTCAGCTTTGTCATGGGTTCAGCTATCCTAACAAAGTCCTGGACGAACTTTCTATAATAGCCTGCTAAACCCAAAAAGCTCCTGATCTCTGAAACTGACGTCGGAGCCTTCCATGTCTCAACTGCAGCAATCTTCCTGGGATCCACCGAGATTCCCTCTCCAATAACTACATGGCCGAGAAACTCCACTCGGTATAAAAAGAACTCGTACTTCGATAATTTGGCATACAATCTCTTCTGCCTCAGAATCCCCAAAACTATTCGTAAGTGCTCTGCATGCTCCTCCGGCGTCTTCGAGTATATCAGGATGTCGTCGATAAATACTATGACGAACTTATCTAGATACTGGTGAAATGTATTATTCATCAAATTCATAAAGACAGCTGACGCATTTGTGAGACCAAATGGCATCACCAGAAACTCGTACTACCCGTACTTCGTATTGAACGCCGTCTTCTGGATGTCTGCTGCCTTGACCTTCACCTGGTGGTACCCGGATCTCAAATCTATCCTGGAAAACACTTTCGCCCCACTCAACTGGTCGAACAAATCATCTATCCTGGGCAGAGGATATTTGTTCTTAATGGTGATGGCATTCAAGGCACGGTAGTCAATACACAACCGAACTGTACCATCCTTCTTAGGTACAAAGAGCACTGGCGCTCCCCATGGAGAAGCACTACATCGAATGAAACCCTTTTTCAACAGGTCATCAATCTGCTCTTTCATCTCTACGGCCTCCTTGGGGTTCACTCTATAGCAAGCCCGGGATACTGGTGATGAACCCGGTACTAAATCTATAGTGAACTCCACATCTCTGTCAGGCGGAAGTCCTGGAAGATCCTCTGGGAATACATCCATAAACTCCCTAATGATAGGGTGTGGCGGTACTATCTCCCCAACCGTCGCACAACAGTTCGGCTCTAGGCTGATCTCCGGCCCTATCCTCCGGACACTGAAAGGTGCTGTGCCTGGGGGACTGAACAGAATACTACCCTTATGACAGTCTATAGCCGCATGGGCATAGCTAAGCCAGTCCATCCCCAATATGATATCATAACCGGGGAGTGGCATCACAAAGAAACGTCCCCTGAACTTTCTCTCGGCTATAGTAATAGAGCATCTATACATGGCTCTAATGGGCACTGGTCCCCCTCCCGTCATTACTCTACTAATCTCCTCGGTAGATGTAGCTACTAAGTGGTGTTTATGCAAAAACTCTAATGACAGGAAGCTATGAGATGCACCGGAATCAAACAAGCATAGAGCTAGAAAAGTATACAAATAAACATGACCTGTGATGATGTCAGCCAAATAATATGGCTTCGAAACCTGCTCCGGCTCTGGCTCACGAGCTAGACTATAAGTCTTCCCCTGGGGTCCCTTCTGCTGCTGCAGATGTTGCACAAACCTCTGCTGCTGAGTCGGGAGCGGCCCTCTAGCTACCTTGGATACTGGGCAGTCCTGAAGCTGATGGGTGGCAGACCCACAAGCTAAACACTGCCCCAACCTCTTCCTACAAACGAAAGAGTCGTGGCCTACCCTTTTACAGATTGTACACAAGGTTCCCTTTTGCTGCTGCCGGGGTCCCGGGGCTCTAACTGGCGGGGTCGGGTGATGTGATGTAGGGGGACGGTAAGTCTACTGGTGCGGCGTCGGTGCTCTCTGCTGGAAAGCCTGACGCTTGGACGGTCCCTCGAGGTGTACAGAAGCCGGCCTCTTGCAAGACAGAAGACGTTCCTCAATGCTCTGGGCCAACTCTAGGCTCTGGTAGTAGTCAGTCGTACTGTTCGCCACTATAAGAATGCCAATGTCTAGAACTAGACCATGGCAAAACCTACGCGTCATCTTCTTTGGGTCTGCAACTAGACTAGGAGCGAAACAGCTCAGGCGACTAAACTCTGTCGTATACTCGTCGACAGAACGGTTCCCCTGCTGGATATTCTGGAATCGTAGCCCCATGGTTACCCTAGCGGTGGTCGAGAAGAATTTCTTCTTGAACTGGGTCTTGAACTCATCCCAAGTGGCTCTCCCTCTCGCGAATAGCGGCTCATTCTGGAACCAAACTCCTGCCAAGTCTATCAGCACAAATCCCGCTGCCTCGACCTGGACGTCATTCGGCAACCTAGCTCCAAGGAGCTTCCTCTCTACCGAGTCTAGTCAGTCATCTGCTACAACTATGCCCTCAGTCCCTAAGAACTCCTTGGGGTTCAGACCCATGAAGTCCTTGATCGTTCCTGCTCTCTGCCGTGGCTCTACAGGTGGTAGGACCACGGTACGTTCCTCAGAACGCTCCATGCTCTGGCGGAGTAGGGTAGTCTGCTCCTGATGGGTTGTTAGGAACCCTTGGATCAGAATGAGCAGTTGGTTCCTGTCGAGTGTGACGAAAGCCTGGATAGGTATAGTGATAGGTGGTGGTGAAAGTATCGGGTCATGCTGGAGCTGTAATGTGGAAGGTGGTAGAGGCATCTGGGTTTGTGGATCTGTGGAGTGGGGGAATATGGTAGGTGGAGGTGGAGGTATATCGGTCAACTGGTCAGCTGACTGGATAGGGACTGTGCCATTCTCAGGTGTGACATACTGGGATGAACGAGTAAGCACCATCTATTTACAATAAAAGGACTTATAAGGACTCTTTAAAGTAAGCAATCATAGACAAGAAAATCTAATTATAATAGCAAGCATGTGATGTATTTCCTATGTTGTAACCCTAGTATTCCTCTAGGTGTTCTAAGCGTCATTCCTAATGTTGTCTAATTACCTTAAGTTCCTAATTGCAGGTATGCTTGGTAGAATAACGTAACCAAACAATTTAGTCGTCGACCTGCATGAGCCACTACTAAAAACATATCACGATCCGCTACCCAAATTGTTGGGCCGGGCCGAGTCATGTCCAGCCTACGCTTGAGATAAAGTGTAATAAGCTGTTCTAGAGATTACAAGATAGGACTAAATGTGCTAACAGTTCTATAAGTGAAGAAGAGTCATAAATGCTCCAAACACAAAAGTTATCTCATATAATAATAAGTCCAAGTACAAGTCTGAAATGTAAAACTGGATACAGGTCCAGTTACAAAATACATAGTCTAATACATGACTACTCTCAAAAGTCTAAAGTAAATAGACAACTAAACGAGATTCTTCGCAGTTACATCCTCGTAAGGCAAAGCCTGGTCCTCGGCAGTAACTCCATAATATGGGTCACAGAGCAACTCCTCCTCAGTAAGGATACCTACAACGTTATCCTGTCAGGACGGGAGCAAGTACTGATTCTAGCAAACTAAATATACGAAGCATGAACAGGAATATAATAAACTGGAATCATGGCATATCATGGTTTAATTGGTTCTTTTTAGAAATGACAACATATAGTTTAAAAGTTTAAAACCGTAGCATGTACGTGAATCGGTCAATAAGTGAATAGGATGTACAGCGTCACATATCAAGTTTTTTGGCATGCACATACGTGTATGAACGGCATCGGTATATATCCATACACAATCGCGAGATCAGAACATACAGCAAGGTTACATATAGAATGTTACCGAGTGCGGTAAATACATACGGAGAAGGGGGTCATGATCACGTACACTACTAACAGTTTTCCCTTAACCCGTTATTTAAACATGTGAGAGATATAAAAGCTGTCCTGAACATGGCAGAGACTGAAAGTAATACAACAAGCAAAGTTTTAACTTGCTACCCCACGGATCAATATTTATCATGGTTGGTAAATCACAGTTTATTGTTTATAGTAGTATATAAAGTTTATAGAAAGTACTTGCCTCTAGCAAAGCAAAGCAGCGATAAAAATGCTATAGATGCCTGGTGACTCGTCACTGTAGAAATAAATACATAATTTAGTTTTTATACTAAGTTAAACACTATGACACTAGTGGTGCAACACGACTTTCTGATTGGACACCTAGCCAAAAGGTGACTTTAGCGTAGGAGACCAATGTGAGGTGACACAATACTATAATCTAACTTTCTAGAATCTTTACACTAGTGCGGGGTGAGGTCTAATACGACTAAAACACAAAACAACACAAAAAGTTGCAAGTCGTAATTATTCAATAATTAAATCAACTGTACACTATGATCCAACAATTTTTGAGATAGACAAAATCCTCAATTATATATAAAATAAAGTACCATAATGATCCTTGTTAATTATAGAAATTTATTTTAGAATTTATAACCCCTCATAAATATTTATTAAAAATCAGCAAACATAAATATACTGAAAATGAGTTCTATTTTCCTATTTTTATAAAATACCAACAACAATTAATAAATTGTAGAAAAATTATAATAAATTGTCTAAATTAACAAAGTATTCAAATATAATTTTTTCTAGATTTTTACAGCAATTAAAATATTTATAAAAATTCAAAAATAGCAAGCAACAGTTTCTGGAAAATAATTAATTAATTATTTACTATTTTTGTCCATGTATTCGAATTGAACCGAAGTCCAGATTCAGGACCCAGAGTCATGAATCAAGTCCAATATGACTTGTACAGACTCTGAATGTATTAGACACAATTGGGCCCAAAAACCCATGCTAGATTTGGACATCAATTGGCCATAACAATAAAATACAGGAATTTAAATAATAATATATTTTTAAAGTGATAAAAATATACAAGTCACAAATTATAATATAATAAAAATAACTTGTGAAAAGGTAGAGTTTGAAATACATAAATAAATATATAACAACATCATTTATATTTATATTTATATATATATAATATATATATATATAGATATATTATATATATATATAATATATATAATATATAATATATAATATATATATCTATATATATATATATATATATATATATATATATATATATATATATATATATATATATATATAATATATATATATATATATATATTTTATATATATATATATATATATATATTATATTTATATATAGATATATATATATATATATATATATATATATTTTTTTTTCTTTTTATATATATATATATATATATATATATATATATATATATTAATATATATATATATATATATATATCTATATATATATAGTATATATATATATATATATAATGGATAGATACATGCATATATTAAATATATATATATATATATATATATCTATAGAATAGTATATATCTATATATATATCTATATATATATATATATATATATATATAAGAATACTTAACTATAAAATATATATATATCTATATATATATATATATATATATATATATATATAATATATATATATATATATATATATATATATATATATATATATATATATATACAAATATTGTATACATATATATAATAGTAATATATAATAATATATACACACATGAACATATACATAAATATATATATATATATACATAAATATATAATATATATATATATATATATATATATATATATATATATATATATATATATATATATACACATATATAATATAATAAAGTACTAAATATAATATAATATATATATATATATATATATATATATATATATATATTATATATATATATTATATATATACACACAAATACAATATATATATATACATATAATACAGCATATATATAATAATAATATATATATACATATACATGTATACATATATACATAAATATATATAAATAAAATAAAACAAAAGAAAACAAAAAGAAAAATAAAAATAAAATAGAACAGCAGGGGGGTTTCGTCGAGTGCTGGCGGCGGCTAGGAGCGTCGGGGCGGTGGCGCTTGGGTGACGCTGGGTCCAGCTCGGCGTGGCGCGTCGACTGGTGGCGGTTGGGGGCGGTGGCGACTGCGGTGGAGGCTGGACGGGGGTTCGTCGGAGCTCGGGTTACGACGAAGAGTTCGTCGGGGAAGAAAGGTCTAGGTGGCCGGATTTTAGTCTAGGGTTAGGGTTTCAGGGTCGGGGGTTACTTATAGGGGGCTTAGGTCGGTCGGGGTTGGCTAGGTCGGCCGGGAAATGCGCGGGAGGGGGGGGGGAGGGACAGCTTGCCGGTCGTCGGCAGCTGGCCGAGTCGTCGGGGGTGGGTAGGAATAGGTTTTCAGTTAGGTCCCTAGGATTTTAGATATTTACAAATAGGTCCCAACTATAACTAAATGCAAATAATAATTTGCAACCCGAACTTAAAACAATTAATTAATTACAAACTGATATTAAAACAAATCTAAATATTACAAAATGATATTAAAACATTTCAAATAATTACAAAGTGATATATTTTGATTTAAAAACTATTTAAAAATCATTTAAAAATTCTAGAAAAATTCCTAAAATTATAATAAATTATTTTAAAGCTAATTAGGCCATTAGCAACTAATCAATACTAATTTAATCAATTTTGAAAAATAGGGGCTGATATCATGCCAAGTGGCTAGTTTTTGATTCTCCGAAATCGGGGTATGACATAATGGTATCAGAGCCAGGTTTTACGTCCTTGGATTCTTACTCAATTCGTTTCAAATCAAAGTTGCTCCTATGATGATTCAAAGCTGCTTTCGCAAGGACTCAAAGTTGCTTTCGCGATTACTCAAAGTTGCTTCCGTGATGAATCAAAGTTACTTCCAGGATGACTCAAAGTTGCATATCTGATTATTCAGTGTTGCTTCCAAATTTATTCTAACTTGCTTCGTTGACTGAAATTTCATTGATCCTCCTGGGCGCTCTCTAGGTGTTCCATAAAATAGGTATAAATATGTGGGCTATAATGTATAATAGATGCCTTGTATTAGAAGTCAATTGTTGTGTAACAATTGACAGTAGGTGATGGCATGGTCTATTGGAAAGCAAATGTGCATGAATTTCAGTGAATGAGAATCGACAAAAATTTCAAGTTGGCTTATGTGTGTTGGTTTGGTTATGTTTCAGATGCGAGGGATTTGGTTTGGTGTTTGTGGTCAACAGAGCCACTGCGGGATAGATAGTCCAGAATGGACGTTGGATCTGTACGAAGAAAAATATTGTGTCGAGAATGGCTCGAGTTCTGAGTGGTATATGCCTCTACCTTTTAGTGATAAGATATCCCTGGACCCTTTTCATAGTATATTAATGCTTTACCTGTAAGGTATGTGATAGTATCAAGTCATAGCTGGGAGTACGGTTGATATGCGATGACTAGTTGTGTCCCTTGATAATTGAGTTTGGATGACCCATTGCGAGACTTTGATGGTTAGAGTTATGTTGCATAACAAGAATTTAAAAAATATGTAGTAGATGCCTTGGTTGGAGATGGTATGAATTATAGATTCAAGTGGTGACTTGAATCAACCGGGTGAAAAGATTGTATGTTCGGTATCAATGGTGGGGTATTGCTATCAAACGATTTTTAGGAGAACAAATATGGATCGAATATTGAATAATTTTGGGATTGAGTAGATAAAATTGCATATTGGACATCAACGAGCAGATGGTGATATTAGGCGTTTACTCAGATGTTGCAAATGATTCAGAGGATGCAGAAAGTTGCATCGATAACCCAAATATAGAGAATGGACTTGAGAAAATAGATAGTCCTTGCATATGTCCAGTTGTGCTTGAAGGATTTAGATGTGTCCCGAATTAAGAAGTTATGACCCTTGACTATTTTGAGGCATAGAGAATGAGTACTTGCCCCTTGTTGCATAAAATAGTAGATGTTCCTTATGAGACTATGATGGCTGGAATACAAATAAGTATCAAGGTATATAGGAATATGTAATAAACCCTATCGGTGGATAATGTTGTCGCATGAATAACGAGTTGGATGGAATATAGAATTGTTGGATTATAGCTTTGCTGCATGAGTTATGTCATATTCAACTAGATGACCGATATACGGATGCTAGATGATTGTTGATATAGTGATTAGATCGATGCATGAATAATGAATTTTCTTATGAGATCGTAAGTAGATGATGCAAACGAATAATGATGGTTAACACAAATTGTAAACAGCTGATCGTGTTTGGTATTGTAGAATTTCAAAGAGGATGCTTTTGGAAGAGATAAATATATACTTGCCATATTTGATTTGGCTAAAAAGAGAACAGACAGAATGGATGAATTCAAAAGATGGAAAATAGAGATCGTAAATAATAGACTTTTGAGGTAGCAATATTGGATTATGACTTGGAATAGTTGGCCCGATTGGATCGATAAAATTTGAGTATGATATGAGAATACAAGTTGGATCAAGCATGTGATGCCACGTCTATGCAAGTGAAAACTGAAGATTGGATGTTCGATTGGTAAAAATTTATATGATGGCTTCGAGATTGACCCATAAGAATTGTTAGATGAATTTTGGTCAATTGTGGGTAAGTCTAGAATAACTTCGTTAGGTATAGTCCGATGATGATTACAGGTAGATAGACTTGACCCTAGAGTGTCGGTTGGTTGCCTAAGTCTCAGATTTTTAGCATATGATATTTCAGTTATTCAGATTGGGAATAAGTTCATGAGATTAGGGTAGCATGCCATATCCCTTAGATCGGTCGAATCATAGATTGTCCCTGAGATAAGATAGAGTGTCCCTATGATAAGAATTAATTGCCTCTAAGATGAGAGATAAACATGTCCCTAGCATCTATCCATCTCAGATGGGTTAGCTGAATGTCTGGTTTAACTTAGAATAGCTGGCCGTAAAGACTTGGCCGAAGAAATAATTGACTATTAGAAATCCTTAGGATGTACTATTGATGTTGTGTGGGTATAGTTGGAATAAGTGAGGTATGTCGTGAAGTAAACTTCGAAATAGAATAGAGATTGGGAAATTCAATGTTATAATGTTGGTTGAAATGACGGATGGTATCAGTGTTGGAATTTTGGGTATTCTTTGGAAAGTCTGAATTGGTTGGATTTGGTTGGTTGGTCGAATTATATTGAGCTACGCTAATTGACCGATAATTGTATTGAGACAGTCGGAATAATTTTATTGATGTATAATCACATCGGAACTAAGGATAAGGTGTAATGACGAGATGGGGGTAGTGCATGTCGTCGAGCGATCATCATTGGAATGGCCCTCAGATTTAAATGCTGCTAGAAATGAGAGTTACACATGAGAGATGATAAAATATTGGCTTAATTAATGCAAGAAAGTTTCGAGTACATCAGAAAATTTTGCTAGTGTCGGATAATGGTATGACTTGGAAGATGGATCTTGATCTAAAATTTGACGGGATACAAATAAACTTGGACAAATGCGAATGATAATTGAATATACGACTTGGTCGAATAAGAATTATGGTGTCCGATGAATTGTTGCTATAAATTTTTTTGTCAATTATGGTGGATGGATAAATGAATCAAGGTGAAGCGAAAGCATTCGAATATTTCTAAGAGATGTTAAGTTGCAATCGAGATTAATGCCTCGGTCGGTGCCTTACTTGGGTAGTCCTTTGATGCCTAGATGAGGCAGTTCAAAGAGTGGAAATTTTGAGATGGATTGAAACTGAGATAAGGCTATACGAGTTATTCGAAGAAAATAACTAGTATTCAGGAAAGAAGTTGCACATGTAGTTTGTTCGATTTCTCTATCACTTGGCTTTGATAAAATGCATGTATTTCTTGGACGCCTAAAATATGTGTATGACTTAAACTAAGTGGCATGCTAAATTTAAATGAATCAACAACAAGGATTATCATGTGCTAAAAAATTGCACGAGTGTTGGAGGAATGAACATGGATGGTAATCTATTTTGAATCAAATTATAATATTGTGACGAGATAGTACATCATTTGAAATCAATCGAGACAATGCGAAGAAAGGTTAAATAGTACAAGTTGATCATGGGGAGTTATATAAATTCAGTTGAAGTTATGAGGATGAGTTTAATTTAAGTTTCGGGGGCAAAACATTTTCTGAGGTAGTATATTATGTAGTGTTCCGATCCGTACGGTGCATTATGATGGCTAGTTGGTTCGATGAAGCCTTATTGAACTTAGGAATATGCGAAAGGATCGCTCGGAAGGCTATACAATCGTGGCAGAAACCATTTTGATAATGTGAGTAGTATGAGTCCTTCGAAGATCCTTTAGCTTTACGCTTAATAAAAAGGATTTGTCTGATTTGATTCCTTATTGAGTTGCTAGATGTTATGTTGCATGGAACCCAGAAAGATAATGAAAGATAATTAATCACATGATCCAAAAACTGTAACGAATTATTGTATGATTTATGTGTTGTTGTAATAAAATACATGATAGGTGAAGCAAAAGTCCTAAATACTTGGGCAGTAAGTATATCGAGCCTCGGTTTGATGAATAGATGGTAACACAGATAATAAGATCCGGGAACTGGGTAGTGAGTATGTTTGAGTTATGACCCGAGAAATTGTATGGTATCAAAGATATAGGAAATGATAGAGTGATCACATTGTAGCTCTCCTTCCCAAAAATTTTAAAATATTTTTTATTTTATTTATTTAAATAGGGATTTTTAGAATTTTATAAATAATTATTTAGTTAATTATTACGGTAGATGATTTTAATCATGGTTGAGAATTGGAGTACAAGATGACTAAGAATCATGGCACGGGTAGTGCAGTAGTATGCTTTGACTAGTGTATTAGCCATGGTAGGAAAGACCGAGCCATAGGTGTGTTCTAACTAGGAAAACCAGACCAAGTTGTGACATGACCATGATAAATAGTTTAATTATTCATTATTAATATTATTTGACGTTTAAGTGACCCGGTCGTACCAAACTAGTCCAGACTTGACCCGAACCAAACCCGGGCCCATGTAATGATTGTAGAGCGACCAAAGACGTTCACGACCATAGATGTGTTGTATGCATGTGCGTACTTCGTGATTTGTGTAGTGGACTAGTAAATGTTTTATATATATATATATATATATATATATATATATATATATATATATATATATATATATTTTTTTTTTAAATACCTATGTTTTATATATATATATATATACACATACACCTTTAAATACCTATGTTTTATATATATATATATATATATATATATATATATATATATATATATATATATATATATATATATATATATATATATATATATAGTATATAGTATATGTCTATTTATGTATTTATATATAAATATAATTATATATATATATATATATATATATATATATATATATATATATATATATATATATATATATATATATATATATATATACATAGGTATTTAAAGGTGTATGTGTATAATATATAAATATATATTGTATATGTGTATTTATGTATTTATATATAAATAAAAATTATATATATATGTATATGTGTGTATATATGTATATATATATACATAGGTATTTATGGGTGTACGTATATAATACATAAATATATATATTGTATAAGTGTATTTATGTATTTATATCTAAGTATATATTTATACGTATATGTATATAGTTATACATGAAAATGTGTATGTATATACATATATATATATAATAAAATATATACGTTATGTGTGTATTTGTAGATATATAAATGTATGTGTGCGTGTGTATATATATAAATATATATATATATACGTATGTATACATATATGTGTATGTATATAAACATATATACATACAATAGTTCTATATAAATAGAAGAAGGAACTAACTTTCCCCCATAGGCCTAAGCCCACACCCGCACAGGCCAAGCAACCCAAGTTGAGCCAAGCACAGGCCCGAACCCCTTGGAACTAAATCCCAATTAGCCTCAGCCAAATCCTAATTAGCCTCAGCCAAATCCAATTAAACCGAGCCTTAGGAATTTCACAGCTATATGTATACAATCGTATATATATACAGAGAAAGAGAGAAACGAGAGCAAAACCGAACCTGTCAAAACCCTAGCCGCACTTGCGCCACCCCAGTCGACCCTGGGCGGTCGTTCGTCGCCAGCACCGCCGTCGCGCACGGCCGAGAGTCGCCAGAGCTCGCGGGTTCAGTGAGGAACGACAGCAACAGCTGCTGCCCGACCCCGACTTTCGTACCGCACACTCCACCGTTTCACGTTCCGTCTTCTCAGGTACGAAGCCCTTCTATACGACTATATAGCTCTTCAAACACTTCGATTTATGATGCTTTGTATTGTCCCGGAAATCAAAGCCAAAACTGGCGTTTGATTTCTCGAAAACAGAGCAAATAGCAGTCTATGTACTCCCATTGGAAGATCGATTTCGATCAATCCAGGGCCAAATTAGAAATGCTATTTGAAGACACTTTTAGACAACATATAGGACTTCATAATCCTTTTTGTGGATTCATAAATCACCGACTACGTGTCGAGAAATCGAATCCCGAACTTTGACGAAAACCTGTTTTAAAAACATGAAAATGCATCCACACGACGTGCGTCCCGCCAATCCGGGCGATGTGGTCGTGAACCGAAAGCATCAAAAGGTGCGTAACGGCTTCGGAGTCGTGTGGGCTTTGACGGAATTCAAATTGGTCGCGTGTACGCGACGAATTTGATGCGTATCCGTCGAAATTCACCGTATCATGCACTTTACAAATTTCTCAATTACTTTGTGCACGCTCGTCAGATCGAGACGAAACTAGCGCCATCAGGACCGTATTGTTTTTCTGGTCCTGTATGCCAAGTTTGGTCTAATTCTGAGACAGTTGATAAAATCACCATTTTACGGGCCCTACGGTCCGACTCAACGGGTGATTTTGTGCACGGCCCGCCGGAATCCAACTTTGGACATACGGTTGGGTTCGTATCAGAAAATCGGATCCGTAGACATATAGTTTGACGACTTTAGAGACGATTGACTCTGGCACGCTTTTCGGTGCAAAGCAGGTCCAACGGCGGACATCGTTTTTGCTCGAAATTACCGTTTTGCCTCTGTGTCCAGAATTGGACTTAAGGAGAGACAATTCTAGCTAATTTGACTATTCTGAGAACAATGGTAATGTTTATTTCAGCTTTCAGAGACAGTTGTGATGACTTGGACTTTACGGCTCACCTGTTGACTATATTTTGTGGGATCTGCGTGCACCCTCCAGGCAAGTATACCTTGTCTTCCTCTACAGTTTTATTTACATGCATTTCTTTTTATTTTACAGTCTTTGAATTATTTATGGACATGTGCTTTTTGTGTTATTTCCTGTGGAGTTGTTCTTGTTGCATATAGCCGTGTCCATGTTTGACCTTGTGTTTGGTGATGTTCTCGTCAGTACCTTGTTTGAGTCGTGTCATAGAACGAATACGTGTAATTGAACTGCTAAATCCTTGATATTGTTTCCTTGGCACCAGAGAGTCCACACTCGGGATGAGGGTATTTTTCTTGATCTGTTTACATCCGTGAGTCCACACTCGGGACTAGGATGTCGATTATTTGTACCAGAGAGTCCACACTCGGGACGAGGGTGTAGACTTGACTTGACTTGACTTGCACCAGAGAGTCTACGCTCAGGACGAGGGTGTTTACATCAGAGAGTCCACATACGGGACGAGGATGTAGTATTTGCACCAGAGAGTCCACACTCGGGACGAGGGTGCCTTGCCGTGAACTAACCAGAGAGTCCACACTCGGGACGAGGGTTAGTACTAACCAGAGAGTCCACACTCGGGATGAGAGTTTGGTTTCTTCTATTGATCTCGTGATTATCATTCATCCGGCAGTTCATTTATACGTAGTTGTTCTAGTGTTCGTGTTCGTGTTCGTGTTAGTGTTTGTGTTCGTAGTCATTTGTCATATTCCTTGTTCTTTTTTGTTTATTTCTTGTGCATGATAAAACTGTTAGATAGGCATGTATATTATGTATCTTGCTATGTCCTCTGAGGACCTGATGATCTTCTCAGGTTTAGCGATTGTATGGAGTTAGCTAGTAGTTCTGGATGGCGGAGGATTTGCAGTTCTTGCGGGATTTAGGTATCGTTATCGTGTTTATTATCCGCTCATGCTTTCATACCTTATCATGAGTTATCCTGTTTCTTGATTCAGTTTTAGACTCTTGTTATTTCCTTTAGAGTCTTATCGGGCATTTATGCTAGTGGGCTGCAGACCACGACCCATAGTGTTCATTCATGTTTCATATTCTTATTGTGGATTGAGATATAGATTTGTTTGCCATGATTTGGCAGTATACAATAGCCTTGACAGCGTTTACGTATTCGAGTCGGGCTGGAGTTCGTTCGATACGTAGCTGGCTTGCTCACGTGCTCGCGTCCGAAAAGTGGGTACGGGTCGTGACACACATTCTATTAACCGGTGTTGTTGTTGAATGTTGATTACATTTGACCCTGGATTGGACAGATGGTATTACGAGCTTCGGTTCAAGGCATAGGTGGCAAGACAAATAAGAACTGTGGTATGATTTCTTTAATTTTCTAATATCATGCATTATATGTTTTCTTTATAGCTAAGTTACGTATACTTGCATGGTCATGGACAACTTGTGCACAAAGTATAGTTCTTCGAACGGTACTCCAAGGCCATGGAACCGATTTAGCCTAGGGGAACAAAGGATGGTGTCGATGTACTGACATCGAGATTTTAGGACTTTTAGTGGGGCTTGCTTCTTTGCATTGAAAGGTGCGCCGAAATTCTATAGTGCAGAAGTGGTAGCATGGTGATTCAGAAACCTCCCATGGACTCGTACCCCATTCGGAGTTAGCCGTTTACCATTATAGTCCATGATGGCGTGTCGCCAGTGACCTTCATATAGACAGGTCGTATACTAATGATGTCTTATGCAGGCAGAGTAAGTTATTAATCACGTACATGGAAGGATGTCGATTGTTGGTAAGAATCACCTAAATGGTGACAAATATGATAAATATGATGTTGTTCCGAATAATTTCTTACGCAGACAGAGTAAGTATTATAAATGTATAATACATGAACGTGCATAAGAATCACCAAAGGTTGATAACATATATATTTTACACTATACTACTATGAGAAACTGTATGCTTTACTTTCTTGTCGGATATGAACTGAAATTGACCCTAAGGCAACGAGAAAGATCCCTTTTAATAATGTTCCTATAACATAATTACTTCGTATTATCTTTTTAGGTGAGTTAGGCCAGCACCGCTCATCAGTACACGATAATACACTGACCTACGTTTATGGACATTATTACAGATGCTCGTGTATGGGAAAATTGTTTGATCAGTACTCAACATCAATGAATCTGATGGGTGTGTAGAAGCTCTTCTCGTAAGATGATGTCTTCTACTATACGGGGTATAATGTATGGAACATGGTAATTCAGATGAACCAGTAAGATTATAAGATAAGTCGACAAGTTCATTGTAAGCCAAGTCAGAATGTTTAGCTGTAAGCCTAAATGACAAACGTTCAGTTGGCTATTCAAGAGCTGTTGTAAACTTTGTATTCCTCTACAAGTCTTGGAATCTATTGCAATTAACAATAAAAAGACATACTTCTTTATATTTTATTGTGACTTCAAGTTATCTACTTTGTTCTGCTATAATGTCGTTGTTTTTTGAGAAATACTAGAAATTGTAGTAATTTTGTCTTGTACAAGTACAATCTAGGCTTGTATGATATCACGCCTAGTTGCTAGTTTTCAGTTCTCCGGAATCGGGGCATAACACCTGAGATGTTAGCTTTTGGAACTAAAATATATACAAGCATATCCACTAACTTTCTAACTCTGTATTAACGTGATATGTGTCCTTCGTGACCACAATAGTGACTTATAGCAGATGTCATGCCCCGATTTTGCAGAGTCATTCGTCCTCATATTTATCTTTGGGAATCGATCGTTCTCGCTTGGGCGTGATACCGTACAAGTCTAGATTGCACTTGTACATAGCAAAGACGGTACAAAATTGATAATCTTCAAATAAGAACACATTCTAGTGGCCCAAGAAGACAAATTGAGTGATAATAAGGACATATCTCTTTTTTGAACAAAACATCTTATTGATTCAGAGTAACGAAAATGAGCAAATAACTTGAACTCACAATAAGATATATAGAAATATGTTCTCTTTATTGATACTTGAAATAAAGTACAAGCTTGCACCGAAATACAAAACTTACAATACAACTCACATTACATTAATAGCCTGAAACACATGCTATTTAGGCTTACATTGGAACTGGGCACGTTGACTTAAAACGGGAAATATCGGCTTGGCTTACAACTCATTGGTATAACACATATACAATGTTTCATATATTATGTCCTTTATAAACATAAGACATCATATTTTCAAGGAGAGCTTCTGTATGCCCAACAAATCTTCGATACCTCAGGACTGATCAAGCCAATCTTAAGGTACTGAGATTCCCAAGCCTGAGCATCTAAAAAGAGTGCCAACAACGTGGGTTAGTATATTGTCGTGTTCTAACACCAGCCAACTCGTCTAAACCAACACTAAGTAATCATGTGAGCAAACATTTATTAAGAGTGATCTTTCTATTTTGGCCTGGTATCAGTTTACAGTTCATGTGTAGTATCATAGTGAATCATGTAAGCATGTTATAGCAGTATTTATAGTAACACAACATTAGAGCATCATGGATATTAACATGTTAAACAGTCAAGCTGAATTAACATAAAAGATAACCATATCACTTTTGAGTGATTTTCTACCGGCAGCCGACTTGCACACCTACATAAGATACATGATATAAGATACTTACTCTGCCTGCCTAAGACATTTATTAGCATGCATTCGACTAGTGGTCGTTGGTGAAACTGCCTCATAAAGGACTTTCTTGATAAAACTGCATCATAAAGGACTTTCCAACCGGTATTACTATGCACCATTCCAGAGTAGGTTGCAAGCCTAGTCGAATGTCCCACAATACCTCATGCCACTATAGTATGACTAATGTTTCCTTCTCGGTCAAATCGGTCCCAATTCTCCAGGTATAGTTTGAGCAAACTTACTCAGACTTGTGCATAAGTACGTCCATGACCTTGCGAATGCGTATCCGACTCGATAAACACAAAGTACATGGTAAAACAACTGAAAGTAAGCAAAGCCAATAGTTCAACATCTTGTCTCAAATCCAAGCCGTGTTCAACGACTAACCATTTCCATTATTCACATCATTCCCATACTTGGTGATCTTATTGATCCCAAGTCTCATCATTTCACATTCTCATTTCGCATTAGCATCAAAACATTCCTCACATCATTCACAGTATTCCATTTCTCATAGGGATAATTTATCATTCATTCATTGTGTCAATAGCATTGCCAGTTCATTTTTCATATATCATTCACCTAAATATTTCATTATTCAAGTGTTTTATTTATTTCAGCAGTGTTAAACATGAGCAACATTATCAATTCATTCTCAGACGTCAATTCACATTAGTAGTTCAATGTTCAAGTATTATCATTCAGCGTTATTCAATGCGAGCATCTCAACTATTCAGTAACTAAAGCATGGAACATTTATGGACATACATAGCAACATAGTACTTTATTTTATTAAGCATGAAGGAGTAGGGAAGAAGGGACAGTTTCACTTACTTGCACAAATAGTCTTCTTGTTCCGATCACATATATGCTCTACGAGTTCACCAGAGATGGTTTGGCACAAAGCACCATATTTCCCACTTGACGTAGCCACACCATCGAACCATGATCCATAACTCATCCCATCCAGCCAACGAAGAAGACTGCAACATTCTCAATTCTCTTGATTTTCAACACAAGTCACGGTCCAATATTTTGATTAAGTCCAAGAAGTCAATCAAATGCCTCGTGTCGAGTAGGACATTACAGCAGACGTGTTAGTGCTTGGTGAAGCATAATGATGGATATGTGTCTTTGAAGTAGTGTGTGGTGTCTTGCGTGGATATTATAGAAGAATGCATTATTCCCTGAAGTTTTAGTCATGTGTGTTTGTGTCTTGCTGTATTTGATATTGTGTTTGGTGATGTGACTAGTGTAAATCTTTGTCATAGGTTGAACTACCTATTTTTTCAGTTTGATCTCTAACTTTTTAGAAGTGTCACATGCTTCACTGTACTTGGTTATGAGTGCATCTATTATTTGAGCAGCTATATTATACTTTCTCTTCTCTGATTCATATAAGTCGTTGACTTTTATGTTCTCTTGATTAGCCTTCTTAAACTTTTTAAGAGCTTCATGTAAACTCAATTTCAGAGAGGATATCTGATCTGTGTTATTAGAAGAAGATGTGTCTCTGTTATCTTCTAGTGACTGTGGTTGCTTCATATACTCAGCGTGTACTAACTTAAGCTCTTTCTTAGCAGACTTATATATGTCTCTCATCTTCCTATGATCTTCATGTAAATTACGAAATGTATCTGAAGTGCATCAAAAGTAAGATCTTCATATAAGAGATTAGTAGTTACCTTAGCATCAGTTGCCGTAAAGCATAGGTTTACAGTTTTACGAGGATTCTCTTCTTCGTCAAAGTAGCTTGCCTCACTTTCACACCAGATGTTTGTGTAGGCGTAGTTCTTTGATGAAGTTCTTCTTTTGTTGGAATGCTCGTAATGACTTCCCTTTCTTACAATAGGGCAATCTTTCTTGATGTGACATATTTTTTTTGCAATTATAGCACATTGATTATTCATCGTCTTTGAAATCTTTCTTCTTTCTATTTGATCTTTCATACTTTAGAAATTTCCTTAAGTTTCGGGTCATCAGTGTAGTGTCCCGTCCCGCTCAGTTCAATCTAAGGAATCGAAACACATCACATTTGGAGTTGGCTATGCAACGGCTTGCTCGAAGTCCCACTCGATCGAGGCAACTCCTCATTCGGGTGGGTGGTTTCGATGAACTTGCCTCAACTTGGCCTTCACACTAATAAATAAAAGTTTTCATCTGCACTAAGTAGGCTTGGTAATAAAAGAAATGAATCCATTTTGTTAAATGTGTATAGAACATGGAATTAACATTGCCTAGATATCACTCTACGATGGTTTTTAAAGTTGGCACTCCGCGAATGCACTAGATAGACAGAGAGATCAAATTCTGGATATAGAATAGAAGATGATTGATCTTGGTGACTGGACGAAGACTCATTTTCTGATTCTTTCACGTCTAATAATAAATTTGTATTTTAAAAGAATGTTCTTAATAAATGAGCCGTTGTTATGCTAATCAAGATAAAAAGGAACCTTGCTTTGCTAATAAAAAGAGATTGCTTGCATGTTCTGTAACATATGCTACCAAGAGTAGGTTTTCTATATGCTTAATGATATAGAACTGTTCCAATGCTGTAAATTAGATGTTACATATTTTCTGTTATCATCTGTTTGTCATGAACAAAAAGTTAAAGAACTTTTGTATTACAAATGAAGAAGAGTACAAAAGAGATCCTAAACACGAAATCTAAGTACAGTTGATTTTGGAAAAGTGTGATGATGGAGATCGAACACTATAGTGGTTTCTTTACTCCGTTGATGATCTGACAATAAGAAGAATTTGATATGACTCTCTTAATACCTATGAGTGGTGATCTGGGTACGCCAATTAAGAAGCAGTCGGCGATCATGAATGAAGGAGAACTTCTTCTATTTATAGGCGGTCATAGATGCGATATGCGCATGGGTATTTGTCGTGTAGGAGCACTGCACGCACAAGATTTTTAGAGAATCTGTTGTAACTGCACTATTGGGACTGCTGATGAGCTGACATGTGGCAGTTGTTGGGATTCTTTTGTTGCTGAAATCCTGGGTGGTTGACACCCGTTCATCAATATAATTGAGTTAATGACATGTTTCGTATGCATACTGCTCAAAGATATCATTTTGTTTAAACAAAATAGATCTGATTGTATCTAAAGATATGCAGTTTGAACAAACTGGATTCGATTGTACCTGAAGAGATACGGTTGCCTTGCAGGCCACATGGCATCTTTTGAAAGTGCCAAGTTGTGAATAGAACTGTGCGCCGAAGGGGCTGTGCTTCTGAAACCTATGTAAGCTACACTTTTGGAGCCTATAGAGGGTACGCTTCTGGGCATCATTGGTGCTGTGCTTCTTGGAGCGTCAAAAGTTACATTGGAGGCCATGCTTTTGAATGACAACTGACGTCTGACATCAGATGCTTTGATAGCTATCAATAGTTGTCTTCTGACACTTTGTTCAATGTGCCATTAAATGCTGAAGTGATGCCTCATACATGAGCTTTGTTCTGGGCACTGTGCTTTTGAGTCTTCCAATGCGCTGTACTTTCCGGGAGCTAGACCACTGTGCTTTTGGGTTTTTGAACTGCTGCACTTTTGGAGGTGTTGAACCGCTATGCTTTTTGGGGGTGTCTTAAGTCAATGACTCATTAATTCCTACCACTTTATGGGGCTCGAAAAGTGGTGACTACAGACTTAGTCAAATACTTCATTGAATGAGATTCATTGTGATGAATTCTAGGTTCATCTAATTAACTCGGAGCCTTTAACTCGCTGCCACATGGCATGTGGGTTTGACCACACTTTGTCTTATAAATTAGGGCATGTTAAGGGACCAACTCATTCGTGCACCCTTCATTCTTTCAGAGACATGTTGCTCCTAGATGAGTCTTCTCCTTGACGAGCTTGGCTGAACTTATGCCAGTGGTTGGCTAGGATTACAGAACTCTTTATTCACAGAAGTAGCAAGCTTGATGAAGTAGCCTTCGAGAAGAATGTTGCTGTTTATGAAAAGAGTTTCCCCAGTGTGCTAACTGAGCTTGGTTCAAACAGCACCAAGTGGCATTAACGATGAACACTAGCTTTGGGAGTTTGAAGTGCTCAACCTTCGTTATGCTGGAAGAGCCACAGAGCAGCATGTGACGTGCCTGTGCTGAGACAAGGGATGGTTCCCTCTGACGAGGAAGTGATTCGCTCTGACAAGGATATTATTCGCTCCGACGTTCTTGTTCGCTGTGCATTTAGTGTCCTGCGCTATTTACATGCTGCGCAGTTCGAGTACTGCACTTTTGTACTATGAACTGAGCTTTTTGTATGTTGAGATAGATTTATATGTAATCATGAAGAATCTGTAATAGACTCATATAACCATGACTAAATAATGAATCTCCTTTATGTATTTATACTTTCTGTGATTTTTGTTTCTGAAATGCACAAAAATTTGTATACGATTTTGTAGATGCTGCACTTTTTATGCTTCTATAAGACCCCTTCAAAGTTTTCAAACTTTGGATAAAGTTTGGAACATTTTAAAAAAGAAGCATAGAACTGATACGTGGCACAAGGAGTGCGCAACACGCTACTGACAGGCTGTCATCATCATTACGAGAGTTTTAGTAACCATCGATAATTAATGCTTTGAGCCGTCATTTCATTTGAATGACAATGACTCCTTATTTTTAGGAAGAGATCAAAAATGATTTCGTTCCATCTTTGCACATAATCCAAAATATTCGAAGCATTACTGGGCTTCATCTGCTGACATATGGCTTTTCCTTATAAGTGGGGGTGCTTTGAGAAGAAGAGAACTTTTACTTTGTTCGTTTTCTTTTGAGCAACAGAATTCCTTCTTCCCCAATAAGAAAATCCTAGCTTTCTCTCCATGGCCCCAAAGCTCCGAGAGCCCCCCAAGACTTCGGCAAGCACTAACAAGGCCAAAGGGAAGTGGTCGGCGACTGAGGCCATCGACGTCGATGACTCTCCTATCGTTGATGCTGGCGTGCATGAAGATGTGCGATCGGCTGTTGCTAGTAGGTCTTCGTAACAAAAATTTTCAAAAGGGGCATCGATGCACAAGCGTTCACTTTCCGTGCAACACTTTGGATTGTGCATCGATGCCCTATTTGATTATGCACATGGGCGCTACTTTTCAAAGTAGCGTCTAGAAGATGCGTTGATGCTCCTTTTGTCACGTCCCAGTCCCATAATACATAGGACCAAGTATGTCAGCAAGCCAGTTGCACATATACAAAGAATACACCAACATGTGGTATGCTCGTATTTGTACATAAGCTGTAAATAATAAATTATAAGCCACAATATAATAATTATATCTCATCCATAGCTCAACATAGAATGAATAATAAGTCTCAAGGAAAAATAAAAGAAGTCAAGAGATAGCCGGGTGGACATTCCCACCAATATGTGATATCTTTTGGCTTTCTCCAGCTCTGTCGTAACCAACCCTGGTACAAAATGACTCAGCCGGCTAAACTCGGCATCGTACTCATCAACTGTCATACTCCCCTGCTCCAGGTGTAGAAACTGGTCATACAATGCATCCTTGGCAGTGTCGGAGAAAAACTTCTTATTGAACAGTCTTTTGAATTCCTCCCACGTCTGATCAACTCCTAGTCGTCTCTCCTGTGCGGCCCACCAATCGTAAGCATTTCCTTCCAACTGTAACTTCACTGCCGTCATCCATAGATTTGCGGATAACTCTGAAGCCTTCAGGAGATTTTCTATCTTAACCAGCCAATTGGTGATCCCGATGACGTCTTCAGTGCCTTTGAAGTGTGGAGGATTCATGTTGCAGAACCCTTCGATAGTACCCACAGAGGCTTGGGGTGCTCGGGTCAGTGTTGGCTCCAAACTCCTTCTAATAGCCTCGCTCTGCTGCATCTGGGCCTGTACTAAGCCCTGGAGGATCTGGTCTATAGTCGTCCTACCCGCCTGAGGTATGGGCTGCTGTGGTGGCATGTATGGCATCTGGGGCATAAACTGTGGGACACCCTGAGGCCCATACTGTGGAGGATATGAAGAATATGGAAGGGGGTACTGTGGGGGGTATGAGGGAGGATACTAGGGTAGATATGGTGATGGATATGGTGATGGATATGGTGAGGGCTGTTGGGGTGGATAAGATGGTAGATACTGTGGAGGCTGTTGTGGTGGATATAATGATGGTAGATATGGAGGTAGAATCTGTGGTAGGGACTGAGGTGGATAGGGTGGTGGAGGCGGTAGGTACTCCTCTTGAGTTACCGATTTTTTGGGGTCTGTCTGCCCCACTTGAGGTGTCGGGGCTTGCTGCTAAGTAGTGGACGGTGTCAACACAGGCTGCAAGGCTGGTCCAGATGGTGCTGGAGTGGTCAGGGACATGGGTGGCTGTCCCACCGGTCATTTTTGAGCAGTGGTCTTCCCATCAGTGATGGCGAGAGGGGTAGAGCGTCCACTACGAAGATTCATCCTATATTGGCACGAAGATTTGAGTTTGGTTAGAACAAAGTCAAACTGGATGTAATCAAGCAGTCAAACGAGAAATTTAGAAGAGTTCAAGGAAGGTATTAAATAGTGGATGAGATTCTATTTCCTATTCCTATATGCAGGCTTGTTGGGCACAGTTAGGTAATCCAACAATATTGCTTGACCTGCATGGGCCACCACAAAAACATGTCGCGCCCCAGTCCCATAATACATAGGACCAAGTACGTCAGCATGCCAGCTGCACATGTACAAAGAATACACCAATATGTGGTATTCTCGTATTTGTACATAAGCTGTAAATAATAATAAATGATAAGCCACAATATAATAACTATATCTCATCCACAACTCAACACAGAATGAATAATAAGTCTCAAGGAAAAATAAAAGAAGTCAAGAGATAGCCGGGTAGACATTCCCACTCCAAACTGCTATAAAAAATAGTCTCAACTAAATAGAGTCCAACCTCCTCAAAATAGAACAATGAAGATAAAAGATGCCCACTACATATTCTCAGATAATAAAGAGAAAACTAAGTATCAGCGGGAGATGCCTCGTCATCGACGTATATGTAGAAGCATGGAATTTCAGGACCAGAAATCCTATGCGCCTAACATCACATGCGCCAGGGAGCTCAGAAGAAGTACTTGGCACAGCAAAGCAAAAATATAGACATTAAAAGAAGATTTGTATTTCACACAAAAGTATATTACATGTCTTAAAATGAGCTGTACAAAGGAGGATTTCTACAAAGAAAAGACCCTAAGTCTACAGCTAGGCACAGCAACCACCATGCGCTCTCAAACAGGCGCATCTCGTCATGCGCTATCAGCCATGCGCATCTCTTCAGCAGCTCAGTTATGTGCATCTCTTCAGCAGCTCAGTTATGTGTATCCCTTCAGCAGCTCAGTTAGGTGCTGTCCTTCAGCGCCCTACAGGCGCATCGTGAAGTCTCAGCATATGCGCCATCAAATGCTTAGACTAATGAAGCATTTATTGAGCAGAACGAGGGTGGGCAATCAACCCTCTAGCTAGAGGAAGAGCTCTTCGCAATTGATCCGCGGCAAAAGAAGGCTTTCAACACAACCAGAGTGGGCAACACCCACTCTGACAGAAGAAAGAGCCTCCAAAGCCGCAGCACCACAATTTAGATCTGCGGCTCTTCCAGCATAACGGAGACGAGGCTCGAGCATCCCGATCTTTGGATGCAACATGCACCTTCTGCCTGCC
The DNA here is from genome assembly GCA_029216955.1 of Iris pallida. NCBI lineage: Eukaryota > Viridiplantae > Streptophyta > Magnoliopsida > Asparagales > Iridaceae > Iris > Iris pallida. The sequence goes on from JANAVB010008546.1 coordinate 57,647, forward strand.
TCAGAAGCCCTCGACTCCGACTTTTGGATGTAACAGTCACCTTCAAGTGCATCAATGAAGACAATGCGTCGCATCTTCACCCTCGGGAGCATCTCGTCAACAGAATGTGCTCGAGTAAATAAGTTTATTTCGGGAGGACGTGAGAGAACGAGAAGCAAACCCTCTCCATGCCACTATTTATAGGCCGGGCAAATCAAACCCATGCGCCAAGTGGCTGGCTCTCCGAATCCCGTGCAATGAATTTGCGTTAAACGGTGATGAACCTGATGCTTCGAATTCAGCCAAGTCAAGAACGGCTATTTAAAGCACTCGAAGAACGTAACAGTCGGGCCCATAAAGACATATCATGCAAAGTGGATGCGCCGGCCAGACCGCGCATCGTGCTGACGCGTCCAGCTCCCATCAAAGGATGCGCCCCCATGCGTCCCCATGTACCTAGTGGAACGCCGATCGATGTGCCCACTCAACAACCTATCACCTGTCAAAGAACATTAAATGCTGAAGTCTGACAGAGTTGGCAGCACATCCCCCGAGGACTGAACAGTTGACAGCCTTTTCAGAAAATGAAGCGTCGCCAACGTTAGCACATCATTACTCCCCTCCGGTGGTTACAAGCCACGTAGCCGCCCAACCAGTTCGCAAGCGCCTCCGCGGCCATGTGCCCAAATCTCTGCATGCGCCTCAAAAGTCATGCACCTCAGACTTTTCTCTGATCCCTAAAGACAGAAGTAAAGTCACTACTGAAGCCCCGCATGCGCCTCAAAAGCCATGCGCCCAGACTGGTTCGTGACTCCTAAAGATTACGAGCCAAAGTCTCCTCATGCGCCCAATCCCAGGCGCATCCTATCAGATCACTCCCCACAAAATCTGAGATCTTCGAGCCATGGATCGACGACACGCGTCCGTTGACTTGATTCAGCCTATGAAGGGGTGCTAATCACCCAAGATCTCAGCAACTGAAAGATCTTCTCCGTTGCTACGTGCCAGCTCTGCCGCAGCCCACAACAGCAACGAGAAGAGTTCAACTCCTTAATCAGGGCGCATCGCCTATGCGCCTCCATCAGCAACTACCACGTGGCGTCCCCACGCATCCTACATGTACGCATGAGCTGCCAGCCTGCAAAGCTATAAATAGAGGGATCATCTTCTTCCAACACACACAGACAGAGATGTCGTGCAATCATCAGCAACATATAGAGAGAGGCAGATACCGACACTCAACGTCTTCTTCCTCTCCGTAATCTCCTGCACCTAGAGCAACCCAGATCTTCAGAGAACCGAGAACCGTCGTCAGATCGTCAACGGAGTCAACGTATTACCACTCGCTCCATCGGTACAAGGGACCCAGATTAAACAAAAGTGTACTCCTAGGACTACGTCTAAGTCCTACATTATCACACTGTTCTGTTTGTATTGAAATTACATCAAAAGATTTTAATGGCAAACACGCTGGCGACTCTGCTGGGGAGCTCTTTCTCCTCCACCGAGAAAGCTGTGTCGTAATCCGACGACGTAAAGGAGGGCTCCTCCCACAAGACGCTGGTCGTACGCCTCAATCAACAGGCGTATGAGGAGTTCATCTCTGAAGGCAGCGCGAGTCCTTCGAAGCGGCTGCCGAAGTCGAAGAAGACTCGCCAAGTCTGGGTGCGCAAGGTCGACGCCTCTGGCACCACCACCGAAGGGGATGCACCAATGCAGCCATCCCTTCCTGCTGACGTCCTCAGCAACCAAGATGCGCCCACCGGTGTAGCGCATCTCTCAGAAAAATGTGCGGCTGACCATATTCCCCAGCCATCTCTCTCTCAGGCGAGGAAGATGCGTTGACGGAGCAGGGGCGCAGCTAATGCCCCGCGCATCACCTCTGATGCGCCGCAGAAGGTCTCTGTCGTTGACAGAATCACTTGCTGTAGTAGTGAGGAGAATTTGGACTGAGTACTATACGCCCCAGCAGGCTAGTACGAAGAAGTCCAAGGCAGCACGGGCCATGTGCCTCAAACATGCTATACCGGCAGCAAACCAGAAGCATGCGCTCACAATCATGCACGCTGCGGATGGTAAGCTGTATAAGGTCGACTCGGGTGCTTCTGCGCCGAAAAAGAGTCGACCTTCAAAGTTCTTGTCTCACTTGGGCGCATCTGTTGCGTTTGCAACCGAGTCAAGTAAGGCAAACCCTGTGGTCTTGAACTCCCGCGCCTCCTCTGGTTGTGCGTTTGAGGTTCGTTCAAGCCACTGTAAATATTGTTCCTCCACTACTGATCTGAGCACCTATTTGGTATTGGATCAGGGAGCGCAGCATTCATTTGACCACCCCGGCGCTTGGACTTGCCATGCGCCTGATGGGGGTACGAAGGTGGCACTCTCCTCCAACGATCTGCGTAACGTGATCACTCACAAACGTCGGTCAGGAGAGTCGACTGACAAGCATAATGCGCCCCTCACAGGGCATGCCTGTGCTGTAGTCACCATTAACTGTTGTTGCAAAACAGCAGTTCCGCCACCAAGGCAGTCGGTGTTCCAGCGGCTGCAATCACCAACACCTCTCCGACGTCGCCTCGGGAAGAAAGTGTCAATTGAAGAGGAACCAAAGGTTGCTTCATGCAACGTGATCTCTAATTCTTCGTCAATCCGAAAGGCGACCGGCCATTCCTCGACCTCATCCAAGAGTCAGCCGAGGAGAACCAAGGCAACTGTTCCATCCTCTGAAGTGTTCGAAGGCACTCGGGGGAGAAGAAAGATCCTGGAGGAAGCTGGGGGTAGTCAAGCCCTTATTGATCCTCCTTCTGAAGACGAAGATGCCCTACAGAGCATAACTGGGATGGAAGTCAACCTCCCGGATGTTGCTGGGGGTAGTCTAGCCCCTGTGGACCTGCGTCTCGAAGACAAAGAAGTCCTCCAAGACAGAACTGGGGGTAATCAGGCCATCGCGGATACTTCTCCCGAAGACGAGGGTGTCCTCCAAAACACAGCTGGGGGTAACCAGGCTAAAACTCCAGGAGAGGCAACTCCCCTACAAGAGAGCAAGGCCGAAAGCGAAGCCTCAACTGATCCATCCGACTCCAGCTATGTCATGACAGTATACATGACTGGGGGTGATACTGAACCAGATGTGCCGCCAGCAGACCTCGTCCAGCGCATGGATACTCTGGAGGGAGGGCTCAAAACCCTCTCTGCCTCCATGCAAACACTGACTCAAGCAGTGTTCGAGATACGGTCAGCTTTGGCCAGGGCACCTTCTACCGATCCTGACCCAGGGGCCAATGGAGAATCAAGTGTACCCCTTCAACGGGTATCCTTGGATACGGATCGTCGTGAAGCACCTCGGACGTCGGAGCCATCAAATGTTCAACTCCAGGCTGTACCACCTTCCCCGACTCCCAGTTCTACGGAAGATGTGGTGGAGATGATCAGGGACTTGCGCGAGCGCTTTGAGTCCAAAAATAGACAAGAGGAGCGCCAAAAGATAGGCATCCCCCAACCTTATCCGCTCGAATGGAACAAAGTGGTTTATCTTCCTAAGTATAAACCATAAACATTGACGCCGTACGATGGAAAAGACTCTCCGCGTCGCTATCTGACGTACTTCCAGTCTCAAACGGGACATCTTTCGAAGGAGGATGTACTACTTACCAGCATATTTATCGGGGCACTGAAAGGAGTGGCGTACGACTGGTACTACAGCCTCCCCGATAACTCTATATCTTCCTTCGACGACTTGACGCGCCTCTTTCTCGACCGTTTCTACGACGGCGGGAAGGATATGACAATAGCGTCCCTCATAGAGATATGGCAGAAAGAGAAGGAAACAGTTCGAGTATTCATCGAACGCTTCCGACAGGCCTGCTTCAGACTGCCCCCGGGCATGACAGAATAAGCACTCCTCTCCTCCTGCAGCATGAACATGTTGCCTGCAGTCAAACTCTGGCTCAACTCCACTCCCCCTTACGACTGGAGTTCCTTGATCATCGAAGCCGAAGCAGCAGAAAAGAAGGCATCCAATGCTCGCCTTCTGGGAGTTAGTTTCCCTGTCTTTGAGGACAAGAGGAAACGGCCTGCAGCCAACAACCCTGGATGAGAGACGAAGGGGAAACAGGTATTGACTGTCAATGCCTCCAAAGGTGCATCAGCACCCACTCAAAAGCCTCCACTTGCACCAAGGCCAAAGGATGTTTATTCTTTCAACGATGAAGACACCCTGCAACTCTTTGAGATACTGAAGCAGGGTGACAAGATCAAATTGCCGGTCCCGAAGCGTCCCGACGAGGTTGGGAAAGTGGACAATCCGAGGTACAGTCACTACCATCGATTTATCGGACATCCAACTAAGGACTGCTACGTCCTCAAAAACTACATACAGCACATGATCAATGCAGATGTTATCTCCGTCGACTACGAAAAAAAACGGTCTCGGCCAACCTGGTGTCACTTCAATTTGGCACCTTGCCATCGACCACAACACAAGATGGCGTCGTCCCCATCCCTAAGGCGACAATGGAGGTAGTTAACTTACCACCTACTCGTGACAACGTGAGTGGACTCACCCCGCTCACCACATCTCGGGGAGAGATCTTATGGGTTCACCCTGATCTCGTCTCCGAGGTTACTCAACCGGAGGTACGCTCTGCCTCCAAAACCAAAGGCAGGAAGATCAAGTCTTGCCGCATGGTCTCTTCCTCCGCAGAAGAGGCTCTTCCTGTACAAACTCGTTCGCAGTTGAACGTCCAACCCGACGAAGCTGCCGTCGAGGTGGTGCCTCCCTGCACTACCCCTGCTGCCGAAGAAGGGGGTCCGTCCAAGCCTCCAGCAGCCAATAAGCAGAAGCATGTAGAGGTCCGTTTCGACAAATCTCTGCGAAAGGAGAATGCTTCGGGGCTAGCCAAGCCCCATAACTTCGACATACTGGCACAACTTGCCAGTACTCCTGCCCGCCTATCCCTGTTTGAGCTTTTTCGTCTTTCCAAGGACACTCGTGAAGCTCTCTGTGAAGCCCTGAAGGATGATGAGTCCTTTATCAGTCAGGTCAAGCAGCCTGAAGATCTCCCGACTACATGTGCGCATTGTCATTGTGCGGATGAAGTTATCCCCAACATAACCTTCACCCAACAAGATATGCTGCTCAAGCACAACTGACACAACAGGCCTCTGTATTATACAGGATATATCGGTTCCGTCAAGGTAAAGCGGATTCAGATCGATCCGGGATCTTCCCTCAACATCATCCTGAAGACCCTGCTCTCAACACTGGAGATCCCAATGTACCGTCTGGCGCCCTCCAACACCACAATCAATGGCTTCAATACCAGCAAGAGTGAGCCGCTGGGCAAAATAAGACTGAAATGTCATATTGGTAACCTCAGAACCGAGGTCACTTGCTATGTCGTGGACGTCGATGTCAACTACAACCTCCTACTGGGTCGTCCGTGGCTGCATGAGTACATGGTGGTACCTTCTACACTCCACCAATGTATGAAATATGTGTCCACCAATGACATCATCCGGACGGAGTTCGCAGACATCGACCCTTTTAAGGGGGTTGAAGCCTACTTCACTGATTCCAACTTGTACAAATCACCTGACGAGGAAGAAGCCAATGATGCTGATGATGAAGCAGAAACGGCAGCAGAGCCCGACATGGAGCCAGAGACGATTCCTGAGGCTCCTCTAAAAATTTGACTCAAAGGAAAGCCGCCTCAGACGTTGCCTCCCATGAACATCAAGCTACCTGGAAAAGCACCAACTGCTCCAGGTAGAACACCTACTGAAGCTCCCTTGAAGATACGACTCAAGGGAAAGCCGCCTCAGACATCGGCTCCCCTAGTGGCAAAACTACAGGGGAAGGCACCTATCAACGAAGGCGCAGTTGAGGCACCTCTGAAGGTGCGTCTTAAAGGCAAGCTGCCGTGATCATCTGTCTCATCCAAGCTGTCGGAGAAGGCCCACATAGCCCTCTCGGACCCCAAGACCAAAGCTGTGGTTGACTCTCCCGATCCAATCCCAGTACTCACGGATGAAGATCTAGGGGAATATATCTCTGCTGATGTAGATGCACCCTCTCTGGACAATATAATTCTGTGGGACAAAATCTCGTGTTTCATCAATAATAGAGTGTATTTTAATTATTCGAGTCTTCCACATTGGAATGCCATGTATACATTAGATAACGCTCTACGGTCGTTGCAAACACAAATAACGACCGTCCATCATGTAAATCGAGTAGTCCTATCCCAAGGGGTCTGTTTTGTAGTCCCACCGCGGAATCGAGACGAAGAATCCATCATCTTCGGCAAAGTCGAGCGTCATCAAGACCTCCCGCCACTCGAGCCAGAACCAGATACCGGCAGAATGCAAGTCTATCGGTACACGGACAAGACAAAGTACCTCATCCAAAAGATGGGTTATGACCTAAAAAACAACCAAGGCCTGAACTACGACAAGGGTCGACGTCTTCCTCTCCGACTTCCAAAGGAAAGCCACATGACTACTATCATCGAACTCGACGGAGGGTAGGCTACGTCACGCCGCCGTCAACACCAGAGAGTTCGAAGGCAGAAGAAGTAGAACATTCTCACTCGTCCGAAGTATCAACTTGGGATTCCGATATCAGTATTGGCTTAGTCTTCAAGAGAGTGCTATCAGCCAACATGACAACTGTAAAATCTCGAGAAGATGAAGGCGAAGACCAAATGCCAGAATTCTTCGAAGAAGAACCCTGGGATCAACGCCTAGGAGAACAGTGGGAGTCTCGTTTTGAGTTACGCAAACCCCCAACCGAAGACGAAGTCGAGCAGATCGACCTTGGGGACGGATCTTCTTTCAAACCCATCTTCATCAGCAAAGGCCTAAAAGGAGAAGACCGGGAATCTTTAATCCAGCTGGCTAAAAAATATATCGATGTCTTCGCCTAGAGCTATAAAGATATGGCGGGACTTGATCCCCAAATTGCGATGCATAGGCTTAACATCTTACCTGATGCCAAGCCTATAAAGCAACAACAGCGACGTTTTCGTTCCGACATCATGAACGCTATCGATCAGGAAGTAGACAAACTCCTGACCAGCAGATTTATTCATGAAGAACAACACCCGGATTGGGTGGCCAACGTCGTCCCTGTCACCAAAAAGAATGGAAAGATACGAGTCTGTATCGACTTCAGGGATCTTAACACTGCTTGCCCGAAGGACGAATTCCCGCTTCCAATCACTGACGTGATGATTGACAACATATGTGGCTTCGAACGCATGTCTTTTATGGATGGATATTCGGACTACAACCAAATCAAGATGTTCCCCGATGACGCAAAACACACGTCATTCAGGACTCCGAAGGGGGTCTTCTGCTACACAGTGATGCCCTTCGGCTTGAAGAACGCTGGTGCAACATACCAGCGAGCTATGAGCACCATCTTTCGTCAGCATCTTTACAAAACAGTCGAATGCTATGTTGATGACATCGCAGTTAAGAGCCGTCTCAAAGAAGATCACCTACGAGACCTTAAGACAGTATTCGATCTCATGCGAGTGCATCAACTCAAGATGAACCCCGCTAAATCCTTCCTTGGGGTTTCTAGCGGAAAGTTCTTGGGCTTCATTATCACGGCGAAAGGCATTCATGTCGATCCCGAGAAGACCAAGGCCATCCTTGACATGGACCCTCCGAAGAACCTCCGAGAACTTCTAGGCCTACAGGGGCGTCTGGCATACATCTGGAGGTTTATAGCAAACCTTTCAGGAAAATGTCAACCCTTCACCCAGCTCATGAAGAAGGGAGTCTCTTACGTCTGGACAGAGGAATGCCAAAAAGCTTTCGACGACATCAAGGCTTACTTGACGAGCCCGCCAGTCCTGGTGGCACCCGTCGCCGGCAAACCATTTCTCCTTTACGTCCGTGCCATGGATCATTCCCTCGGCGTTCTGCTTGCTCAGAACAGCGACACAAGTTATGAGTAAGCTATCTACTACCTCAGTAGAACACTGATCGGGGCCGAACACTGGTACAACCCCGTTGAAAAAGAGTATTTGGCCTTGGTATTTGCCATCCAGAAGACTCGCCATTATGTCTCGGGCCAGACGATTCATGTCATCTCCCGAGTCAATCCACTCAGAGTTCTCATGACGAAGCCAGGGTCATTAAACTCCCGGCTAGCTACGTGGGCGATCCTGCTAACACCATACAACATGGTGTTCGTTCCATAAAAAGCCGTCAAGGGTCAGGCTCTGGCCGACTTTTTAGCTATACACCCCATCCCAGAGTCCTCAAGACTCTATGAAGACATCCCGGATGACGTCCAAGAATCTAACGTCATCGAAGAAAGCTCCGTCTGGCGGATGTTTTTCGATGACGCTTCAAGAACAGGCCCCAAAGGCCAAATCATCGCAGGAGTGGGGGTAGTCCTAGTCTCCCCCGATCAGCTGGTCATATAGCGTGCATACTCCCTTTCAAAGCCTTGCTCCAACAATGTTGTCGAGTACAACGCGCTCATCATGGGACTCCAGCTGGCGCAACAGCTGAGGGTGGATCATCTGGAAGCCTACGACGACTCAAAACTCATCGTTAATCAGGTCAGAGGGCAATACGAAGTTCGCCATGAAGATCTGATTTCTTACCATGAGGTTGTATTGAACATCATTTCAACCTTCACCAAGTTCTTCATCGAACATGTACCTTATCTACAAAATCTGGAGGCTGACGCTCTAGCTGGCCTAGCAGCCTCATTGGCAGCACCCTTCGGGACTTGACACTACGTAACGGTAGTTGGTCGAGACTTGGTCTGTCCTAAGAACAACCTATGCTCACAAATTGCCTATGCTGCGTCAACGAGTGCTGGTATTAATGTCCGAGACTGGAGATTCCCGTGTATCGACTTCGCTGTCTACGGAATTCTCCCAGAGGACCCAAAAGAAGCCGTCTCAGTCAGGAGATGCTCCCTTCGATTCTATTACGATACAGCTACTAAAATGCTGTACCGACGCTCCTATGATGGACTTCTCCTTCGATGCTTATCCAACGAAGAAGCAGCCGAAGCCCTTCGGGAAGCTCACGATGGAACCTGCGGGGCTCATCAACCTGGCCCTAAGTTGCAGGATCGACTGCGACGCATGGGCTACTACTGGCCAACCATGGCAGCCGACGCTGTCGACTATGCTAAAAAGTGCCATGCGTGCCAGCTTTACGCTGACTTCATCCATACACCATCAGAACCACTATATCCTACGGTCACCTCCTGGCCCTTCGAAGCCTGGGGCGTGGATATTGTAGGACCGATCACCCCTCCGTCATCGAGGGGACACCGCTTCATCCTAGCCATCACCGACTACTTCTCCAAGTGGGCAGAAGCAGTTCCACTAGCGAAAGTGAAGAGCTCTAGGGTGATCAGCTTCATCAAGCACCATGTCATCTACCGTTTCGGGGTACCTCAAAGGATTATCTACGATAACGGTCCTCAGTTCATCAGTCATATTTTCAGCAAATTCTGTGACAAGAATCGCATTCAAAACGTGGCATCAACCGCCTACAATCTGGCAGAAAACGGATTGGCTGAGGCATTTAACAAGACTATCGTCAGGCTATTCAAAAAGGTCGTGTCATCCAACAAACACGACTGGGACGAAAAGCTCGGTGAATGCCTTTGGGCCTACCGCACAACGGTACGGACTCCGACGGGTAACACACCATTCTTCTTGGTCTACGGGAGCGAAGCGGTATTGCCTCTCGAGATCCAGATACCCTCACTCCGTATAGCAATCACAAATCAACTCACAGAAGAAGATAATCAACGTTGCCGTCTGCGAGAATTGGAGGTACTTAACGAAAAGCGTCTCCAAGCTCAACAACGCATCGAACTCTATGAGGCCCGTATATCACAGGCTTTCAACAAAAAGGTCAAGCAGAGGACTTTCCAAGTAGGCGACCTGGTTCTGGCAGTCAGAAGGCCGATGGTGTTGACTCACAAGACACCAGGAAAGTTCGAGCCCAAGTGGGAAGGATCTTTTATCATAGAGACGGTATACTCAAACGGTGCCTACCGTCTCGCCAAATCCAATGGAGACTTGTTTATGATGCCCATCAACGGCAAGTTCCTAAAGAAGTACTACTCTTGACATCCTTAGACTTGTACTTCTATCTCCACCCAACAAGGGAGTCTCTGGACCCAATCATCAGGGCTCACGTACACCTCCCGCAAAATCTTACGCTTCTGGATCCCAGCTGTTCCGTAGCGTTCTATCTTCCAGTAGAGGGACAACCACGTCCACATTACCTCTGAATTGTTCCTCCTACACCCTACAAAGCAGAATCTTACGCTCCGTAAGACGATGCTACCCATCATGTTTACCACGTCCATATTACCTCTGAGAAAACATTTCGTACAGACAACCCCTGCGTTGTCGTACATTGATCGCAGAACTTCCACGTCCACATTACCTCTGAGTAGTTCCGCATATTCCCCCAGAGTCATTCCTACCACGTCCATAACACCTCTGAGTAGGAAGATTCTATCATTTGAATCCCATATTTGCCACATCCACATCACCTCTGAGCAAACATGTCGGTTCTCTCGAACTTATTATCTGTACCTAAAAACCAAGGTGCGCAAAAGATAATAGGTCCACACAAATCATCAAGTTCATGATAGCAAAAATGAACACACCACAAAAACTCTGTATTCTTTATTTAAGGATTACACCCCCAGCAAGAGTTGCAAATTACAAAAAGAAGAGATTACAATCCCTAAACATCCCCGGGGTTGGCCGAAAGCTCTTCAATCCGATGCTTCAAGCCTGCTGCTCGAGTCTCTACTGTCGCCAGGACCCGGCGTTCGGCTTCTTGATGAATCGTTTCTATGGCCTCAGGAGGAGTGTCGTCCTCATGCTTCTCGTCCAACTGTTGCCACTGCTGAGCCAGAGTAAGAGCCCGGCGCGTGAAAGTTGTTTCCTCCTCCTTAGATGCTACATGTTCAGCCTGGACTCATTCAGCATCTAATAAGAGTTGGGCCCGCTGGTCTTCAAGGAGGCGAATCTTGGCATTAACCTCCGCTATACTAGCGTCCAACGCGGCCCGTAACTCTACCTTCTCCTGCGTGGACTGTGATAGCCTCTCCACCGCAGCCTCAGTTTCAGCCACCTCGCATTTCCAGAAACCCACGGTGGCCTGATAAGAGGACTCAATTTCAGCAATCAGCTTCTCCTTTTCCGTATCTATCAGGGCGGAGAGATCATTTCGCTGGATACGCTGAAACTCGAAAAGCAGCTGGTCCAGCTCAGTCACCGAGGCCTCCAGAATCTCGACCATATGATCATGGCCCTGGTGGAGACGTATCAGACCGATGTGTGGAAGCACCATAGATTTTGCCATCATAAAACTCCTATTGGCGTTCATCACTGTCGATACACCCTTCTGCAGCATCTTGTACACTGCCTCAACGATGAATTTTACGTACTCGTTCGCATTCGCCAACACTTGTGGTGTCATGGTAGGAGTTGGAGGAGCTGCCCTGGATGGCGGACCTGAAGAAGACCCGCCGATCTCAATCTGCGGGGCTTGAACGTCGACATCAGCAGACCCTCCCGCACCAGGAACTTGAATTCCGCTACCAGCTCCAGATGCCAAGAGAGCAGAAGGAGTTGGGTGGGGTGTCGATATCGTCCCCCAAGTTAAAGAAGCAACAGAGGGCTCTTGCACCAGCAAGCCCTTGCCCTTTCCCGTCTCAAAGGGACTATCAACATCCGGAGTTACCTCCTCCACCACCGAGGCACGATCTGTAACTAGCACGGAGCCTTCCTCTGGCAAGCTAACTGGATCAGCTCCTATTTCTTGGCGGGACACGTCTTCTGGGGTCGGGCTCGGCAGACGATTCTCCCCCTCATCATCGAATCCCTCCGCAGGGACAAAATCTGTCGCCACCTCCCGGTCGGCAGCCACCTCAGCCTCCAATGCTGAGCCTGGGGTAGGGCTCGGCAACGCTACAGCCGACCTCCCCACATCATGACAAGGAGGGGAATCAACCCTCTCCTCTGTTGCAATCACGTCTGTTTCCTCCGCAACAGACACGTATCTCTGGAGGAACGTCATCCGAAGACGACGAACTCCACTCCACTTCTTCATCTGGAAGCCCCATGTCTGCTGGGCCCTCAACTTCCAAGGCTCCCACGGCGGCTTGCACCACTCTGGGAACTGCTTCAACCTCAGCTTCCCTTCCTACGTAATCTGGAGATACTGGAGTCTCCACAACAACAATATCGTCTGGCCTCTCCTCCTCGGGAGACATCACGATCGGCGGAACACGCTCTTTCGATGAGCCCGCCACCTCCTTTGGTCTGCTGCCACTAGATTTTGGAGGACGGGGTCTCCTCTTTAGCGGCTCCTACAAAAAGAAAGCATAGGTCACAAGAAATGTTGAACCTAAACAGACTATATGGGACATCCTTACCTCCGCAGGTGCTGAATCCGATGACACTGTCGGTGACAATGCCTTCTTTCGCCTCTTTGGCGTGGAACAGCCAGCTTTTGTATCAGCACGTCTTTTCGATTGATCGACCAAAGGCTCACCCGGACCCCCTGTGGATACGACGGGGGTACCTCGGTAACCCACCTCTGGCGGACGGTACGATCGAGCCTTCGCCAAAATATTCCCGGTCACCGCTAACTGAGTGCGGGCAATGAGACTGGTCTCCCTATCATATCTGGGGGGCACGGCATTCATAACACAATAAAATTTGGCGGCCGAGAAAAGAATTGGCGGCCGCGAATTCTGGACGGGCAGCGTAAAGCGAGCTCCGGTATATTCGTCATTGTAGTAATGCCAAGCTCGTGCACCATCCAACAGAATTCTAGTATACCCCAGGTTAATACTGGGGTTGTCCAACATCAACTGAGCATAGCCGAATTGTCGTGCAAAACGGCTCGGCAAATACGGTTCCAGGTAACACTGGTTCCTATTTCGGTACACCAGATGGGACGGCCGGATACTTTACAACCAGCGGAATCTCCATGGTGGCAGAGTGGTGGCATCTTCACCCGAATCCACTAAGTCTTCGTTGGCCTCAAAACCTGAAAAGACAGGACCAACTTTGGTGATCTCCCACCCCTGAAGGTGGGATAAAACTTTCTTGCAAACAGGAACACCGGCATGCAACCAGCTCCTCTGGTGGAAATGACGGAGGAACGCATCCCCGACCCTGTGGTCTTCTTCCGAGCCCGGACTCATCACATTGGGATGGTGTAAAATTAACCACTCCATCAGATAATGCAACGGCAGTTCAGCACGGGAAAAGTTGTTATTCCTACCTCGTTCATGAACCACATTTCCCGTAAATTCTCGTAAACCTCGCAGCAGGTTGCACACCATGGCGGGGAGCAAAGCCAGGCGTCGGCCAAAAACCAACTTCACAGCTGGCAGGATTAGATTTTGGGTCACCCTCTCCACGGAGCCTGACCCGCCCGAGAAGACATAATCCCGAAGCCAAATCATCAGATACGCAGCTAACACTGCTTTTGACGACATCCAATGAGTAAGGTGCCAGAAACAGCTATAGGAGCGCTCATCCGACTGCCGATCCTCGTTTTCTCGGGGATTCTTCTCACCTAACCTGCTCATTTCGGAGAGCATCACGCTACTGGAAAGCGCTGGCGGGGTAGTAAACTGAGAGGGATCCTCCTTGTCTTGCTTAAAGACGTAATCTCTCCAAGCGGTCACATGAGGCTGTGACCCGCTCTTATCCCTCTTCTGCATATAATAATGATGACTCGCTACTTCCTTGAAGACGGCCATCATCTCCCCGGCTTTGTCCCCCAGGACTTGGAACTCCTCGTTGGTCGGGAAATATTCCTCATAAGGCTCTGATCCCCAATGAAGCTTTGACACTTCGTATATTTCATGAAGTGCGAGTCCCAGCTCTCCCACAGGGGTGAAGAAAGTCCCGGTCTGGGTGTTAAACATATCCAGAAGCGCGAGGAATATATGCCGGTTGATGTCAACACCTGCCTGAGTAGCACGGATCGCGGCAGTCAGCCCCATCTCTCGGAGTTCGGTTTGAAACTGCGACAGAATCCAGAGTGTCAGCTTGTCCCATTTGGCAACGTAATGACACCAACCCTCTATCCGAAATTTACCTTTCGGGTACAATCGCTCCATCAATAGCATGCGATTTGTAAAAGTCGAGGCACCAAAAGCAAATGTATTGATGGGAACATCACTGTAAATGCTCCCAGGACGTAAAGTCCGCCAGATGAAAGAAGGCCCAGACCGCACAGCAGCCAAAGTATCCCTTTGATCGGAGGTAGAGTCGATCTTGATGATGCCTGCCACTGCTCCCATCTGAGATGGGGTTAGCTCCCAAGACATCCTCCTCTTGGAAGCAAGACGACAGAAAGCCGACAAAGGCCATTGACGCTCAAGTTGTCTTACAGTCATATGCACTCCCCTTACTGTAAAGAACCAATCTTCCTTGACCTTCAACACCTTTGCTTCAATAGAAGTAAGGCGGTCCCCGAAAAGGAACTCAGGCTTCAAGAAAGTCACAATATCAGAAGTGGCGGATTTCAAAATGCCACGCTCCATCATCCGTTTGAGGAACCCATGCGGTTGTTCCCAGATTTGAGTCATTCTATCGGGATGCTGATCCAGCATAATGGCAGCTTGGGCAGGGTTTATCACCTCCTCATCATAATCCACCCCCATCTGATAGAGGGCAGCATCCAAAAGCACTTCATTCAAGAGCGGGACAGTCATCGACACTGGTGGTCAAGAAAAGAAGGCAAAGATTCAGAGACGTTAGAAACAACAAGAGAATCTGAGCCACGTTCTCATCAAAAGCGCATAAGGCTCAGGCGTATCTGAAAAGAAGCTTCGGCGCATCATCAGGGTCTAGACCCAAACGCGTCAGCAGTGGAGCTTCGGCGCATCATCAGGGTCTAGACCCATGTGCGTCAGCAGTGGAGCTTCGGCACATCATCAGGGTCTAAACTCGTGCGCGTCAGCAGTAGAGCTTCGACGCATAATCAGGGTTTTAACCCATGCGCGTCGGCAAAAAAAACCTCAGCACATCATCAGGACTCAAAGTCCATGCGCGTCGGCGTATATGAGTTCTAAAAATGATACAGAAAGATATGGTAAAGGAGGATGAAACCCACCAATCACCGCCAGCCGAACGTCGACAGGCGGACGGGGGACATCACCTGCGGCAGCCTCTACAGGCTCTTTTCCTTTGACTCGTCCCTTGCCAGCACCACCGCGAGGAGTTTTGGGAGCCATTTCTCGCAAGAAGGAAGTTAGGGTTTTTCAAAAACTCTAAAAGAAGAAAGCAAAGAGAGGAAGAATGCTCTCTCTCTCCATCTTACGCCTATTTTATAGGCTCAATCGTACGCGTGAACCGATGAAGTGTGACCTCAGCCGCCGCTTCGGGTTCTGTGAAGAGATAACTGCAGATAAATCCAAAAAGATCATTATTAATCTTCTTGGTTATCGAAGCGTCATCATTCGCATTTACTGAGAGGAGCATGCGCCCCATCACTGATGCGCGGAGTGATCATGCGCCCGAACAGTCATGCGCCCTGTAGAAGACACCACTATGCTTCTTATTCAAAGTATTCCAAAACTTGACAAAAAAAAGTTTTAAAAACTTTGAAGGGGATCTTGTAGAAGCATAAAATTTTAGGACCAGAAATCCTATGCGTCTAACATCACATGCGCCAGGGAGCTCAGAGGAAGTACTTGCACAGCAAAGCAAAAATATAGACATTAAAAGAAGATTTTTATTTCACACAAAAGTCTATTACATGTCTTAAAAAGAGCTGTACAAAGGGGGATTTCTACAAAGAAAAGACCCTAAGTCTACAGCTAGGCGCAGCAACCACCATGCGCTCTCAAACAGGCGTATCTCGCCATGCGCTCTCAGCCATACGCATCTCTTCAGCAGCTCAGTTATGTGAATCTCTTCAGCAGCTCAGTTATGTGTAACCCTTCAGCAGCTCAGTTAGGTGCCATCCTTCAGCGCCCCACAGGCGCATCGTGAAGTCTCAGCATATGCGCCATCAAATGCTTCGACTAATGAAGCATTTATTGAGCAGAACAAGGGTGGGCAGTCAACCCTCTAGCTGGAGGAAGAGCTCTCCGCAATTGATCCACGGCAAAAGAAGGCTTTCAACACAACCAGAATGGGCAACACCCACTCTGACAGAAGAAAGAGCCTCCAAAGCCGCAACACCGCAATTTAGATCTGCGGCTCTTCCAGCATAACGGAGACGAGGCTCGAGCATCCCGATCTTTAGATGCAACAGACACCTTCTGCCTGCCTCAGAAGCCTTCGACTCTGACTTTTGGATGTAACAGTCACCTTCCAGTGCATCAATGAAGACAATGCGTCGCATCTTCACCCTCGGGAGTATCTCGTCAACAGAATGTGCTCGAGTAAACAAGTTCATTTCGGGAGGACGTGAGAGAACGAGAAGCAAACCCTCTCCATGCCACTATTTATAGGCCGGGCAAATCAAACCCATGCGCCAAGTGGCTGGCTCTCCGAATCCCGTGCAATGAATTTGCATTAAACGGTGATGAACCTGACGCTTCAAATTCAGCCAAGTCAAGAACGGCTATTTAAAGCACTCGAAGAACGTAACAATCGGGCCCATAAAGACATGTCATGCAAAGTGGATGCGTCGGCCAGACCGTGCATCGTGCTGACGTGCCCAGCTCCCATCAAAGGATGCGACCCCATGCGTCCCCATGTACCTAGTAGAACGCCGATCGATGCACCCACTCAATAATCCATCACCTGTTAAAGAACATTAAATACTGAAGTCTGACAGAGTTGGCAGCACATCCCCCGAGGACTGAACAATTGACAGCTTTTTCAGAAAATGAAGCATCGCCAATGTCAGCACATCATTACTCCCCTTCGACGGTTACAAGGCACATGGCCGCCAAACCAGTTCGCATGCGCCTCCGCGGCCATACACCCAAATCTCTGCATGTGCCTTAAAAGCCATGCGCCTCAGACTTTTCTCTGATCCCTAAAGACAGAAGTAAAGTTACTACTGAAGCCCCGCATGCACCTCAAAAGCCATGCGCCCAGACTGGTTCGTGACTCCTATAGATTACGAGCCAAAGTCTCCTCATGCGCCCAATCCCAGGCGCATCCTATCAGATCACTCCCCACCAAATCCGAGATCTTCGAGCCATGGACCGACGACACGCATCCTTTGACTTGATTCAGCCTATGAAGGGGTGCTAATCACCCAAGATCTCAGCAACTGAAAGATCTTCTCCGTTGCTACGTGCCAGCTCTACCGCAGCCCATGACAGCAATGAGAAGAGTTCAACTCCTTAATCAGGGCGCATCGCCTATGCGCCTCCATCAGCAACTACCACGTGGCGTCTCCACGCATCCTACATGCGCGCATGAGCAGCCAGCCTGCAAAGCTATAAATAGAGGGATCATCTCCTTCCAACACACACACAGACAGAGACGTCGTGCAATCATCAGCAACATATAGAGAGAGACAGATACAGATACTCAACGTCTTCTTTCTCTACGCAAGCTCCTGCACCTAGAGCAACCCAGATCTTCAGAGAACCGAGAACCGTCGTCAGATCGTCAACGGAGTTAACGCATTACCACTCGCTCCATCGGCACAAGGGACCCAGATTAAACAAAAGTGTACTCCTAGGACTACGTCTACGTCCTACATTATAACACTGTTCTGTTTGTATTGAAATTACATCAAAAGATTTTAATGGCAAACAGTATACAGGATCCAAAGCTGCTCCGTACTCCTGGGGATAGTCCTGCTCGTCTAATCTTGGAGAGATCACCAGGTCCTCAGAGGGACGTAACAAGATATAAAAAACATGCCGAAATAATTTGAATGTGAAAATATGTCGCTATGACACTACAGGTTTTTCTAACCGTCTATGTGGTATGCACTTTTGAGGACAACGTTCTACGCAGGGGCTGTAAGGATTCAAGCAAATAATAAAGAGTGGCCGTCAAGTAGCGCTCATCCGAGTCACTATCGGCCCATGTATGTGCGTAAAAAGTAAATGTAGCCCCTACGCTAGTAGTTGTCCCCTCCCTCCGATGCTCCTGTCCAAGATGTATCCACAGCCTTACCATTTGGCAACTACTATGGCTTCTAACTTGACTTACTAATAGCAGTTGCCTCCTAACCGTCGCACGGCCCATACGTATCGATGGCCAGTCAAGTACGCTGGTCCGTGTCCTATATGAACTCACTCATCTCGTGATACTAATGTGTCAAGGCCATAGAAGGTATAAAAATATCCCACACTCATAAGGTGGTCGTCTAACTCTAAGTCGCCATGCATAATAAAATATAAAATAACGAAAACGACTAAATCTAGTCACTTGCACCCAAGTGTGACTTGGACGCACAATATAAACAAAATGACAAATAAGAGAAAGAATTATGCAATAAATAAATAGATTGAAAAGAAATGAGCACAATCAGAATATATGGCATGGTATACTTGCCTGTGGTACGAGGAGGGCAAATCCAAATGTCGCAAGCGTCAACACAAAACTCACAATTCACAGATGACTTCGGATGCTGAAACAAATATCAAAAATGTTCTCGATGAAAAAGATATACATAAGAAATGCTTGTCCGAAAGTCAAATTCCGGATCAGGGGTGAAATCATAATTTCAGGTCAAAACGATATCCGCCGTTGGACCCGCTTTGCATCAAAATGTGCACCATTATCTACGGTCTCTAAAGTCATCAAACTATATGTCTACGGATCCAGTTTGAGAAGACAAACCTAACGGTATGTCCAATTTGGATTTCGATGAGCTGTGCACAAAATTGCCCGTTGGATCGGGTTACGGGTCCGCCAATTTTGGCGTTCCGATCAACCTTCTCAGAATCGAACCAAACTTGGCATACATGACCAGGATTTCGATTCGGACCTGTTGGCACAAGTTTTGTCTCGATTTGACGAACGTGCACAAAGTAATTGGGAAATTTAGAAAAATATCGATACGACGTTCTTCGATGGATACGGGTCAAATTCGTCGCGCACACGCGACCAATTTGAATTCCGTCAAAGCCCACACGTCCGTGAAGTCGATATGCACCTTTCGATGCTTTCGGTTCACGACCACGTCACCCGGTTTGATGGGACGCACGGCGTACCGGTGAAGTTTTTAAAAAATCGATTGTTTTGAAACACTATTTTTGACAATTTTTGAAAACGAATTACTTAACCTATATAGGATAAAAATAGAAAATACATGAAGGAATTTGAAGAGGGTTATGTTGTCTTCCAGTCCCTTCAAACAAATTTCAAAATTTTGCAATATGCTGTTTGTAATTCAGCGATGAACAGAGCCTTCGACACATCAAAAATTTGTCCTTACGACATAGGTTTTCCCAAACTTTCGTGATTTTTCACGAAGCTTACAGGCCAAACTATATTATTCCATCTACCGGGATTGGTAGAGTGTCATCTAGGCTATACATAGGAACTTACAGAATCAAAAATGATATAGTGTATAGGATAAAATCGAGTCAAAAAGGGGAGTACCTCAATGTGGGTCGAAACAGAGTCTTCTCTGTTGCTCTCGGCCCGGGACGAACGCTGCGGCGCTCCGACGTCCTCTCTGGGGTTACAGGCAGCAAGAAGCGTGCACGGACGGTCGGAGACTCCTGGGATCGAAGGATTGGGTTCGTAGGAGGTTTCTCTAGGGTTTTCCTAGAAAATCCGAAAGGATCCGATACTTATACGAACTTCCATCTACAGTTTTCTCTCGAATTTAAATCAGATTTACACTAAGATTTTGATTCGGATTTAGAGTATGAATTGGTGGAGAATCTAACTAGGATTGCACAGAATTTTTTTGAAAAGATTTGGTGAATATTAGAGGAAGATTGGGTTTTGAAATTTCTATCGAGTCCCTGGGTCTCGATTCCGCACGGGCTCGGGTTGGGGGGATGATGAACAATGCTTGCACTGTTCATCACGTAGGCTTTCTCTTATTTTCTTTTTTTCTTTTTACCCTATATTATATATACTATATATATATATATATATATATATATATATATATATATATATATATATATATATATATACATACATACACATTAACATAACTATATTCATACATATACATTTATATGTAAGAAGCATAGAGGAATTAACTAGCATTAGAATAAATATTTTTAAATTATTATATAGAATTTCCAAATAATATTGAAGACTACTATTTAATAGTATAACACATACACACCAATAATACATATATATACATACCTTAACTGCAACTAAAGAAATAAATATGTATAAAAATAGTAAAATTGTAAAAATAAATTTTGCATAAAATATTGAGGTTTACATCCTACCCAACTTAAAGAAAATTTCGTCCTCGAAATTAAACTAAGGTAGGAGGGTCAAATGCAATGCAAAAATTGGAAGGTCTAATCATGCAAGGCGTACCTTGGTCTTCGAACAATTGCGGATAGCGATTTCGGATGTCGTCCTTGCACTCCCAAGTAGACTCCTCTGGCGAGTGATGCTTCCATGCCATGCGAACCAATAGTATAGATTGATTCCGCAACACCTTCACTCGGCGATCGAGGATACCCACTGGTTGCGCTTCGTACGACAAACTCGGTCAAACTGTGATCTGTGAGTGATCAAGCACGTGATTGCTGTCTGCCACGTACCTCCTCAGCTGAGACACGTGGAACACATCATGCACTCCCTCCAGCGACGGTGGTAAGGCCAATCTATAAGCAACTTCTCCAACACGTTCCAAGATATCGAAAGGACCGATGTATCTTGGACTCAACTTGCCATGTCCTCCGAATCGAATTGTGCCTCTAGTGGGGGATATCTTCAAGAAAACATGGTCGCCTTCCTTGAATTTCAAAGGTCGACGACGATTGTCTGCCAACTGCTTCTGCCGATCCTGCGTTGCTCGCAGGTGGTCTTGTATCTTCTTTACCTTTTCCACTGTGCTCAAAACCAGCTCGGGACCCAATATCTGTCTCTCTCCGATGTCGCTCCAATAGACAGGAGATCGACACTTCCTACCATACAATGCTTCAAACGGAGCCATCTGAATGCTCGCTTGATAGCTATTGTTGTAAGAAAACTCTACAAGATGAAGGTGGTCCTCCCATGATCTGCCAAAGTCAAGCATACACGCTCTCAACATATCCTCTAGCGTCTGAATCGTACGTGCTGACTGGTCATCTGTCTGCGGATGGTACGACATGCTAAACTTCAAACGCGTACCTAAACTGTCCTGCATACTCCTCCAAAAGTGTGAGGTAAATCTCGAGTCACGATCCGACACGATGCTAACTGGTACACCGTGTAGCTTCACTATTTACTTCATATACATCTCTGCCAAAACTTCTGTGGACTGCCCCACTCTAAAAGGTAAGAAGTGGGACGATTTGGTAAGTCTATCAACAATCACCCATACCGTATCACGTCCACTAGGGCTCCGGGGAAATCCTATAACGAAGTCCATCGTAATGTACTCCCACTTCCACTCGAAAATGGGTAGCAGCTGCAATAATTCGGCCATCCTCTGGTGCTCGGCCTTCACTTGATGGCATACCAAACACTTGGCCACGAAACGAGCTATCTCTCACTTCATTTCATGCCGCCAATAATACTGTCGTAAGTCCCGGTACATCTTACTTCCTCTATGATGAATAGAGTAAGTCGAACTGTGTGCTTCTGCCATCAACTCCTGCCGTAACTCTCCGTTAGGGACATAAATACGATCTCCACATCGCAATGTTCCATCGAGATGAATCCTCAATCTCGTCTGCTCTCCTGCCTCGGTCTTCTCTCGAAGTTGTCGGAATCTAGCATCTACAGGTAATACCGCCTTGATCCGATCTACTAGTGACGATTGTATTTGGAGGTTGGCTAACATGCCATCTGCTCCAGGCAATACTATCTCAATACCAAGCTGCTGCAAGTCTCTGATCAGCTCCTTCTGCGTACTCAAGAAGTAGGCCATGGGCTTACGGCTCAATGCGTCTGCCACGACATTAGCCTTGCCCGGATGATAATGTAGCTCAATTTCGTAATCTTTCATCAACTCCAACCAATGTCGCTATCGTATATTCAACTCTTTCTGTGTGAACACGTACTTGAGGCTTTTATGATCAGTGTAGATATCAACCTTCTCGCCGTACAAGTAGTGTCTGCATAGCTTCAAAGTAAAGATAACCGCTGCGAGCTCTAGATCATGGGTTGGATAATTCTTCTCGTGCACACTCAACTGTCTCGATGCATATGCTACTACATGACCATGTTGTATCAATACGCATCCTAATCCCTTCCCGGATGCATCGCTATAAATCACAAAACCTCTTGGGCCTGATGGTAGTGTCAAGATAGATGCGGTGGTCAAGCGCTTCTTTAACTCGTCAAAAGCGGCTTGACACTCATCTGTCTATACAAACTCCTGATCCTTACAAGTTAGTCGAGTCATAGGCCCCTCTATTCGAGAGAAATCTTCTACGAACCTTCGGTAATATCCCGCAAGTCCAAGAAAACTTCTCACCTCAGAAGCCGATGTAGGGGCGGGCCATGCCTTGACTACTGTGATCTTCTCAGGGTCTACCGATATGTCATCTCTAGTCACAATGTGTCCAAGAAATAAAACCTCCTTGAGAAAGAAATCACACTTGCTAAGCTTCGTAAAAAGTTGCTCATCCTTCAAGATTCCCAAAACTGTCCGTAGATGCTGCTCATGCTCCTCTTGGCTCTTCGAATATATCAAGATGTCATCTATAAAGACGACCATAAATTTATCCAAGTACTGATGAAAGATCTTGTTTATTAAGTTCATGAAGACTGCGGAAGCATTGGTCAACCCAAAAGGCATGACCAAGAACTCGTAGTGTCTATACCTCAATCGAAACGCGGTCTTCGAAATGTCTTCTTTTTGAACCTTCAGTTGGTGATAGCCCGATCGTAAGTTAATACTGGAGAATACTTTTGCTCCACTTACTAGGTCAAATAGATCGTCTATGCACGGCAAGGGGTACTTATTCTTCACTGTTACTACATTCAAGGCTCTGTAGTCGATGCACATGCGCACCGTCCCATCTTTCTTAGGCACAAAAAGAACGGGTGCTCCCCATGGTGACTCACTGGCATGAATAAAGCCTTTCTCCAATAATTCGTCAATCTGCATCTTCATCTCTACCAACTCCTTAGGTGCTAGTCGATATACTCGAGACGAAATAGGGTCGGCTCCAAGAATAAGCTCAATAGAAAACTCAATGTCCCGGTCAGGTGGCAGTCCTGTCAATTCCTCGAGAAACACATCCTCGAACTCAACGATAACAGGGTGCTGAGTGGTATCCTGCATCATCATGTGAGTCCCCAATGCAGGTGCATCGCTCCTCAAGGCTTCCTCTTTGGTAAACTCGAACTCCGAATCACTCGGGGGTCTAAAGACGATTTTGCCCCAATGGCAGTCAATGAGTACGAAATGCTGCCTCAACCAGTCCATTCGAGAATCGCATTAAACGTCGACATAGGAAATGCAAGAAGTCGTGCCCTCATCTCTCTACCACTTATCACTACAGAACAATCTCTACAAACACCACTAACAGGTACAACTCCTCATCCAATAAGGATTCTAATGTTTTGAGATAAAGATGACATGGGTGTACTGTGTTTAGTGGCAAAGCTAGTGGCTATGAAGGAATGGGTGGCTCCAATATCAAATAATGTGATGGCAGGAAATGATGCAACTAAAACTATACCTGTTATGACGTCCACCTCTAGTTCTGCCTCCTCAACAGCTAGTGCAAAAGCCTTCCCTACTCTCTGATTGCTTGTTTGTGCTCGAGCCTGCTGGAATTAGGTTACCTGAGGGGGTAAGGGTGCTCGTGGTGCTCCTGGTCCTGCAATAGCTGGCCTATGCTGCTGATTATGTAGAGTAATCCTCTGAAATGAGCAATCCTTAGCCTGGTGCTGATTCGATCCGCAAATCAAATAATGACCTAACCGTCATCTACAATCTTTTAAAATATGACCAACTTTGCCACAGTAATAGCAAGTAGCCTTCTCCGATATCTGGTATGGCCCTATCTTCTGCTGATGCTGATGTGTGGAAGGACGTCTCACCGGCCCTCCTGTAGTGGTCTTAGCTGATCCCTTAGTCGAAGTAGCTCGTCGGTTTGCCTTCTTGCTTATGGCCTTCTGAGTTCTAGCCTCTGCCAGAACAGCTGCTTGGGAGACCCTCGACTCGGAGCTGGTATATCTCTGTAACTCTATACTCAAGCCTCTATAAAATCTTTTGGCTTTCTCCAGCTCTATCGTAACCAACCCTGGTGCAAAATGGCTCAGCCGGCTAAACTCGGTGTCGTACTCATCAACTGTCATACTCCTCTGCTCCAGGTATAGAAACTGGTTATATAGTGCATCCTTGGCAGTGTCGGAGAAAAACTTCTTATTGAACAATCTTTTGAATTCCTCCTACGTCTGATCAACTCCTAGCCGTCTCTCCTCTGCGGCCCACCAATCGTAAGTATTTTCTTCCAACTGTAACTTCACTACCGTCATCCATAGATCTGCGGATAACTCTGAAGTCTTTAGGAGATTTTCTGTCTTAACCAGCCAATTGGTGATCCCGATGAGGTCTTCAGTGCCCTTAAAGTGTGGAGGATTCATGTTGCGGAACCCTTCGATAGTACCCACAAAGGCTTGGGGTGCTCGGGTTAGTGCTGTCTTTAAACTCCTACTAATAGCCTCGCTCTGCTGCATCTGGGCCAGTGCTAAGCCCTGGAGGATCTGGTCTGTAGTAGTCCCCCCAGCCTGAGGTATGGGCTGCTGTGGTGGCATATATGGCATCTGGGGTATAAACTGTGGGACACCCTGAGGCCCGTACTGTGGAGGATATGAAGGATATGGAAGGAGGTACTGTGGGGGGTATGAGGGAGGATACTGGGGTGGATATGGTGATGGATATGGTGGGGGCTGTTGGGATAGATAAGATGGTGGATACTGTGGAGGCTGTTGTGGTGGATATGATGATGGTAGATATGGGGGTAGAATCTGTGGTAGGGACTGAGGTGGATAGGGTGGTGGAGGCGGTAGGTACTACTCTTGAGTTACCGGATTTTCGGGGTCTGTCTGCCCCACTTGAGGTGCCAGGGCTTGCTGCTGAGTATTGGGTGGTGTCATCACAGGCTGCAAGGCTAGTCCGGATGGTGCTGGAGTGGTCAGGGACGTGGGTGGCTGTCCCACTGGTCCTTCTTGAGCAGTGGTGCTCCCATCAGTGGTGGCGAGAGGGGTAGAGCGTCCACTACGAAGATTCATCCTATATTGGCACGAAGATTTGAGTTTGTTTAGAACAAAGTCAAACTGGATGTAATCAAGCAGTCAAACGAGAAAATTAGAAGAGGTCAAGGAAGGTATTAAATAGTGGATGAGATTATATATCCTATTCCTATATGCAGGCTTGTTGGGCACATTCAGGTAACCCAACAATATTGCTTGACCTGCATGGGCCAACACAAAAACATGTCACGCCCCAATCCCATAATACATAGGACCAAGTACGTCAGCATGCCAGCTGCACATATACAAAGAATACACCAATATGTGGTATCCTCGTATTTGTATATAAGCTATAAATAATAATAAATGATAGGCCATAATAAAATAACTATATCACATCCACAGCTCAACACAGAATGAATAATAAATCTCAAGGAAAAATAAAAGAAGTCAAGAGATAGCCGGGTAGACATTCCCACTCCAAACAGCTATAAAAAATAGTCTCAACTAAATGGAGTCCAACCTCCTCAAAATAGAATAATGAAGATAAAAGATGTCCACTACATAGTCTCAGATAATAAAGAGAAAACTAAGTATCAGCGGGAGATGCCTCGTCATCGACGTATGCAGGATCCAAAGCTGCTCCGTACTCCTGGGGATAGTCATGCTCATCTAATCCTGGAGAGATCACCAGGTCCTCAGAGGGACGTAACAAGATACAGATAAACATACCAAAATAATCTGAATATGAAAATATGCCGCTATGATACTACAGGTTTTCCTAACCGTTTATGTGGTATACACTTTTTAGGACAACGTTCTACGCAGGGGCCGTAAGGATTCACGCAAGTAATAAAGAGTGGTCGTCAAGTAGCGCTTATCCGAGTCACTATCGGCTCATGTATGTGTGTAAAAAGTAAATATAGCCCCTACGCTAGTAGCTGTTCCCTCCCCCCGATGCTCCTGTCCAAGATGTATCCACAGCCTGACCAGTTGGAAACTATTATGGCTTCTAACTTGACTTACTAATAGCAGTTGCCTCCTAACTGTCGTACGACCCATACGTATCGATGGCCAGTCAAGTACGTAGGTCCGTGTCCTATATGAACTCACTTATCTCGTGATACTCATGTGTCAAGGCCATAGGAGATATGAAAATATCCCACACTCATAAGGTGGTCGTCTAACTCTAAGTCGCCATGCATAATAAAAATATAAAATAACAAAAACGATTAAATATAGTCGCTTGCACCCAAGTGTGACTTAGACGCACAATATAAAAAATGACAAATAGGAGAAAGAATTATGCAATAAATAAATAGACTGTAAATAAATGAGCACAATCAGAATCTATGGCAAGGTATACTTGCCTATGGTGCGAGGAAGGAAAATCCAAATGTCGCAAGCGTCAACACAAAACTCACAATTCACAGATGACTTCGGATGCTGAAACAAACATCAAAAATGTTCTCGGTGAAAAAGATATACCTAGGAAAGGCCAGTCCGAAAGTTAAATTTTGGATCAGGGGCAAAATCATAATTTTGGGTCAAAACGATATCCGCCGATGGACCCGCTTTACACCGAAATATGCACCAGTATCTACGGTCTCTAAAGTCGTCAAACTACATGTCTACGGATCCGATTTGAGGAGATGAATCCAAGGTATGTCCAATTTTGGATTCCGAAGAGCCGTGCACAAAATTGCCCGTTGTATCGGGTTGCGGGTCCGCCAATTTTGCGTTTCGATCAATCTTCTCAGAATCGGACCAAACTTGGCATACAGGACCAGGATTTCGATTCGGACCTGTTGGCGCAAGTTTTGTCTCGATTTGACGAACGTGCACAAAGTAATTGGAAAATTTAGAAAAAGTCCATACGACGTTCTTCGACGGATACGGGTCAAATTCGTCGCGCACACGTGACCAATTTGAATTTCGTCAAAGCCCACACATCCACGAATTCGATACGCACCTTTCGATACTTTCGGTTCACAACCACGTCGTCCGGTTTGGCGGGGCGCACGACGTACCGATGAAGGTTTTATAAAATCGATTGTTTTGAAACACTGTTTTTGACCATTTTAGAAAAAGAATTACTTAACTTATATAGGATGAAAACAGAAAATACAAGAAGGAATTTGAAGAGGGTTATGTTGTCTTCCAGTCCCTTCAAACAAATTTCAAAAATTCATAATACGCTAGTTGCAATTCAGCGATGAACAGAGGCTTCGACACATCAAAAATCTGTCCTTACGACACAGGTTTTCCCAAACTTTCATGATTTTTCACGAAGCTTATGGGCCAAACTATATTATTCCATCTACTGGGATTGGTAGAGGGTTATCTAGGCTGTACATAGGAACTTACAGAATTGAAAATGATATAGTGTATAGGAAGAAATCGAGTCGGAAAGGGGAGTACCTCAATGTGGGTCGAAACAGAGTCTTCTCTGTTGCTCTCAGCCCGAGACGAACGCTGCGGCGCTCCGATGTCCTCTCTGGGGTTACAAGCAGTGAGAAGGGTGCACGGACGGTCGGGGACTCCTGGTATTGAAGGATTGGGTTTGTAGGAGGTTTCTCTAGGGTTTTCCCAGAAAATCCGAAAGGATCCGATACTTATACGAACTTCCATCTACAGTTTTCTCTCGAATTTAAATCAGATTTACTCTAAGATTTTGATTCAGATTTAAAGTATGAATTGGTGGAAAATCTAATTAGGATTGCACATAAATTTTTTGAAAAGATTTGGTGAATATTAGAGGAAGATTGGGTTTCAAAATTTCTATCGAGTCCCTGGGTCTCGATTCCGCGCGGGCTCGGGTTGGGGAATGATGAATAGTGCTTGCACTGTTCATCACGTGGGCTTTCTCTTTTTCTTTTTCTTTTTACCATATATAGTTATATATATACATTATATATATATATATATATATATATATATATACATATTAACATAAAAAAAAAAATATATATATATATATATATATACATATTAACATAACTATATTCATACATATACATTTATATGTAAGAAGCATAGAGGAATTAACTAGCGTTAGAATAAATATTTTTAAATTACTATCTAGAATTTCTAAATAATATTGAAGACTACTATTTAATAGTATAACACATACACACCAATAATACATATATATACATACCTTAACTGCAACTAAAGACATAAATATGTATAAAAATAGTAAAATTGTAAAAATAAGTTTTGCATAAAATATGGGGGTTTACACCTTTCTTTGATGCGCATGGGCGCTACTTTTTGGAAGTAGCTTCTGGAAGATGCGCTGACGCTTTAGCTCACGTGTAGAGTCACTGAATAGTGTCTGCGCTGATGCTTGCTTGCTGATGCGCGGGGCTATAAGGATAATGCCTGCGCGTCTACTTGCTTGCTGATGCATAGAGCTATAAAATAGTGGCTGTGCTGACACTTTGCTTGCTGATGCGCAGGGCTAAAAATTTAGTGCCTGAGCATCTCTATTTCTCTCTTCTTTTTAGTATATTTTTCTGACTTTGTTTGTCTTGTATGCAGTTTCTGTGACGATCCCACCTTTCGACGATATCCTCTTTGACTCGTCGGTCTGCTCCTTAGGCATGAATTATGAAGAGGAGGTAATTAACCCTATTAAAAAGTTGATCGCCCGAGGCCAACTGGAACTACGATTGACTAAGATACATGAACATCACTTTGCCTACTTTCGTCGTATTATGTTTCGAGGCAAGCTGGCAGTCGCAGATGATGCAGGGGGTGAGATACTAAAACCTCAGTTCCTCTACGACGACACGTTGATCTTGAAGGAGGCAGATCTTTTGAAGCTTAAAGAGGATTGGTACTTTGGTAACTACAACCTCAGTTTGTATGTTCCAGCGACCGAACGACACCTCCCGCTTTCGGTCTTTTTTTGGCTTCACCGAAAAGCGGCACATGGAATAGGATTTGACCCTGTCTTAGGGGGTCTATTAACGGACCATTTTAAGCTGGACATTCGTTCCAGGAAGAGGGACTCCTTCAGATGTCCACGATGGTTTGTTATATACTTTACGAGTACTGCATCCCGGCCATATGCTCAGTGATTTTACCCTATCCGTACATCCATTTGGGGCTTCTCTTTTTGCCAACCAGCTTCTGGCGACGGAGACCTAGTATTCCAAAGGAGCTTTTTGGGGCGAGGGATGGATCCATCCCGATAACAAGTAGCGTAACTTGTCCTTGTGGATATTGGGCAAGTACAAGGCGGAGCTGAAAGCAATCAACTTATATTGTACCGTAAGAGCCACTGAACACAGTATGTAGATCAACCAAAATTTGTTCCTGGCACTGCTGGAGTAGTACATTCACCATACCGGGACCTTCACTACCCGGGAGGCGAGATGGGGCTGGCTCTTCATAAAATATTTACGATCTCAAAGTTGTCCTGGGGCGAATTACTATACGAAGAGTATACTCCTTGTAACGAAGAGTTGATAGGGCTGGAGACAAAGTATCCTAAAATGACAGATGTGTACAAAGAACTGCTTTGTCATCACCAGGTATGCTCACGTCAGGATTCTCAGATGACTTATCCTCACATTTTTTATTGTAGAGACTACATCTTCATAGAGCATCCAACAGGGCCAACGCATGTCTATTTTTCCACTCATAGGGAGTATACCTTTACTGAGGTTGAAGACCTTATGGTTGAGGCAGGGGAGTCAGCCCCTTCAGTGGATGCTGAAGGAAAACCTACCTCCATAGTTCATAACTTCTTCTGCAGGAACTTGACCGCCCTGAGCTCGAAGGCAGTGTTGGCTGCCTTCTTGATGATATGGCTACGCACGGCCGTGGCACTCGGTGGCTCTAGATCTGTAGGGCGAGTGAGTCGGAACCTCATCATGCCGACTGTGAAGATGGTATTTGGGCATAAGCTGGCCTTGCTTTCGGCCATGGTTTGTAACACTCTGTGAGGCTTGCGTGAGCTCTCAAAAAGGATAATAGAACATGATGAGAGATAACAAATTTCCTCGGGTCGAGCTTCCATATCATTACATGATGGCTTGGTTAGCGTTGTACCGCCCAGGTTTGATAGACCCTGGCACGAAAGAGGGTTATGAGGAAGGGGACGCCTCCTTATGCAGCTACAACCGGACAAAGTGGCTCCATCAAGGTATTCCCATTTACAGATGGGTATTGGGGCATTTGGATAGTTACGACTTCTATAGGACTTCGCCACCTACTCAGGCTATTATACGAAAGATGAGCTGGAAGATCAGCGCGAACCGATGAGCTATCTGACGCTTTTCGTTGGCTGCAGTCCATCCGACTATCCCATCTGGTGTATCAAAACCAGAATCAGGTATTTCTCGAGCCATACCAGCCAAGTCGGTTCGAGAGGTAGTTCAGTTATAGCCAAACGATGATGGACAACCCGAGCCCCTACTTGGACTATAAGGAAAGTTCGCTGGATGGGGCCCATGCATGGTAATATTACAATGTCAGGTATATTGGGGTGAGCTTTTATATCCCCGTAATCTACCCTACAACCCATATCCTGTACTCCGCCATAAAGTTTTACTGTTCGGCAAACAAATTTTCTTCGGGCTATAATCGGAAGTAAAGCTTCATTGTTGGGACGAATATGGAGGCCTCTCAGGCCATCCTTATGCGTCTTTGGGATCTTGCATCGTCGAAGGCAGGATCTTAGAAGGATCTAGTACCTTCGGAGAAGAGATGGAGGACGCGGTGCCCTTAGTTCCCCCTTTGAAATGCCAAGCCCCTACGAAGGTGAGTTCTCCACCCTCCAAGTGCTTCAAGCGGACTGCTCACAAGCGGACCATATCTGAGCAACGACCTTCTTCATGTACGGAGCAGAAGAAAACTTCGACCACTGAGCCTCCTTCTCAGGTATGCAGTATGCATTCTTGATCTTCTCAGATTTCAAGACTTATGCTAATCGTTGTTTTGTTTATGTAACAGGTGAAGAAGAAGTCAAGACGGTTAAAGAAGGATATGACTGATTGTGAGTTCGAAGTCCTTCGGGAGCTTCCAGGGGCACCAGCTACTAGGGTGCCCCCTCGGGCACTACTACATATGGTAGTTAGAGTTGAAACCTCTGTACCAACTGAAGGCCCTCCTTCGGGAAAGGTTGAAGGAATCGCTCCCGCTGAGGGACCTTCAACTGTTGAGGTGCCTGCGACAACGGGGGCTGAAAAGACAATTGTCCCAGGGGAGATCCTGCCGACTAAAGCTGCTGTTGAGTTGGAAAAGGCTTCTCCGGCTGCTTTGACTGCCACTTTCGACTATAAAAATTAGGACCTTTCGGAGTTGATAGCACTGTATCTGGAAGAGACCCCCTACGGAGAAGACTGCGAACGAGCATGTAGTGATACCCAGGGTTGGTCCTGTAGTGGTTGAAGATACGATCGGTGTCACGCCCCGATCCTACAGAGTCCTTTCGTCCTCGCTTCAAACTCTATGAGACCGTTCATCCTCGCTTGGGCATGATGCCATGCAAGCCAAAGTTACGCTTGCACAAGGGCAATACCTGTCACAAGATAAGATAGATAATACGTAGCAGAACATATTGCAGATATTTAAAACAGCAGCGGACACCTTGTAGAATATAATTGAACACATGGTAGCAGAAACAATCTCTTTATTAATTTTATTTGAACATATTACAAGCTCTCAATTCTCTCTGATACAATGCTTACATTCTCTCAGAAACAATACAGATTATAATGATCCTATTCCATACATTACATCTTTTTATATACAAATCCAACTCTTTGCAATAGATTTCCATATCTTGGCATCTCTTCTGATTTCTGGCTCCTGAGGATGAGGCTCGGGCTATCGCTTCGGACTATCCTTCTCAATGCATCTGCACCTGCGTGCAGACTGATGATGGGGCAGTATATCAGCATACTGGTGATTGTGAACAAAGGGCTATATTTGTCTGAAATGATCACTAATTCATTTAGTGAGTAAATATTTCTTGTGATGTGATCTTGCTACTTTTACCTATGTTTATTTTATACACATATTCAGAGTCAGTTACATTATTTTGAAAACATCTTTGAAAAACCATAATTTACTTCATTTCTTTCAAGCATACAAGGGACTAGTCATTCTTATGAAGTGCGCAGCGTGTTTCATGAGCCATAATCATTTCTCTTATTCAAGACATTCTCAGGGTCAATGACAAGCACGATTATCAGATGTTTTCTTTGAACGGGATATAGCAATTCTTTGCAACATGTTATTCTCTTTAAGCAACTCATATTCAGGAAACTTCACAACAAACATATCACTGTTCAGTAATTCTTACTATAGCCGATGGTCTATCCTTACATAAGACAATGATTAGCATAAACATAACATAACCAACATTCTTATTTCCTGTTCGTCTCTGCATCGTTAGCTCTTAGCAAAATTGTTATCGACACATGCAGACTCGATTGGTAGCTGTGACTCTCCGGTTCAGCTCTGCACCAATCAACACTTATCTATATGATGGTCCATGGGTATTCCCATGATTAGCCACTGTGACTCTTGGGTTCAGCTCTCGCTAAGGACTCAGATATCGGCTACCTTTTTAACATGAGGTCTCATTTATCTCAGGGTGCTCTTAATCTCTCCTAGGTCGAGTGGTTCGAGGCGCCCCCATATACCACCCGGGAGACAATTTTTTACCTTGTGCACAAGTTGTCCGAGACCAATGCATGCGCTAGCAGTTCTATCAGATGAAACAGATTTTGATCAGATCTTCCAGATATGTGACACGTTCATTTCGTGCCTTATCAGATGTATGACATGTTCATTTCGTACCTTTCTTCTTTTCGGATCTCATAGCCAACAACTTCTTTCTTTTCTTATCAAGCATGACAATGAGTCATATTCAGAACAAGATTTATCTTTAGCATTTCAATATCTCATTCGTTTAACATGGCAACAACTCATTTCTTACTATCAAGCAACAATCTAACTTTAGCATGATAGGCATCATATCATTTCTTGTTAACAGGCAACAATCATCTTTTCAGCATATAGCTTAACTCTTTTCTTGTTCTTAGCATAACAACATGTGATATAAGCATACTAATTTGTACTAGCATTCTTAATGATTTACCATCTTGTTATTAGCAACAGCATTCATTCAAAACTCAAATTTTTATTAGGCGTAAGCGAATCATAAAATGAGTCTTTGTTTACTCACCAGATCAATCGTCTTCTATTGTATAGCCAGCAAATTCGATCTCTCTGTTTATCTAGTACCTTTGCGGAGCGGGGTACTACAGTCGGGGAGTAAGTAACTGAGACATATAGGGCAACAGGGGACACAGGGCCTCTACCCCAAACCGATGAAGCATCATAAGAGGGTGTTGGGGAGTAGGTCCACAAGCCAAAAAAGTCAGCCGAGGAGGCCATTGGTGAGCTGGCCGAGTTAGCCCTCGAGGAGTCGGCTGAAGAGGCCATTGACAAGTTGGCCAAGGATCCCATTGACGAAATGGTTAAGAAGGTCACTGAAGAACTTGCTAGCGAGTCAGCCTAAGGAGCTGCTGAGGACCAGACTCAAGAGTCAACCCAGGAGGCTGTTGTAGATTCGGTAGATTGAGCCACTAAAAACCAGGCCGATGAGTCGATGAGAGAAGCTGTTGAAGACCCGAGTATGACAGAGAAAGCTTTTGTCAAGGTGGTTAAGCTGCATGTACCAGCTAGAGGAATAGAGGTCAGCTCCAAGATAGGGGAGCCTTCCACTCTGGAAGGTCCCGATCCAACATATGTTCCATGTGGAGCCACTCATGGGGCTACGTATGAAATGGTGGTGCAAGAGCTGGATCAAATGGCACCTAGAGCTAGTGTCATTATTCTATTGGCGACATCTTCCTCGGCTGTGGCTGCTTGTTACGACCCGCTTCCGAATAATCGAATACGAGTCGGACACGCCCAGCCTATATTGGTAGACTCAACGTAGTAAGTTGTACTAAGTATCTAAGAACTCAAGAATATCATGATATCACATCATAACATCTAATCACATGCTAAAATAATATCACGTACCACTATGTTCCTTTAGTACAACTTATACAAGAGTATACGGAGACAAATCCGACAACTAAACTAAAAGGAGGTAATAAACATCAATCTTATAAAAGTATCTATTATAGTATAATTGTCACTTCCCGTTCCTAGAATACATATTTTAAATACATGTACTGCTGGAATGCATTTATTTAATATTTATCATGTATTGTTCTGTATTTAAATTCCTCTAATTTTATGTTAATTAATTTTTTGTATTTTATTTTTTACTCTGCTTTTGGTCCAGCCTAGTTGGTTTAATTCTGGTGGTTCAATATGAACCCAGCTCCCCACCTACCACCACTCCTTCATTTAAAGCCCCATTTCCTTTCTCTCTTTTCATTACTTCACCGTTAATCTTCTTCTTTCTCATAAACTCTTCTCCACCTACCCAGCCGCATAGGCATGTGCCAACTTGCTTCTTGATGGATCTCCATTTTTGCTGTTCCATTGTCTTCCTCTCAAGATTCTTAGGTACTTTAGTACTTAGCATTTTTAATTTCCATGGCTTATTTCATGTAGATCTAAGTTTAATACATTTTCGGATTTCTTAGGTTTTGATCTGGTAACTTTGTTATTTTTTAAGTTTTGATGGTTCCATGTTGTAGGGAATTTCGCTCTACCCCATTTTGATCTATGGAAGTCCAAATTTGGGCTTGGAATGAAGGATTTAGGGAGCTTGGAAGCAAGTGCTTCACTAGTTCTGTTCTTAGAAATTGGAGAAGAAGAACAGTTGCTGAGCCGCATGGCTTGCACGGCCCAACTGCATGAATTTTTTGGCCGCATGGCGGTGCTTGGCTGCATGAGTTTTTCATGCGACAAGTCCCCTGGCCGCATGGCATTTCTTGGCCACATATGCATTCTCAGCCGCATGTACTTCGGTTTGCCTTAGCCGCATGTAAATTACCATTTTCCAGCCGCATATCGACTTGCACACTTTCCATCCGCATAAGGCTTTTCTAATTTTGGCCGCATGGGACTATTTCGTTCCGGCCGCATGGAATCACTCTTGTTCAGCCGCATGTGACCCATTCATGCCCGGCCGCATAAAACCCAAGTTTCGTGAGCCGCATGGCTCTGCCGTATATTTTCTGGCCGCATAAGCCTTGCTAATCCCAGCTGCATGGGTCGAGTTCTACCCGGCTGCATGAGACCGTAATCTTTTTTAGCCGCATGGCCTTGGCTGCGCTGAGCCGCATGGGACTGTTTTAATCCCAGCCACATGAGCGATATTTTCTCAGCCGCATAGACTTGTTTCTGCTAGCCGCATAGGCGCATGTTACCCTGGCCGCATGGATTTAGTTTCCTTAGCCGCATGAACCAATAATTTCCTGGCCGCATGAACTCTGGCCCTAATACCTTTTTGGCTGATTCTTGTCCCGAATTGACATTGATTGACATTGATTGATTGTCTTGGCATTTATTAAACATTAATTGTTATCTTGACATTAATTAACATTGATTGATATCTTGATTTAATGATTGATCATGCGTTTCTAGTTCGAACTAAGGCCTCGTTTGGTTCGCGGAATAGAAAGGAAAGGAAATTGATTCCTTGGTATTTCCTTTCCTTTAGGAAATTATAATTCTTATAAACTTTCCTTTCCGGTGTTTGGAAAGATCGAGATTATAGCCGGAATATATCTTTAATTTCCATTATAGTTTTTGGTGTTTGTAAGGAATGGAAACAAAATCAAGTCAATTTTCCAAAAATACCCTCGTGCTAATAAAAATAATTATTACTTAGAAATATTTTTGTCTAAAAGATATTATGGATAAAAATGGTAAATAATATTATGAACATGGATATTTTGGTCAAAACTTTTTGTAATAAATGCGGGAAAGTTGGAGGAAAAGTGATTCCTTAGATAAATGGGAGGAACCACTTTTCCCCCTATTTTTCTACCTCTTGGGAATCATTTTCCCTTTCCAACAACTTTCCTTTGGCTCCCAAACATAGGAAAGGAATCACTTTCCTTTCCCAAGCTCAAATTCCGGTGACCAAACGAGGCCTAAGAGACTGGCTAGTCGTCTTATTGAATTGTATAAATGAGACACGTTCATATTAACTATAAACTATTGTAATCGACTGGCTGATCCCGAATATTGGCATACAAGCACATGCAGGCTTCAATTTATTTATTTATTTATTCATTCTTTCTACAAAAGCAGCATGTGTACTTTATGGTCAAGGCATGATTATTCTGTGGTTAGTTTTGATTATTGCATTAAGCTATATAAGACCTACAACCTAACCGTACGGGTATCGTTGTAGAATTGTACATACCGTACCCCGTACAAAGGTACTCATTCTGAATGACCACGATCCACGACATGGGATTTCACTTAACATAGAGGTTATTAAGTTAAATAAAATAATGATTGCATAGAGAGAATGGATTCCTGAGTTCTTACATGGCAGCCCTCTTTGGGACTATTAGTGCCCGACAGGCCGGCTGGTTCCCACAGATATTGTAAATCTGCCACACGGGTAGGGAGCGGTATCTGCTTATATTATTTATTGTATATTGTATATTGATGACGGGTGTCCCGCTGGGACTCGTCTAATTCATGATTGGCGCAATTGATTGATTGGATAGACTAGCCTTGCTTGTACATAGGAAGAATTGAGGAATCCTTATTGCATATTTTCAGGATAACTTGGAACTCACCATAGCAAGCCATAGTAGTTGAATGGTCGGTAAACCGACTTGTTGTGTACTGTATCTACTCTGTTACCTAACTGAGATGATCAGAATGTCAGGACTTGACGGGCCAACTTCTGTCCTTGTTTGGTTGGAAGATTGGTTCGAGGTATCGTGATGTTATGTGAATCTCAGTAGCAAGCAGAGACCTATATATTAAATTATTTTATTACTGGTCCTAATTCTCCATATCGTGCTTCCTTGCGGTACTTGCTATTAGAGGTATAACCTCTCTGGTTTTGCATGGCCAGATTTAGAGCCGGTTCCCGAGGACTCAGCTTACTTCCACCTCCAAGATGGTCAATACTAGAGGAATGATCGCAGAAGGACTCGAGTGGGTTCCTTACTTCCCTGCTCGTTTTGTTATTTACTTTATATTTTGTCGTTTGGCACCGACATGTTAGTCGGATAGTCTTGTACTTACTTTTACATAATTGTAACTAAGTCAGGATGCAGCTGATAATAATTGTGTATACTTTGCTACACCATCTGGCTATGTTTTGTAAAGCCAGATATCAAGAACATTTTGACTGAGCGTTCGGGACGCCTCACTGCTTTATCTTACATGTTCTCTATTACTATTTCTTGTTTGAATAATTGAGACAATAGATGTGAAGTGACCATAGCAAGACTTTCATGTAGTATGTACCCCATCGTCTTTTAGACAATATTGATCGTATTATACGGTATTCTTCTACCCGTAATATGTAGCTGGCTGAGTCATTCCTCCGCTCTCCAGTATTCTGGTTCTGGGGCGTGACAAGGTTTTAGTGGTGGTCCATACAGGTCTATTTCAGACTTGTGGGGTATTTTATTTATAGGATGTCTCAATCACACATGTTTCCCCTTGATCTCATTATTCGTTGATTCTCGACCCTAGCTTGAACTTCCGGTATCCTTGGACTTCATTGATCTTCCCTGTCCGATCGTTTGATT
Source organism: Iris pallida (assembly GCA_029216955.1). Taxonomy (NCBI): domain Eukaryota; kingdom Viridiplantae; phylum Streptophyta; class Magnoliopsida; order Asparagales; family Iridaceae; genus Iris; species Iris pallida. The sequence goes on from JANAVB010008546.1 coordinate 95,634, forward strand.
GTTCTCTTGTCCCTTTTCTTAGGGGCACCTCGTCCACATCTGTCAGAACTGGACAGCAACAACAAGGGCAACATGGGCAACCTGACCATGTTGGTCAGCAATAAGAGCCAGTACTACCTCAAGAGACTATCCAAGAAAAAGTGATAGTGGAACCAGCAGCTGGACCGCAGTATCCGGAGGTTCCTACACCACCAATAGTTCCACCTACCCCTGTGGAAGTGGACATACCAGCCCTTCTGGAGATCATGAGAGGGATGATGGCCACTCAGCAATATCAGATGTTAGCCCAGCAGCGCATGCACGCTCAGTTGCAGGAGAAGAACGTACTACTCAACAAAGGATTGCAGACGGCTTTAGAACGAGGGGCGAGGACAGATTCAGGAGCATCAACCAGATTTTACAAGTACAACCCCCGTCGTTTCGAGGGCACGGAAGATGCCATCGCAGCAGATGCATGGCTTAAGGACATTAAGGCTATTTTGACAGCAGCTAAGGTACCGACAGAAGAACGTGTGGATCAAGTAAAGTTTTACTTCAGGATCTCGCACGTGATTGGTGGGAATCAGAGGAAGTAGGTATCAGACGTCCTGTTGCTTGGGACGATTTTACATCAAGATTCAAGACCAATTACTATGGAGTTGTGGTGCAGTTTGAGCTACAACAGAAGTTTATCAACCTCAAGCAGCCCGGCAAGACAGTATATGCTTATGCAGCGGAGTTCTGCAGATTGAGTAGGTTCGCCCCAGAGATGGTAGCAACGGAGAGCCAGAGGGCTATGAGGTTCCAACAAGGGTTTCATCTTAAACTCTTGCAATTGATAGAGGGGCACAATTACCAGACTTTTGATGAGGTATTGACGGCAACCCGGAGGCATGAGATCACCATTCAGAGGCTTGCGGCAAGGACTAGAGGTCAGAAGAGATCCCACAGTTAGATTGAAGGAGGAGGGGGAGTAGCGCCCCGAACAACAGCACCGCCTCTTGGCATTCGCATTCACGATGTGGCAATGCGAGGGCCAGCACCACCAAGGCAACAGCAATAGCAACAGAGGAAGAACCAGCAACCCCCAGCAGGCTGCACTTATTGTGGAAAGGTATGGCACACTAGAGATGTGTATCGGATATTGAACAGACTGTGTTTGATATATGGAAATCCAGATCATCGGGTTACCACCTGTCCCATGAATTCGAGGTCAGGAGGACCAGTACAACAATTTTCGGCACTGCCAGCACCAGGGGCAGGCCAGTATCGAGGACCAGCGGTAGCAGTGAGACTGTTGGCACAGCGTCCGTTCATGTCGCAAGCTCAGATGTTTCGGCAACAGGGACCGCCGATGCAGCAACACCAACATAGACCACCGCAGCATCACCAAGGCAGGGGCCAGCAGCAGCACCAGGCTAGGCCGCAACATGAGAACCAACAAGGAGGTCGAGGGAAGGCATTCACTCTGTCCTTGGAAGAGGCATTGGCATCGGAAGATGTTATGGCAGGTAACATTTTCATCGCCTCATATCCCGCAGTAGCATTGTTTGATTCGGGAGCATCACACTTATTTATATTTGTACAATTTGCGACACGACTAGGAATAGAGTTCGAGGCATTGTCAGGGAGGTTGAATATACTCACTGGTAATAGGCTCGTAGGAGTTAGTAGGATTATTCTAGCGTGTAGCGTTGTAGTTTGCGGGCATTCTTTACCCGCCAGGTTGATAGAATTTTCTGTTGGAAATTTCGACAATATCTTAGGCATGGACTGGCTGAAAGACAGTCATGCGATAATAGATTATCGTAGAGGGAGTGTATCTTTTTATATTCCAGGCATGAAGCGGTTCACCTTAGTCAGATCAGAGGCAACTCACCAAGAGCAGGGAGTAGTAATGGCGATGGAGGAAGTTCCAGTTCCGAAGGTAGTTGAAGAGTTTTTAGACGTATTTCCCGAAGAACTTCCAGGTCTACCACCGGTTAGAGATGTTGAGTTCAGTATAGAATTAGTACCTGGAACTAAACCGATATCAGATCGAGTTTATAGAATGGCGAATTCAGAGCAGGCCAAGGTATATCAGCACATAGAGGAATTGAAAGAGAATTGGTTCATCCAAGCTAGCATATCACCATAGGCAGCACCAGTGGTACTCGTAGAGAAGAAGGATGGGTCATCCAGATTTTGTATTGACTACAGAAAGCTCAACGCGGCAACAGTGAAGAACAAGTACCCACTACCAAGGATCGACGACTTATTTGACCAATTGAGCAGAACTAGAGTTTTCTCCAAGATAGATCTTCGTTCAGGATATCATCAAGTGAGGGTTCGGAAGGAGGATATTCCCAAGACAGCATTCAGGACGAAGTATGGGCATTATGAATTCTTGGTAATGCCATTTGGTTTGACCAATGTTCCAGCAATATTTATGGATTTGATGAAGCGCATCTTTATGCCATACTTGGATCAATTTGTCGTTATGTTTCTTGACGACATTCTCATATACTCTGCTAGTGAGGAGGAGCATGAAGATCACCTCAGGAAAGTGTTACAGGTTATGAGAGAGAACCAGTTGTATGCCAAGCTCAGCAAGTGTAAGTTTTGGTCGGATCATATTTCATTCTTGGGGCACATTATATCAGGAACTGGAGTAGCAGTGGATCCCGAGAAGGTAGAAGCAGTAGAGAGTTGGCCAGTACCCAAGATCGTAGCTGATGTGCAGAGTTTCTTGGGATTGGCAGGATATTACAGAAGGTTCGTATCAGACTTTGCAAGACTTTCAGCACCCATGACCCGCTTGACACGAAAGGATGTACCATTCGTTTGGTCGGAAGAATACCAGGCATCATTTGAGAATCTGAAGCAGAAGTTGATATCAGCGCCTATTCTTACATTGCCAGTTGGACCCGGAGGTTTTACTGTATATTATGATACGTCAGATAAAGGACTTGGGTGCGTCCTCATGCAGCATGGAAAGGTGATAGCGTATGCATCTAGGCAGCTTCGAGACCACGAGAAGAATTATCTAACTTATGACTTGGAGTTGGCAGCAGTAGTATTTGCTTTGAAGCTATGGAGGCATTACTTATATGGTGATCGAGTGGACATGTACACAGACCATAAAAGTCTGAAGTACATCTTTACTCAGAAGGAACTGAACATGAGGCAGAGAAGATGGTTGGAGTTAATCAAGGATTATGACGTGGAGCTTTAGTATCATCCAGGCAAGGCTAATGTGGTGGCAGATGCTCTCAGCAGGAGAGGCGACACATTTATGTTGACCACACAAAAGCATATCTTAGAAGACCTTCAAGAGATGGGTATCGAAGTTATACTTCCTAGTGATGAAGGAATTCTGGCGAGCCTACAAGTTCAATCTGACTTGGTAGACAGGATCAAGACAGCTCAGGCACAGGACCCAAGGATTCAGAAACTTAGGGCAGAATGTGAGTCAGGACTCAGGAAGGAGATGAGAATTCATGAAGATGGTACACTTAGGTTTGGATCGCGTCTATGTGTGCCTAGTAGAGATATCAGATAGGAGGTTATGGCAGAAGCTCACAGTTCTCAGTATTCTATACACCATGGAGGGACCAAGATGTACCAAGATATCAAGCAGCATTTCTGGTGGAACGGAATGAAGAGGGAGATAGCTAGATTTGTTTTCCGTTGCTTGGTATGTCAACAAGTGAAGGCAGAATAGCAGAGGCCAGCTGGGTTATTACAATCGCTTCCTATTCCGAAATAGAAATAGGAACATATTACAATAGACTTTGTGACCGATTTGCCGAGATCACCAAGTGGTAAATATGCTATTTGGGTGATAGTAGATCGGCTTACAAAGGTGGCACACTTTCTTTCTTTCTGAGTAGGACAATCTACAGAAAAGTTGGCAGAGTTGTATATGCAGCAGATAGTCAGGCAGCATGGAGTCCCTGTCAGTATTATGTCAGACATAGATACCCGCTTTACATCATATTTCTGGAAGAGCTTACATCATAGTCTGAGTATCAAGTTAAGATTTAGCACAGCTTACCATCCGCAGACGGACGGGCAATCAGAAAGAACAATTCAGACTTTGGAAGACATGTTGCGAGCTTGCACCCTGGATTTTGGAGGATCTTGGGAGAGCCACCTGCACTTAGTCGAGTTTTCATACAACAACAGTTATCAAGCCAGTATCCAGATGGCGCCATTTGAAGCACTATATGGTAAGAAGTGTAGGTCGCCACTAGCATGGGATGATATCGGGGAGAGGAAGATGCTAGGCCCAGAAATAATTGTCCAGACAGTTGAAGTGGTTAAGGGAATTAGAGAGCGACTTCGCATTGCGCAAGATCGACATCGTCATTAGGCGGACCAATATCGTAGACCGCTAGAGTTTTCTGTTGGGGACCATATGTTCTTGCGGATCTCATCTACCCATGGGGTCATTAGATTTGGCATTCGCGGGAAATTGAGTCCGCGATACGTGGGCCCATTCGCTATCCTTGATAGGATAGGCGATGTTGCTTATCGTTTATCCCTTCCACCTTCGTTACGGGAGGTGCATGACGTATTTCATGTATCTCAGTTATGTAGGTATGTATCGGATCCAAGCCATTTCCTTGAACATTCTGAGCTGGTTGTTGGTACCAACCTGTCTTACGAGGAACAGCCTGTATCCATTTTAGACCGAAGAGAGAAGATACTCAAGAATCGAACAATTAGCCTTGTCCGGGTTGCTTGGGGTCATCACTCTTTAGGAGAGTCAACGTGGGAACGTGAGGATGATATCCGATCACGGTATCCGTACCTATTTGACTCACAAGGTATATCTCTTTCTGTATACCTTGATTGTTTCAACTTCTTATGCTTGTCACCTTATGAGTAGAATTGCTTGATGTCGTAGGATGTTCAACATGGATATGTTACTTGCTGTTAACATTATAGAATGATTGCTTACTCAATTGCTTGTACTTAGATTAATTTAGCTTTGATGTGTCTATCATGCTTGGAATTGAAATTCCGAGGACGAAATTTTTTTAAGGAGTATAGAGATATCACTTCTCGTTCCTAAAATACGTATTTTAAATACATGTACTGCTGGAATGCATTTATTTAATATTTATCATGTATTGTTCTATATTTAAATTCCTCTAATTTTACGTTAATTAATTTTCTGTATTTTATTTTCTACTCTGCTTTTGGTCCAGCCTAGTTGGTTTAATTCTGATGGTTCAACATGAACCCAGCTCCCCACCTACCACCACTCCTTCATTTAAAGCCCCATTCCCTTTCTCTCTCTTCATTACTTCACCATTAATCTTCTTCTTCCTCATAAACTCTTCCCCACCTACCCAGCCGCATAGGCAAGTGCCAACTTGCTTCTTGATGGATCTCCGTTTTTGCTGTTCCATTGTCTTCCTCTTAAGATTCTTAGATACTTTAGTACTTAGCATTTTTAATTTTCATGGCTCATTTCATGTAGATCTAAGTTTAATGCATTTTCGGGTTTATTAGGTTTTGATCTGGTAACTTTGTTATTTTTCAAGTTTTGATAGTTCCATGTTGTAGGAAATTTCATTCTTTCCCATTTTGATCTACGGAAGTCCAGATTTGGACTTGGAATGAAGGATTTAGGGAGCTTGGAAGCAAGTGCTTCACTAGTTCTGTTCTTAGAAATTGGAGAAGAAGAACAGTTGCTGAGCCGCATGGCTTGCACGGCCCAGCCGCATGAATTTCTTGGCCGCATGGCGTTGCTTGGCCGCATGAGTTTTTCATGCGGCAAGTCCCCTGGCCGCATGGCATTTCCTGGCCACATATGCATTCTCAGCCGCATGTACTTCGGTTTGCCTTAGCCGCATGTGAACTACCATTTTCCAGCCGCATATCGACTTGCACACTTTCCAGCCGCATAAGGCTTTGCTAATTTTGGCCGCATGGGACTATTTCGTTCCGGCCGCATGGAATCACTCTTGTTCAGCCACATGTGACCCATTCATCCCCGGCCGCATAAAACCCAAGTTTCGCGAGCCGCAGGGCTCTGCCGCATATTTTCTGGCCGCATAAGCCTTGCTAATCCCAGCCGCATGGGTCGAGTTCTACCCGGCCGCATGAGACCGTAATCTTTCCTAGCCGCATGGCCTTGGCAGCGCTGAGCCGCATGGGACTGTTTTAATCCCAGCCGCATGAGCGATATTTTCTCAGCCGCATAGACTTGTTTTTGCTAGCCGCATGACTGATATTTTTCCAGCCGCATGAGCGATATTTTCTCTGCCACACGGATAGGGAGCGGTATCTGCTTATATTATTTATTGTATATTGTATATTGATGACGGGCGTCCCGCTGGGACTCGTCTAATTCATGATTGGCGCAATTGATTGATTGGATAGACTAGCCTTGCTTGCACATAGTAAGAACTGAGGAATCCTTATTGCATATTTTCAGGATAACTTGGAACTCACCACAGCAAGCCGTAGTAGTTGAGTGGCCGTTAAATCGACTTATTGTGTACTGTATCTACTTTGTTACCTAACTGAGATGATCAGAATGTCAGGATATGACGGGCCAACTTCTGTCCTTGTTTGGTTGGAAGGTTGGTTCGAGGTGTCGTGATGTTATGTGAATCTCAGTAGCAAGCAGAGACCCATATATTACATTATTTTATTACTGGTTCTAATTCCCCATATCGTGCTTCCTTGTGGTACTTGCTATTAGAGGTCTAACCTCTCTGGTTTTGCATGGCCAGATTTAGAGCCGGTTCTCGAGGACTCAGCTTACTTCCACCTCCAAGATGGTCAATACTAGAGGAATGATCGCAGGAGGACTCGAGTGGGTTCCTTACTTCCCTGCTCGTTTTGTTACTTACTTTATATTTTGCCATCTGGCACAGACATGTTAGTCGGATCGTCTTGTACTTACTTTTACATAATTGTAACTAAGTCAGGCTGCAGCTGATAACAATTGTGTATACTTTGTTGCACCATCTGGCTATGTTTTGTAAAGCCAGATATCAAGAACATTTTGACTGAGCGTTCGGGATGCCTTACTGCTTTATCTTACATGTTCTCTATTACTGTTTCTTGTTTGAATGATTGAGACAATAGATATGAAGTGACCATAGCGAGACTTTCATGCAGTATGCACCCCCTCGTCTTTTAGACAGCATTGATCGTATTATACGGTATTCCTCTACCCGTAATACGTAGCTAGCTGAGTCATTCCCCCGCTCTCCAGTATTCTGGTCCTGGGGCGTGACAAGAATAATACTTGCATCTGGTCTTCTAGAATCTTCTAGGAGTCGTCCAATCCAGTTCTCATGCCTTGGCCTAATATGTCAACGATCCAGTCAGGAAAGGAGCAAAGTACATTCTACGATAATGAAACATGTACAACATATGAACAAATAAAGAGACAATGAACATGATAAACATGAAATGATAAATGCATAATCTAAACTGTATATGAAACATATATCAAAAGATCCTGACAAATGATTTGAAATACATACTAGAATATGTGATCGGCTGGATAAAGCACATGAATAAGTACAAGTAATGGTACGGCCTAGAATCCCACGTGCACGATGTGAGACCTAAGCTATTCACATGAATCCTAGGTTAGGCTTTGTTCACATATCTTTAGTATTTTTCCTCCCCAAATACAAGTAAAGAACATGAACTAGAGTACAAGACCATGTCGTGTAACAATGTGTCCAATATGAAAATAAAACATGACATGAAGTAAATGAGTAAAAACCATAAAAGTACTTGCCTTTGTCCATGCAACTCAATGTGTCTCAAAGTCGCCACCTAGAGTTAGGCAAGAATAGGTAAGATTCTAAAGGTGATTTTTGACTAACTATTTGCTAATCATCTATATAAACTTACTAATTAACCATTTATAACTATACTAGCTAACTATTATAAATTTACTAGCTACAATAGAGACTAATCCTATATATATATATATATATATATATATATATATATATATATATATATATATATATATATATATATATATATATATAACTAGGAAGCAAATAATACTATAATAATATTAATTAAATTATTAATAATGGCTAGAAAATAATTCTTAGCAGGATAACAATAATTATAAAACACTAATAAACTATATATTAGCAAATATTTAACTAACAATCATGGAATAAACTTTATAAAACAAAATGCTATAAATAATATATCTAGCATAAATAATTTTACTAGTAAGATATTTTATTTATTAAAGTAGCTATCTAAATATTACTAAGAAAAATAACAATAATATTAACTTAATAAGAATTAACAATAATTATTAATGATACTAATAGTCTAATAACCCAGCCCATCTTAACAAAATAAAATGACATGCTGGCTCTAAGCCCAGCCCCAAATTTAATTTAAACAAATAGTCATTAGCCTTGGGCTTGAAACCCACAGTCCAAAGATTTTTATTAAAATCTTATCTAATTAATCTCCACTGGGCTTGAACCAGTCCAACAGCTAACATAAATCTAAATAACAAATAGGGTGGGCTTGAAGCCCAACCCATCAGACTTGGGTTTTAACTTAACTTCTCAGAAGAAAGAGAAGCAGCCACAGTCTTCTCCAAATTTCCAGGGAACGAAGAGGGTGGGAGAAAAAGAAGGAGTGAGCGAGAGGAAAGAGAAAGTAAGGGGATTACTAGAGAAAGGTCTAGGATGAGGCGGCTCGACATCACCAAAGCGGAGAGCTGGAGGCACTGGGAACACTATTGCAGAGGAGTCGAGAGAAAAGCTGAAGACTCGGATCTGGCCAGAGGAACAACATTGAGGCACTATGCAGGAGAACCGGTGTAACTCAACCAAGCTAGACTGCATACGCGATGACGTGCGCGGTGTTGAAGGTGGCAACGCTGTTTCTGACGAGGAGGCGGTTGCAGATCTGACAAGATCTGCCATATTTAGTACTGCTGCGATGCTGGGATGGCCGCGAACCAGGGCTTCGGCGAAGCATGGCCGTGCGATTGTATCTCAGGTGAGCAGATTTCATTTGGGTGATGATGGTGGTTGCTGGTGATGGAGCTTAGGTAGAGGTGCCGGCGTTGGTTGTTGAGGTGTGGTGGTTGAAACGATTGGGGACAGTGGCCGGTGATTGGTGAACTGTTGGGTGACTGCCGGAGTATCCGGGTGATGGAGGTCGGCCAAGCGAAGCCTCGTCGTAGTCAGTGAGGCAGAGGAGTGGAAGAGGTGGAGACAACGGTAATGTTCACAGGAGCTCGGTGGTCGGCAGGCTGAGCTTGGTCGGTCAGGGGAAGGAATTGGCAGAAGAGAGAGATATAGAGAGTTTTTGAATTATTCTGTAAATATATATTGGTACCAAAATTTAATATGAAAGAATAGTAGAGTGGAGTCCTCCACAAGTCAATGGCTATCCAAGTAATTATAAATAGATCTAGGGGTGACAAATAGGGCTACTAACTAACTAACCATAACTGACTCTAACTAATTACCTAATTAGTAACTAACAATTAATTAAAACTAAGCAATTAGTTATGCTACCAACAATTTCTCTTGATCCAAATCTAGGTCCACAATCCAAGCCCAAGCTTGGTAGCGTCATCTGATTGTTTCCTGTAGTCATTTAACAGGTCACTGAAAGCCTCTCCAGGTTGCTCAAAGGTAAAATCATCATAAGGATCAAACAGAGGATTAGTGATTACCTGATCACAAGCCATCAAGCATACATTTGCAGCGTCATCTAATTGTTCGTCTTATGAATCGCTGGCTTCGCTTTCATGCCATATGCTTGTATTAGCGTACTTCCTTGATGTAGATCTCTTCAGGTAGCCTTTGTTATATTTGCTGCTTTTTCTTGTTGATGATGATGTTGTTGGACAATCTTTCTTAATATGTCCTTTCTTCTTACATCCGTAGCAAATATGATCTTTCTTGTTGTTGTTGCTGTTGTTGTCTTTTGTTCTTCTGTTGAATCTCATGAACTTTTTGAATTTTCTTACCAGAAGAGCTTGATCTTCAAAGTCAGAGTCGCTATCGTCAGAATCATCTTCGACAGTTCTTTTATGTTGAGCCTTCAAAGCGATCGACTTCTCTGACTTCTCTTTTGGTATAGCATCTTCAAAGTCTTGAAGTTCCAACTCGTGAGTGAGTAGTTTACCCATGAGTGTTTCCAAAGACATTGTTGAGAGGTCGTTTCCTTCAATGATTATTGTAGCCTTTGGAATTCAGTTCTTTGTGAGAGCTCGTAGAAGTTTGCGAATCTTCTCATGGTTACTATATTCCTTGCCTAATGAAGACAAAGGATTTACAATATCCAGGAATCTCGTAAACATCTGAGTGACGGATTCATTTGGCTTCATTTTGAACGCCTGGTACTCTTAAGTAAGTCTGCTGATATTTGACTCCTTGACTTGTGTTATTCCTTCGTGGGTTACTTCGAGAAGTTTCCACACTTTATTTGATGTTGTGCAAGTCGACACCCTGTTAAATTCAGTTCTGTCTAAAGCATAAAATAAAGCGTTAATAGCACGTGTGTCAAGACTGGCCTTTTTTTTTCATCCTCCATATATTTATCATGGGATTTTTTAACTAAAACTTCCTCAACAGTAATACGATGAGGCTTTTTGTAGCCATCAATAACTATAGACCATAAGTCAAAATCAAGAGATTTTAAGAAGAAACTCATCCGTGTTTTCCAATAAGTGTAGTTTGTACCGTCAAACAGTGGAGGTCTGTTTGTGGCTTGGCCTTCACTTGTGAATTTTACAGTTGCCATGTGTAATGCTGTGATCTATATAACAATAAATAAATAACTGTAGTTTTACCTTGTTTTACCTGTATAACCCGCTCTGATACCAATTGTAGGAACAATTGGGATCAAAATATAATATCCCTAGATGGAGAACCTGCTCTGATACCAATTGTAGGAACGAAATCGTAAAGCAGAATACTCTAGAGGGGGGTGAATAGATTAGGTAGCAGAATATTGCTAATTAAAAACTTTGTTTGCAGTTAGATCACAAAAATAATAATAATCATAAAGTAATAACTGTAAAGATAAAAGTTCAGAAGGCAAACGCAAACACAGAGATTTATACTGGTTTCTCTCTTGTGAGGACTAGTCCAGTCGGAAGAACTCTAGCTTCCAGTTGAATCTACTATTAAAAAATCCCACAAATTTTAATAAGAAGTCCTTGCAACTTCTGCAGACACGAGCTTTGATACGAAGAACTCGACCAACTTCAGTTTTGAAGAGTCTTTCTTCAATCAAGCCTCTGATTATAATTTCTCTGAAATCTTCTAGACCGTACCGTACCGGCTGTAACACCCAATTTTTCAGGTGAGGGTAATTTTGAAATTTTGTAATTATAATTATTATTTATTGATAATTATTTCATATTATGATTTTTGGTGATTTTTAATCATTTTTAAACTATTTAAAATTATGACTTGTGATTTTGATATTTTACTATTGTTTGGTTTTAATTTCGAGGAATTTGTCACCTCCAGTTTTCAGGAACAGGGGTATTTTTGTCATTTTGTATTTTTAAAATATTTTTGAAATTTATTTTATTATTTATGATATTGTTTTGGGATTATTTGAGTCGGGTTCGAATTTCAGCTCAATCCGACTTGAAACGGGGACCCAGGGGTAGTGTTGACTTTAGTGGACCCACACATTAGTTAGCCATGGCCCACATGGTAGAAATATTTTAGTTAGAGGTTAGATTAATTATTATGGATAAGGTTAGTGTGATTAAAGACTTTAGAATGACTAATTTAGCCCCAACCAATTAGCCCTTTCCAAATACTAATAGAATAGGTTAGTGGGGGCATTTTGGACCTTACCATAATAGGACAAATAGCCCCATATGGCCAGCCACTTTGGGAGAGGATAGGCTCAAGTTCATTTCATTATTCTCATCCACACTCTCTCTCTTGTTCTTCCCCAAATTTCTAGAGAGCAATCCCTAGCAATTTCTCCACCAAATCCTTCCATTTTGCCACCAAATCTTCTTCTTTCCTTCTCCATTCTAGCCAAGGAGGAAGCTACCCAAGTTTGGGAGGATTCGGAGCTCGTTCGTGTCCTTTTGGAATCTCTACGTGTCGCTTCGGGAAGGCTTTTCTTCGATTCGATCTACCGGGAGGTATAAATCCCTTCTCCTTTTTATTTTTTCATGCATATAGGTCTATTTTGAATCCATAAGAATGACCCCCATGGTTGTATCTCCATTTGTGTCCATTTTGTGTCCATTTGGAGGTCATAGGAGTGTCCTTTATGTTGTGGTTGTGTCCATGTGGGAAAACCCCAAATTTGGACACACTATGTGTTGTTGTTATGTATGAATGAATTATTACATGTTTAATCTCATATTTTTGTATTGGAGATGTGTTCTATAGTGTCTCATATATATATATATATATTAGTGTAGAGAGTGAGTTCTTGATATATTATGTTATATACTTGTGTTCTTTTGTCTCAAACTACCCAAATTCGTCATAATTTTTATCCACGTTTTTAGTAGCAATAGCAACTTAGAAATGTCATAACTTTTAGCTTAAAACTCCGATTTATCTCCCATTTTTTTTAAAAGAATCGTATCGAAGTTAGATTTCCAAATATATATTTTACTAAGCCAAATTCTTTCTGTAACTTTCTGTAGAATTATTTGAGTGTCAGCTGTACGAAAGACGAACGCGTTTCGGTATTTTTGCGATTCCGGGAGCTTCCGGATACGAAAATGCGATCCGTTTGAAGTTTCGGAAAGCTAACATGAAGTACTACAACATACTTTAATCCTAGAATTTAGTAAATGCCCAATTGGTACAGTATTGGTTTTAAGTAAAAGAGTGACTATACGATATATGCATTTTGTGTAACCTATGAGCCTATGTAGTATGTATATTAAATGAATATAGAGTATGTAATGCATGATATGTTAGATGAATGAAATGAAATATATATATATGATATATATCCTCTTTATATTAATGTATATATATGGTTGAATGCAAGCATGTAGGAATGCAATTAATGTAATATATGTAAGCAATGCATGAATGAAAGAATGATATACAATGCATGCATGAAAGTATATAATGAATGTTAGATATAAATGCAAGGTATATATGTAATGATAGATATGAATGCATAATTTATAAATATTGTAAATACAATATCAGATTTCATATGTAGACATAGAACCAATGCATAGCTGATATTTAGATTGAATGTTAGTTCAATTTAGGTTGTTCGAACACTGAACTGTCCATGTAAGCATATATACCTTCCTTTTTCTATTGCCAAGCCAATTTCAGTTTTCAATATAGTAGAATGTCTATGAATGTAATGTTAACCTTCAACCCCTTAATTCGAAATGTTAGTTAATTTCAGTATTAGAAAATGCATGAGCTGTATGCATATGGGATGTTGGCTTAATGGCAGATTTTAGATAACATGGTTCATTTTATGTGGTTAGTTACACCAGTTTATGGGATAGCTCACTTTAGTTTATATGTAAATGTAGAACTAAACTGAGAATGAACTTCACCCTCTGCACAAGGACACCCCACTCTATATCAACCACCATACCATGTAACCCTTCTTTAAATGATTGCTATAATATATATAGATTTATGTAAAGTATAGATGCATGTTAGTTATAACTTAAATAGTCTCTACTCTAATGTATATAGATGTATACTTGTAGCCATGCATGTTAAGTATAATACATGTGTAATGTAGATGGGTTAGCTTTGTGCCATGTGTAGTGTAAACTCATAACTAGTGTTGATTTCTCTTTTCATGTACACCTCCATGTTCACACACACACACATAGCTTTACATGTTAGTTCCTTTCTCTTATATATATATATATATATATATATATATATATATATATATATATATATATATATATATATATATAATATCGAATATGCATGATAGTGATGTATCTTGATGTGTGACTTGTGTTGGCTTGTATAGCCTTGTGATTGGTGTGTGATTGCTAGACTAGGCTTGGTTAGGCCTAGTAAGACTTATTAGACTTGCTGGGGTTAGGAGTGGCCTAGTTGACCTAGTTGACTGGTGTAGTTGACTAGAGTTGACCAAGTGTTGACTTTAGTCTATTTTGACCTAGACAGCATACAGACGCATCGTAGATTACATTTATCATCCCATGTATACATCTTGACTTGTGTTGCTCTAATTAGGAGTCAGGTACCTCATCTCGGATAGTACATTTACTTCAGACATTCAGATACCAGACGAGTGCATTCTCTGACCGTTTCATACTTGTCTGGATTTACATTCTTGCTCTAGATTACTGTACTTGATGCTGACACGATTGTTATCACAGATTGGTACTATATGGATCTCATTTTGGGATGTTATCCCCTTGTATTCACTAGATACATATTGTGATGTGCGTTTCACTTTCATATTGTATTTATTGAATACCTATATCTTTGTATACTCCTTGTGCATATTGTACTCTCAGTATCACATGAGTCCCAGGGATAGACCATTGTACACTATTGTATAACATTGTACAACTATTGTATAACATTGTACATCTATTGTATAATATTGTACATCCATTGTATAACATTGTACACTATTGTGCAAGATAACGTAACTGGAGTGGATCCTTGTGTATTGATTGGGGAGGGGGAGTAGAATTGGTTATATACTCAAATCCTAGTGTATAAGAGTGTATAACTATTGTATATGTCTATTGTACACCCACGTACAATGGAGTTACCATTGCATTTTCCTAGACCGTTTACATAACCATATTGTACTATAAATCATAGTAGGCTTACAGTTCTTACTTATCATATAGATATTTCCTGTTATCAAATCTCTACTATTTTTCATATACATTCTTCTTTCAGCGTTTCATGTACCTTACTCTATTGCATGCTTTATATTTTCTAACATGATATGAACTGTGTGAGATGTTTTGTGCTCGCTTCCGTCCTGACTGGACCTGTTGAAAATTTTACAGAGGATGATGAGAAACCCTGCACCCTTACTTGGAGTTTGCCTAGTTGACACTCGCGACCTGGACCCCTGGAGAGGTTCAGGCAGCTGCTCAGGATGATACCTTGTATAGTGTAGATAGCTTAGACTGTCCTTTCTTTTCATGTTTAGCTGTTGTCTTATTTTCAGAGTTGTATATTTTAGAGATGTTGAGACTTTATTATTTCTTTCTGTTGTACCTCAGTTGAGGATTTCTTATCTATTTCCATCATGCTACATTCTACCTTAGATTGTGATTGAGTTGTACCTCTGTGTTGGCCTCCTTATGGAGAGTATTCATATTATGTAGTTATAGTTCATGACCTAGAACAGCGTTCTACCGCCGACACTGCGGCGTAGGCTGGGCGCTGTTACGTACTCGTACCCTCACGATGGGTGCGGATCGTGACACATTTTTAGTGGTAGCCCATGCAGGTCGAGTTTATATAGTGGTATTCGAACTAGAGTATCACTACATCCTGCAGTAGGATTAGGATATTTTTGGGGTACTCAATCACATTAGTAAAAACTCTTAATCAGATTCCTTTTATCCAATTGTTGCTTATTGATTTTCCTTGAATATAAACTGTCCTCCCTTGATTTTTCGCTTCATTCTCAGTAATTGCTTCTTGTTTTGATCTGTCTTCGTGATGGTTATGAAGACACGATCTCATCGCTTCGGTTCGGGGGATACTATCGAGAGGCTGGCCACCTCTCGTCCTGTTCATCAGGGCCTCGAGACCGCAGCTTCTGTTGTGTCGACTCAGGTTGGCGTTTCTGCTATATTGGAGGTGCACCTCCGTCTGTACAGAGACTTTTCCCTTTATTTCCGGTTTCTTTCAGCAGCAGCGATCCATGCAGCATCAGCAGCAGAGATTTGTGCAGTATCAGCATCAGGCTGGAGGAAACCAGCAGGGCGAGCTATCGTCATGACAGTCGAGGATGCACAGACCGTTGGAGATCTTGCTGCAAGTTTCGTTCTTCTCAATTCCATTCCCGCAATTGTCTTTTATAATTACCTTGAAATTCGATTCCATCTGTTCCTTGTTGATTGATTTATTTTCGTCATGTTACTCTTTTGTTGTGTTTGTTTTTTTTCTTCTGAGAAAATCATATGGGCTATGTCGCCTAAATCATGGGATCTAGAATCCTCGATAGTCGTGTTAGTTGGCATAGTGAGGACATGTAGTCAGATTTTGGATGTATTCTCGGGTATGGGAATTTAAGGTTTTCGCCGTCGCATGCGGCAGTACAAAAATTTTAAATACCATGAACCTAGAGATACGTACCTTAGTCAAGGACTCTGTGATTATCGTAGCCTTGCTCACTAGCATGATGAAGACTCTGGACAACATGATTTTGGACAGACACATATGATTAACAGATTGTATCTTGAGAAGGTTTAAATATCATACCCTTTTGATTGTTATAAATGACTTATAGTAGGGATATTTAGTTTTGTAGAGCTTATTCATAGGTAGTTCCTTCATAGTATAATGGTATGATGACTTGTAGAGTGACTGTACCCTAGAGGTGATAGTTAGCATTGGTGTTAGAATAGTAACCCATTGCAGATAATTCTCCTGTTATCTATAATACCAACCAGTTACACATAGGATGTTAGTATGCCTTACATCCTTGATGATTATTACTACTTTCCCTTACCTTTTCCAATGAGGCACCCATGACCAGAGCCTGCCTTTGAGTATAGTTGTAGTTTCACCTAAGACCGAGAGGTCTATTTGCATAGATAGATTGCAGATGATATTGGCATATGGAATATAGGTTAGTTGGTATCTATAGGCCATTGTTGTATAGGGTTATAAACATGTTGTTTAGCCTATACTTGGTTCAGTTTTCCATTTTAGTTAAGTTCCCTTCGTATTGAGTTCCTTTGTGTTGATCACCTTTATAGGCAGTGTGCAGACCCTTCACTAGACACCATGTCCCCTTGATTCAGACCATTCATCCTTAGCCTAGTTCTAAGCATTGTTTCAGACCCTTATAAGTTTAGTCTGCCTTAACCCTTGGTTGATCAGTCATGTATATATATAGATGATATACTTAGGATATATGTGATGGGTTGTTGTTCTTGAGCATATATATATATATATATATATGTGGTATTTGGTATTCATGTGCTTAGCTTGTAGGTATTTAGTTATAGGTGACTTGATAGGATTGGGAAGTTAAGAGCTAGTATATTATAGAGTTTCTCTTTTGCTAAATTCTAGTTGCCAACACCTAAATAGTTAGCATAGGTAAAACCCTAAGAAGTTGACCAGTTGATGACCAAGTACTTGGATGTTGAGAAATTGACTAGTGATTGACCCTTGACTATGTTTGACCTAGAAGGGGGTACGATCATCTTAATTTCGAGGACGAAATTTTTGTAAGGAGGGTAGGATTGTAACACCCAGTTTTCCAGATGAGGATAATTTTGAAATTTTATAATTATAATTATTATTTATTGATAATTATTTCATATTATGATTTTTGGTAATTTTTAATCATTTTTAAACTATTTAAAATTATGACTTATGATTTTGACATTTTACTATTGTTTGGTTTTAATTTCGAGGAATTTTTTACCCCCAGTTTTCAGGAACAGGGGTATTTTTGTTATTTTGTATTTTTGAAATATTTTTGAAATTTATTTTATTATTTATGATATTGTTTTGGGGTTATTTGAGTCGGGTTCGAATTTCAGCTCAATCCGACTTAAAACAGGGGACCCGGGGGTAGTGTTGACTTTAGTGGACCCACACATTAGTTATCCATGGCCCACATAATAGAAATATTTTAGTTAGAGGTTAGACTAATTATTATGGATAAGGTTAGTGTGATTAGAGACTTTAGAATGACTAATTTAGCCCCAACCAATTAGCCCTTTCCTAATACTAATAGAATAGGTTAGTGGGGGCATTTTGGACCTTACCATAATAGAACAAATAGCCCCATATGGCCAGCCACTTTGGGAGAGGATAGGCTCAAGTTCATTTCATTATTCTCATCCACACTCTCTTTCTTGTTCTTCCCCAAATTTCTAGAGAGTAATCCCTAGCAATTTCTCCACCAAATCCTTCCATTTTGCCACCAAATCTTCTTCTTTCCTTCTCCATTCTAACCAAGGAGGAAGCTACCCAAGTTTGGGAGGATTCGGAGCTCGTTCGTGTCCTTTTAGAATCTCTACGTGTCGGTGTCGCTCCGGAAAGGCTTTTCTTCGATTCGATCTACCGGGAGGTATAAATCCCTTCTCCTTTTCATTTCCTCATGCATATAGGTCTATTTTGAACCCATAGGAATGACTCCCATGGTTGTATCTCCATTTGTGTCCATTTCGTGTCCATTTGGAGGTCATAGGAGTGTCCTTTGTGTTGTGGTTGTGTCCATGTGGGAAAACCCCAAATTTGGACACATTATGTGTTGTTGTTATGTATGAATGAATTATTACATGTTTAATCTCATATTTTTGTATTGGAGATGTGTTCTATAGTGTCTCATATATATATTAGTGTAGAGAGTGAGTTCTTGATATATTATATTATATACTTGTGTTCTTTTGTCTCAAACTACCCAAATTCGTCATAATTTTTATCCACGTTTTTAGTAGCAATAGCAACTTAGAAATGTCATAACTTTTAGCTTAAAACTCCGATTTATCTTCCATTTTTTTAAAAGAACCGTATCGAAGCTAGCTTTCCAAATATATATTTAATAAGCCAAATTCTTTCTGTAACTTTCTGTAGAATTATTTGAGTGTCAGCTGTACGAAAGACGAACGCGTTTCGGTATTTTCACGATTTCGGGAGCTTCCGGACATGAAAATACGATCCATTTGAAGTTTCGGAAAGCTAACATGAAGTACTACAACATACTTTAATCCTAGAATTTAGTGAATGCCCAATTGGTACAGTATTGGTTTTAAGTAAAAGAGTGACTATACGATATATGCATTTTGTATAACCTATGAGCCTATGTAGTATGGATATTAAATGAATATAGAGTATGTAATGCATGATATGTTAGATAAATGAAATGATATATATATGATATATTTCCTCTTTGCATTAATGTATATATATGGTTGAATGCAAGCATGTAGGAATACAATTAATGTAATATATGTAAGCAATGCATGAACGAAAGAATGATATACAATGCATGCATGAAAGTATATAATGAATGCTAGATATAAATACAAGATATATATGTAATGATAGATATGAATGCATAATGTATAAATATTGTAAATACAATATCAGATTTCATATGTAGACATAGAACCAATGCATAGCTGATATTTAGATTGAATGTTAGTTCATTTTAGGTTGTTCGAACACTGAACTGTCCATGTAAGCATATATACCTTCCTTTTTCTATTGCCAAGCCAATTTCAGTTTTCAATATAGTGGAATGTCTATGAATGTAATGTTAACCTTCAACCCCTTAATTCGAAATGTTAGTTAATTTCAGTATTAGACAATGCATGAGCTGTATGCATATGGGATGTTGGCCTAATGGCAGATTTCAGATAACATGGTTCATTTTATGTGGTTAGTTACACCAGTTTATGGGATAGCTCACTTTAGCTTATATGTAAATGTGGAACTAAACTGAGAATGAACTTCACCCTCTGCACAAGGACACCCCACTCTATATCAACCACCATGCCATGTAACCCTTCTCTAAATGATTGCTATAATATATATAGATTTATATAAAGTATAGATGCATGTTAGTTATAACTTAAATAGTCTCTACTCTAATGTATATAGATGTATACTTGTAGCCATGCATGTTAAGTATAATACATGTATAATGTAGATGGGTTAGCTTTGTGCCATGTGTAGTGTAAACTCATAACTAGTGTTGATTTCTCTTTTCATGTACACCTCCATGTTCACACACACACATAGCTTTACATGTTAGTTCCTTTCTCTTATATATGTATATATATATATATATATATATATATATATATATATATATATAATATCGAATATGCATGATAGTGATGTATCTTGATGTGTGACTTGTGTTGGCTTGTATAGCCTTGTGATTGGTGTGTGATTGCTAGACTAGGCTTGGTTAGGCCTAGTGAGACTTATTAGACTTGTTGGGGTTAGGAGTGGCCTAGTTGACCTAGTTGACTGGTGTAGTTGACTAGAGTTGACCAAGTGTTGACTTTAGTCTATTTTGACCTAGACAGCATACAGACGCATCGTAGATTACATTTATCATCCCATGTATACATCTTGACTTGTGTTGCTCTAACTAGGAGTCAGGTACCTCATCTTGGACAGTACATTTACTTCAGACATTCAGATACCAGGCGAGTACATTCTCTGACCGTTTCATACTTGTCTGGATTTACATTCTTGCTCTAGATTACTGTACTTGATGCTGACACGATTGTTATCACGGATTGGTACTATATGGATCTCATTTTGGGATGTTATCTCCTTGTATTCACTAGATACATATTGTGATGTGCGTTTCACTTCCATATTGTATTTATTGAATACCTATATCCTTGTATACTCCTTGTACATATTGTACTCTCAGTATCACATGAGTCCCAGGGATAGACCATTGTACACTATTGTATAACATTGTACAACTATTGTATAACATTGTACATCTATTGTATAATATTGTACATCCATTGTATAACATTGTACAGTATTGTGCAAGATAACGTAACTGGAGTGGATCCTTGTGTATTGATTGGGGGGGGAGCAGAATTGGTTATGTACTCAAATCCTATTGTACAAGATTGTATAACTATTGTATATGTCTATTGTACACCCACGTACAATAGAGTTACCATTGCATTTTCCTAGACCGTTTACATAACCATATTGTACTCTAAATCACAGTAGGCTTACAGTTCTTACTTATCATATATAGATATTTTCTGTTATCAAATCTCTACTGTTTTTATATACATTCTTCTTTCAGCGTTTCATGTACCTTACTCTATTGAATGCTTTATATTTCCTAACATGATATGAACTGCGTGAGATGTTTTGTGCTCGCTTCCGTCCTGACTGGACCTGTTAAAAATTTTACAGAGGATGATGAGGAACCCTGCACCCTTACTTGGAGTTTGCCTAGTTGACACTCGCGACCTGGACCCCTGGGGAGGTTCAGGCAGCTGCTCAGGATGATACCTTGTATAGTGTAGATAGCTTAGACTGTCCTTTCTTTTCATGTTTAGCTGTTGTCTTATTTTCAGAGTTGTATATTTTAGAGATGTTGAGACTTTGTTATTTCTTTCTGTTGTACCTCAGTTGAGGATTTCTTATCTATTTTCATCATGCTACATTCTACCTTAGATTGTGATTGAGTTGTACCTCTGTGTTGGCCTCCTTATGGAGAGTATTCATATTATGTAGTTATAGTTCATGACCTAGAACAGCGTTCTACCGCCGACACTGCGACGTAGGCTGGGCGCTGTTATGTACTCGTACCCTCACGGTGGGTGCGGGTCGTGACACCGGCAAATTGACTAGAGAATTTTAACTAGCTTGGGATTTGAAAATGGAAGCTTTTTGAAAACACTTTGGAAGAAACGTAAGCTTTAGAAGAGAAGATATGAAAATGAATGAGTGATTTTAAATGATCAAAATTCCTCTCTATTTATAGTTTTTCCAAAGACAGAACTCTGACAGAATTCGGACAGAATTCAGACAGAACTCTATGTAACAAACCACAACTGAAGGGAGTCCAAGTTCAAAACACCAACGTTCATATAACGTTCCCCTTGGCCGAACTCTGGCCGAGTTCTGTCAGGGTTTAGTCAAGTTTTTATGAAAAATATTTTGGGCTTTTTGAAATCCTTCAGAAGCTTTTGTAAATAATAGATGTTTTTTAAACATAGGTCCATTTTGAAAAAGATAGGTCAATTTTCAAAAATGATTTTGGATAGCCTATTTGTCAGTACGACTTGGTGTACAATGTATTCCTAGACTCAGTAAAAAGAAAAATTACATAGCATAAGGAAATACAGTCTTGAGTGGAAAAATAGCTTCAGTCTTGAGCAGTGTCCAAAATGTCTTGAGTAAACATCTGAATTGTTCCGTATATCGAGACAGAGTTTGATCAATTATTAAAATCAGGTTTGACCATGACCAATGGGCCAACACTATCAGCATAGGTAATGAAAGGCATCTACTCCGTGCATGGGGTGTTGTGCCAATATTTGATTATATAACGTATGTTCCTGCGGTACGAGTCTATAAGCACCAGCTCAGGAAGCCTCAAGGCCGCTTGGCAGAAGCATTCAATACAGGCAAGGACATGCTCCTTTTCTTTCTGGATAATATTCATGAGAGAGGGCATCATCATATATATTCCACCTTCAAAAATTACGAGAGGAAGAATCACTTTAAATCATCAAAAGATGATATGTAGTTGTCCGAGAGACTACAGAACCATTCGCATGCGACCCACTGCAATGCCCCAATAAATAGACTTGTAAGCAAGGCATTCGGCAAGTGCCATGTTACAGAGGCAAAGTACGTCAAGTATCAACTGCGGGATTCTTTCCCTCGAATGGTGTTAACCTCTGAGGTTTGTACTTGGGAGGGTATACCATATTATCCCATTCTGGGGTATATGGTTGCCGGATCTCCAGCTTCTGGAGTGATTTTTGGTTGTCCTTGACGTTGAAGCGACTGTAAAACTCTTTGAGAGCCTGTATTTTGTCTTTTGATATTAGAGGACCAGATGACCGTGGTAGTACATGGTTCACAACAGGAGGTGGCACATGAGGAGGTGCATTAGATTCCCCATTTGTTTCTGGATCTTAATTTGCTAGAGCATGAGCGTTGGGTATCAGCTTATCCTTGAGCTCCAGAACAACGGAGGTCAAGGCTTGCATGGTTTCAGTCAATGTGGTGAGGCGGGTTTAGAGAGCCTCTATCCAGAATAAGTGATTCGAACCTTCGCTGCTTCCTGCATTATTGCCCTCTTCCATGTAAACTGGCATTAAGTGAGGAGAAATAGAAGGTACAGTGGACCTTTTACTTTCTGGCTTAGACCCTTGGACTTCGCCTTCCGGAGGGTAGACATGCAAGTTGAGGTCATCTTCTGATTCGAAGTAGTTGCTACCTCTAGCTTGTTGATAGCTTGCACCCCTGGAAGCATCTGTGTCAGTACCGTACAAACCTTCGTCTGGTTGGAACGATGGGTTATTGTAGATTGTAAGGGGTTGGCTATCCCCAGCTTGTACTATCGTCGGAACATCAGTTCCCTGTGACGAGGACTTGGCCTTGGCACGAGTGTGCTGAAACACACCCGTGCTGGGCACTGTCAGCCTGCTGCCTTGAGGTCGACCTTTGGATTTAGATACACCAGTCGATATGGAAGAAGGGTTCTTAGAAGTCTTTTTGAGAGAAGGAGAGTTCCATGTAGCATTACATGGGGCAATCAACAATTCGTCATCATCTTCAATCGGCACCCTCTTGTCGAGTCTTTGTCGAACAGGAGCCGCTGGCTGCAGTCGCTGAAAAACCAACTACCTTCTTAGTGGAGTTATCGCTGCTTTGTTACAGCAGTAGTCGATGATTATACTAGCAAAAGTGTGTCCTAAGGCGGGCACATTATGCATAATAGAATCCTTTCTTGCCTTGCGCTTGTGAGAAATCATATCACGCAAGGCATAGGAATAAGTATTCACATGTATGCTCACTTCATGTGCGCAGCCACACTGCACGCATGAGCGAAGATATGAGGAATGCTTCCCCCGACCCAATTCCTGCACATAGGGCATGCTTAGCGTAACACCCCAGTCCCAAAATACGTATGACTAGGCACGTAGACATGCCAGCCATATAATAAATATACGTAAGCTATAAAATATGTCACCCCTAGTTTTCAAATTAGGGGTATTTTTGTCATTTTTTAAGTTTTATAATTTTTAGGAATTTTATTTGATTTTATGTGATTTTTTGGGATTTATTTGGGTTGGTTTGGATTTTATCCAATTCAGACTCAAATTGGAGACCCGGGTAGCCTGGACCCTAGTAGGACCCACATACTAGCTGGGCTTGGCCCACATACCACCATAATTAGGTTAGAAATCATAAACCCTATTTTCATGGCTTAATTAGTCATTTTAGAGCTTAATTAGTCATTTAGAATCAAACCGAACCAAACCGAACCAAACCGAATCCAAATTAGACCCAATTAAGTCTATTGGGTTGGGGGCTTATTGGATCCCAACCCAATAGCCCCCCAAGGGGTGGCCGGCCATGACAAGTCCCCCCCCCCCCCCCTTTCTTCATAACCAAGCAAACACTCTCTCTCTCTTTCTCAAATTCCTTTCCTTCTTCCAAGCTTTTCCCTACAAGAAACCTATATTAGGTATGTGATTTCTCCCCAAATTAATATTTTTTTCCATTTATTGCTTTTACAATAAATGATGAGTAGGAAATTCTCTACCATTTGTCCACCAATTTATAGGTTTTTCCTAGAATCTAGGTTAAGGAAATAAATGGGGGTTTTAATATATATAGGGGTATATGTATATGTATGTATATATATATATGTGTATATATGTATATATTAATGTGTATTTGTTTGGGTAGAGGAATGGAAATGGTGGTGGTGTTGTCATGGGAGTTTTGGTGAGAGGGTGTTTGGTTGTGTGTGTGGTTGTGCTTGTGTGAGATTGTGTGTGTTTATATATATATATATATATATATATATATATATATATATATATATATATATATATATATATATATATATATATATATATATATATATATATATTTGTGTATATATAATTATAGGTATTAATATGTATTTGTGTGTGTAAAGGATGAGAGTGGTGGTAGTGGTATTGGTGTAGAGAGTGGTGGTAGTGGTATTGGTGTAGAGAGTGGTGGTGGTGTTATGTGAGAGAGTGGTAGTGTGTGTGTGTGTGTGTGTGGTTGTGCTTGTGTGAGAGTGTGTGTTTATATATATATGTGTGTGTGTATATATATATTTATATATAGGATATATATATATATGTGTGTATATATATGTATATGGAGATGTGTGTGTATGTGTATGTATATATAGAGGAGTGAGTGTGTTTGTGGAGATGGATGGATATTAGATTATGTATATGTGTAGATAGATATATAAATAGAGATATATATATATATATATATATATATATATATATATATATATAGAGAGAGAGAGAGAGAGGTAGAGATGAAGAGGAGAAGAGGAAGAAGAAGAATAGGAGCTGCAGCAGCAGCTGTGGCAATAGAAGCTGCAGCAGCAGCAGCAGGAACATGCAGTAGCAGCAGCAGCAGGTAGCTGCTGTTTTCAGCAGCTACCCCCCCCCCCCCATTTCACCCCTATTTACCCCTTAAACCCCCCCTAGTATACTATATATATGTATATATGTAGGTATATATATATAGATATATATATGTATATATATAGATAGATAGATAGGAAGTTAGATGAAAGAAGTTTAGGATTTAGAAAGAAGAAGAAAAGGAAATTGAAAGAAAGATAGAAGAGAGAATAGGAAGAAAATGAGAAGAATTAGGAGAAGATAGAAATTAGAAGGAGAGAGTGAGGAAGAGGCCAAGAAGAAGGATTTGAGTTAGAAGAATTAGGAGAAGAAGTTAAGAAGAAGAAGAATTAGAAATTAGATCTAAAGAGGAGAATTAGAATGAGAGCAAAGAGGGGATTTTTGGTAGAAATCGAGTTAGAAGGAGAAATTGAGCCCGGGGTATCGGATCGCGATGAAACTTGACGTAGGCCTAGGATACATGATTTAGATTTTGCGGGTAGGCTCCCGAGTTGAAATCGGGGTCGTAGGGCGCCGGTATCGCGCCGTATCGGTGCGTATCTTAAAATATTCAAGATTTTGGCAACGGGCCGTATCATGGACCGAATGTCCACGTTACCTAGGTATTTTGGTAGATATTATATGTATAGGCTAGTATCATACTACCCTGGGGAGATCGGGTCAAAATATCAAGCGTAGATAGGCTAACTAGCTAATCGCCGAAGTTGGAATTTTGCCCTTTTTTAGGGTAAAATAGGAATTTGGCCTATGGCCAAGAAATGGATTTCGAAGTCCAAGATGGACTTCGATATGGGTTGTATAGGTTGGTAATGATTAGAAATAGTCGCCTAGACCTAGTCTTGACCCCGGTTGACCACGGTTGACTTTTTAGACCAAAAGTCAACTATGGGTCAATACTTTACCCAATTTTGTCCCAAACTCCATTAAACTTGTGTAGTTGACCGAAAGTCAACTATTAGTCACCACTGACCTAGGATTGACCTAGGGTTGACCAGAGTTGACCATGGTTGACCGGAGTTGACCAGAGTTGACCAGTTGACCAAAAGTCAACTGTAAGTCAACCGTTGACTCAAACCGACCTAGATTAATTCCGTTTGACTTGCATTGACCCAGTATGACCTAGCTAGACCTAATATGACTTAGATTGACCTCGTACAGTCTAGTTTGACGCGTCTTGACCTAGAATGACTTAATAGGATTCAAATTGATATGACTTTATTTCCTAAGTATAGTATTGATACGTCTTGTTCTCTATAGGTCCTCGAGACGCTGCATTTGCTCCGGTTGACGTACCATATCATATTTCGGGGGAGTACATTCTCTGACACTTTTCTAATTTATAATGATTGTTATGATTCATGTAATTAGTGTGGATATGCTTGTTCTCGACACATTGGTCACACGGATTGGTATTCATGGATCCCGACATGAGGTGTTATTCCTTGTTGTCTTGGTATGTCTTGTGCAAGCCCCCTTGTTGTTCTTGTGCAGTACATGGACGCCGATTCTCGAGGAGACTTGCTTCCTTCTCGTAGAATCCTGTATCGTGACGTGTCTTGTTTGGATCCACTTTACCAGTCGGGGACGGGGAGTATTAGTGTAGACATGTGGTCATTATCCACCTTGTTACTCTTGTAGACCTTATGAGTGTTAATCATACACTCCACGTATGATTAACCAGGCCAGTAGACCTTGTGCAAGACCCAAGCCGGCCACATGTTGTAGCTAGTATTCACACACCTAGATATATGATTCTTGATTCTTGTACATGCCATGATCAGTTTACTTGCCTTGTTCTAGCTCTAGTTTTACAGCTTACCTTGCCATGATTCTCACATGTACATTCCATGATTTTCTTGTATATACTCTCTATTTACAGATTATAGCTTTTGTCGTATCTTGTGAAATGTTGTTAGTAGATTGTACTCGTTCCATCCTGACAGGATATGTTGAAAATATTACAGATGCAGATGAGGGAGACTACAGTACCTACTACGGTCCAGATGACGTAGTGGGCATAGACTTGGAGACTTTGGTCCAGCAGGGCTTAGCTCCGCCTGGCGAGACCTTACCCCTTGCTTAGTTAGAGTAGGTCTTTTATACTGGACTTTGTCTCCAGCTACTTTTGAGACTGTTTTTATTATGGACTGTATTAGAGACTTGGACTTGTATATATTCTTTCTGTTGGACTGGACAGGTTATATATTATTTTATCGTCTTGTTGTCTTTTCATTTCAGTCTTTACTTTGTTATCTTAGAGTCGTGATTGAGTACTCGTATATATATATATTCATTACTTGTCCTCCATTCGGAGTTGACCATATTCTCGACAGGTTTTTGTTATATATATAAATTGTTTAGAGTAGAAAAATCTACAGCGTTCCATGCCGATTTTTCGGTGAGGGCTGGACGTTGTCGCATCACGTGCCCTTTTAGCGGGTGCGGGTCGTGACACGTTTTAGTGGTGGCCCACGCAAGTCCTGAAGTCACAATTAGTGCGATGTCGTAGTGGCGCTCGACTTAGAGTGCTATTACGAGCCTGCGGTACGTATCTAGGATAGGCTATAGGCTAAGAGTGCTCAATCACAGTAGGATCTTTCCTTGCTTATCTTGTTTACCGTCTTTGATATCGATTTACTGCATTCTAGCTGTCCTCCTTTGATATTGCCTTTATGTGCCATATTGATATCTTCTTTTCAACTTGTCTCCAGGATAGTGATGACTCATTCTCCTAGCGAGGAGCACGGGGAGACGGAGAGGTCTGCCACCTCTGGCGGGCAGGCTCCGGTCACTTACCCCGCAGATGGGACTTCTATTGGGGCTCTCGGAGGTACTCCTCTAGCTACCTCGATGACCGTCCCTGGGGCTATTGCGGGTGCTCTTCCCGTAGTGCCAGGGGCTACAGCGGGAGCTGCCGGGGGCGTTCTTCCTCCTCAGCAGGGGACTCCTCCGGTGATGATGGGAGCTATTCCTCCATTGCCTTCTCTGTCCACAGACATGGGGCAGATGCTAGCGTTCTTTTACGAGGTGCTGGAGTCCCAGCGGGCCCAGCACGAGGCTCAGTTGAGGCAGACAGAGGCCATGCGCCAGGGCATGGAGGATGCACACAGGTTGGCTATGGCGGCAGTGGAGCGTGGGGCTCCACAGAGGGAGGTTCAGCAGCTGCAGCAGCCGAAGATCGGGGATATCCAGGCTTTCAAGAAGCTTGGTCCGAGGGATTTCAAGGGGATAGAGGGCATTATTTATGCTGATGACTGGCTCGAGGATATCGAGCGCCAGATGAGGGCTTGCCGCCTGGCAGACGACCTGAAGGTCGAGGCGGTTGGGTTGCAGTTGTTAGATATTGCCCGGACATGGTTCCGGAATGAGCCGGCTCTTGCAGGAGAGGGCCATACTTGGGCTGAGTTTCGGGCCCTGTTCAGAGAGAAGTTCTTTTCTCCCACGGACAAGATCGGCCTCGTGCGGCAGTTCCAGAACCTGCAGCAGGGCGGTATGACCGTAGAGGAGTATGCGGCGGAGTTCGGCCGGCTGAGCCGATATGCCGAGTACATGGTGAGTGACCCGATGATCCGAGCGGAGCGCTTCCGGGAGGGATTGGCATGGGATATCAAGATCCTGATCCCTTCCTTCTATGCGACATATGCAGAGGTTTACGCGGAGGCTCGGAAGGTGGAAAAGGAGTGGGGCTTGAAGCCGAAGAGGGATCGAGATTTATTTTCAGGGGCCAGTAGCAGCGCAGGGCCTGCTAAGCGCCCTCAGCTTTAGCATCAGTCGTTCCAGCATCACCAGCAGCAGGTGCAGCACACTCAGCAGAGGCAGGCACAACAAGGGACTCCTTGCGGCTACTGCAAGAAGCCCGGTCACATCTGGGAGGTCTGCCGGAAGAGGCTGGGCTTGTGCCTCTATTGCGGGGAGGCTGGACATCAGTTAAGAGATTGTCCTACGAACCATCGTCGTGCAGCTCAGGAAGCACAGGGTAGGCCACCTATGGCACCGCATCACGCCCTCCACCAGCAGCGGGATATACCCCGCCAGGACAGGGTTTTTGCGATGGCAGTTGAGGATCCTGCACGCATTGGACTAGGAGGTAGGGTCTTGCTCTTTCTTTTACCTGTTCTTTCCGTCCATTGATTGATGATTGCTTTCTTAGTACCTTTAGTTGCATATGTGATGATCATACTAGATTAAATAGAAACCCCAATGAAGAATACAATAACATGATACTGTAGAGATTTAAAACCATGCATGTGTTCTGATTTCCTGGATTACATGTTATATAACTTAGGATAAAATTTAGTAGACCTTGATTGTTGGGTGCTTGACCTAGAGAAGAGTACGACCGTTTGAATTTCGAGGACGAAATTTTTTAAGAAGGGTAGATTTGTCATCCCCAGTTTTCAAATTAGGGGTATTTTTGTCATTTTTCAAGTTTTATAATTTTTAGGAATTTTATTTGATTTTATGTGATTTTTTGGGATTTATTTGGGTTGGTTTGGATTTTATCCAGTTCGGACTCAAATTGGAGACCCGGGTAGCCTGGACCCTAGTGGGACCCACATACTAGCTGGGCTTGGCCCACATACCACCATAATTAGGTTAGAAATCATAAACCCTATTTCCATGGCTTAATTAGTTATTTTAGAGCTTTATTAGTCATTTAGAATCAAACCGAACCAAACCGAACCAAACCGAATCCAAATTAGACCCAATTAAGTCTATTGGGTTGGGGGCTTATTGGATCCCAACCCAATAGCCCCCCAAAGGGGTGGCCGGCCATGACAAGTCCCCCCCCCCTTTCCTTCACAACCAAGCAAACACTCTCTCTCTCTTTCTCAAATTCCTTTCCTTCTCCCAAGCTTTTTCCTACAAGAAACCTATATTACGTATGTGATTTCTCCCCAAATTAATATTCTTTTCCATTTATTGCTTTTACAATAAATGATGAGTAGGAAATTCTCTACCATTTGCCCACCAATTTATAGGTTTTTCCTAGAATCTAGGTTAAGGAAATAAATGGGGGTTTTAATATATATAGGGGTATATGTATATGTATGTATATATATATATATATATATATATATATATATATATATATATATATATATATATATATATATATATATATATATATATATATATGTGTGTGTGTGTGTGTGTGTGTATATATGTATATATTAATGTGTATTTGTTTGGGTAGAGGAATGGAAATGGTGGTGGTGTTGTCATGGGAGTTTTGGTGAGAGGGTGTGTGGTTGTGTGTGTGGTTGTGCTTGTGTGAGATTGTGTGTGTTTATATATATATATATTTGTGTATATATAATTATAGGTATTAATATGTATTTGTGTGTGTAAAGGATGAGAGTGGTGGTAGTGGTATTGGTGTAGAGAGTGGTGGTGGTGTTATGTGAGAAAGTGGTAGTGTGTGTGTGTGTGTGGTTGTGCTTGTGTTAGAGTGTGTGTTTATATATATATATGTGTGTGTATATATATATTTATATATAGGATATATATATATGTGTGTATATATATGTATATGGAGATGTGTGTGTATGTGTATGTATATATAGAGGAGTGAGTGTGTTTGTGGAGATGGATGGATATTAGATTATGTATATGTGTAGATAGATATATAAATAGAAGATATATAGATAGATAGATATATATATATATATATATATATATATATATATATATATATATATATATATATATATATATATATATATATATAGATAGAGAGAGAGTAGAGATGAAGAGGAGAAGAGGAAGAAGAAGAATAGGAGCTGCAGCAGCAGCTGTGGCAATAGAAGCTGCAGCAGCAGCAGCAGGAACATGCAGTAGCAGCAGCAGGTAGCTGCTGTTTTCAGCAGCTACCCCCCCCCCCCCCCCCCCCCCATTTCACCCCTATTTACCCATTAAAACCCCCCGAGTATACTATATATATGTATATATGTAGGTATATATATAGATATATATATATATGTATATATATAGATAGATAGATAGGAAGTTAGATGACAGAAGTTTAGGATTTAGAAAGAAGAAGAAAAGGAAATTGAAAGAAAGATAAAAGAGAGAATAGGAAAAAAATGAGAAGAATTAAGAGAAGATAGAAATTAGAAGGAGAGAGTGAGGAAGAGGCCAAGAAGAAGGATTTGAGTTAGAAGAATTAGGAGAAGAAGTTAAGAAGAAGAAGAAGAATTAGAAATTAGATCTAAAGAGGAGAATTAGAATGAGAGCAAAGAGGGGATTTTTGGTAGAAATCGAGTTAGAAGGGGAAATTGAGCCCGGAGTATTGGATCGCGATGAAACTTGACGTAGGCCTAGGATACGTGATTTAGATTTTGCGGGTAGGCTCCCGAGTTGAAATCGGGGTCGTAGGGCGCAGGTATCGCGCCGTATCGGTACGTATCTTGAAATATTCAAGATTTTGGCAACGGGCCGTATCATAGACCGAATATCCACGTTACCTAGGTATTTTGGTAGATATTATATGTATAGGCTAGTATCATACTACCCTGTGGAGATCGGGTCAAAATATCAAGCGTAGATAGGCTAACTAGCTAATCGCCGAAGTTGGAATTTTGCCCTTTTTAAGGGTAAAATATGAATTTGGCCTATGGCCAAGAAATGGGTTTCGAAGTCCAAGATGGACTTCGATATGGTTTGTATAGGTTGGTAATGATTAGAAATAGTCACCTAGACCTAGTCTTGACCCCGGTTGACCCCGGTTGACTTTTTAGACCAAAAGTCAACTATGGGTCAACACTTTACCCAATTTAGTCCCAAACTCCATTAAACTTATGTAGTTGACCGAAAGTCAACTATTAGTCACCATTGACCTAGGATTGACCTAGGGTTGACCAGAGTTGACCACGGTTGACCGAAGTTGACCAGAGTTGACCAGTTGACCAAAAGTCAACTGTAAGTCAACCGTTGACTCAAATCGACCTAGATTAATTCCGTTTGACTTGCATTGACCCAGTATGACCTAGCTAGACCTAATATGACTTAGATTGACCTCGTACAGTCTAGTTTGACGTGTCTTGACCTAGAATGACTTAATAGGATTCAAATTGATTTAACTTTATTTCCTAAGTATAGTATTGATACGTCTTGTTCTCTATAGGTCCTCGAGACGCTGCATTTGCTCCGGTTGACGTACCATATCATATTTCAGGCGAGTACATTCTCTGACACTTTTTCAATTTATAATGATTGTTATGATTCATGTAATTAGTGTGGATATGCTTGTTCTCGACACATTGGTCACACGGATTGGTATTCATGGATCCCGACATGAGGTGTTATTCCTTGTTGTCTTGGTATGTCTTGTGCAAGCCCCCTTGTAGTTCTTGTGCAGTACATGGACGTCGATTCTCGAGGAGACTTGCTCCCTTCTCGTAGAATCCCGCGTCGTGACGTGTCTTGTTTGGATCCACTCTACCAGTCGGGGACGGAGAGTATTAGTGTAGACATGTGGTCATTATCCACCTTGTTACTCTTGTAGACCTTGTGAGTGTTAATCATACACTCCACGTATGATTAACCAGGCCAGTAGACCTTGTGCAAGACCCAAGCCGGCCACATGTTGTAGCTAGTATTCACACACCTAGATATATGATTCTTGATTCTTGTACATGCCATGATCAGTTTACTTGCCTTGTTCTAGCTCTAGTTTTATAGCTTACCTTGCCATGATTCTCACATGTACATTCCATGATTTTCTTGTATATACTCTCTATTTACAGATTATAGCTTTTGTCATATCTTGTGAAATGTTGTTAGTGGATTGTACTCGTTCCATCCTGACAGGATATGTTGAAAATATTACAGATGCAGATGAGGGAGACTACAGTACCTACTACGGTCCGGATGACGTAGTAGGTATAGACTTGGAGACTTTGGTCCAGCAGGGCTTAGCTCCGCCTGGCGAGACCTTACCCCTTGCTTAGTTAGAGTAGGTCTTTTATACTGGACTTTGTCTCCAGCTACTTTTGAGACTGTTTTTATTATGGACTGTATTAGAGACTTGGACTTGTATATATTCTTTGTGTTGGACTGGACAGGTTATATATTATTTTATCGTCTTGTTGTCTTTTCATTTCAGTCTTTACTTTGTTATCTTAGATTCGTGATTGAGTACTCGTATATATATATTCATTGCTTGTCCTCCGTTCGGAGTTGACCATATTCTCGACAGGTTTTTGTTATATATATAAACTGTTTAGAGTAGAAAAATCTACAGCGTTCTACGTCGATTTTTCGGTGAGGGCTGGGCGTTGTCGCGTCACGTGCCCTTTTAGCGGGTGCGGGTCGTGACAAAATACAGTCGAATAACTAATCTCATCCACAAAATAAAATAATAATGATATCATAAATCAACTTTGAATTATCATTTGTACAAGTCGTTGGGCGGAGACAAATCTACTACCAACCATTTTAAATGAGAAGAAATACATACAAAAGGAAGAATTTGTAAATAAATAGCAAATGACGATCCAAGAGCAATCATCTTCGAAGTAATAGAGATGATCATGGCCTTGGCTAGAACACCTACAGAAAGTCACAAAACACACACCTGAAGAAATTATCAGGTCCTCAGAGAGACATAACAAAATACAGGAAGAACATCCCATATAAACTGAATATGAATATGTCACAAGGTAACAAGTAAAAGTAAAGTGACATAACATCAACTAAGGTCACCTAACCATTCTAGTGTGTTCATGCAATTAAGAACAAACCTTCAATCGCATGGACACTTCTGGCTATAAATGGGATCCGGTATAGTCCCCACTTGGGCACCAGGGACCAAACGCATAACGTTCCAATAACATCAGTGGTCAACCTGAGAGGGTAAACTTACCCGTATCTTCAGCGGACCTTTTGGGTTACAAAAAAAAGTATAATAGTGGCCCATACGCTACAGAAATGTTCTCCCCACCCTATGCACCTAGCTAAGTTGTATCCACGAACATGTACTTCTACTAACTGCCAAATATCCTAACATGCATCTATTAGAAGTTAAACCTAACGCACGTCCCATATGTAGCGGTGATCAGCCAATACGCAAGTCCGGAGTCTATATGCTACTCGCATATCTCGTGGCACATGTGTTAAAGTATATAAAATTCTCTAAACTAGTGGCAGTCCCTTAACTCTA
The DNA here is from genome assembly GCA_029216955.1 of Iris pallida. NCBI lineage: Eukaryota > Viridiplantae > Streptophyta > Magnoliopsida > Asparagales > Iridaceae > Iris > Iris pallida. The sequence goes on from JANAVB010008546.1 coordinate 130,115, forward strand.
AGTCCATATGCAAATTTAAAGATAAGAAAAAAAATATGACCAACATCATGTAGAACTGAAAACAAGTAAATTATGAATTATAACAAGGATGCAACTGAAAGAACTGAAAATAAACGTGCAATAATATGCAATAACTAAACAATAAAGATGCAGACTAAATATAGGCAGTAAATATGGTGAGATATCTTGCCTGCTGTGATGCCGGGTGCGATGATCCAACAAGTCCTAATTTGTCCAATAGCCGGGAGGATATTAGTCATGATCAATAAGGATATCAAAGAGGGAATTTTGTGGAGAGTATATACTTATACTATTTTCGAAATTATCTATATTCATTTGAAAACTAGATTTTATTAGTATAAAAAAATTTAGGAAAAAAATATTTTGAAAGATCAAAAATCGTTTTGGGGCTAAACTCTAAGTTTTGTCAAAATAATATTTTATGTCAAATCTATTTTTTTTCAAAAAAAAATTTCGAGATAAATATGAAATAATTCTAGAAAAATTATTTAAGATTATAACCTAAATTTGGTCAAGAATCTATAAAAATAACATAAAATATAATAATATAGCAATAAGTACTAGTAATCTAAACTATAGGCCTAATACTATAATTTGTAACCAAAAAGTTTGAAATTTTTTACTATATATTTGAAACAGTAATAATAGTACTTCCTATAATAATATATATACCTACTAATACATATACTAAATATCTACTGTACACAAAACAAAAAAAATTTAAAACAAAACCGAAAGGACAACACATCAGAACCCTTGTTAGCAATTCGGCAAACGGAAAAAATTCGGAACGGCAAAAGTACGAGTATAAATCGGCACAATATAAGTAAAATACGGTCAAAAATTCGGTCAAAAATTCGTCTAACGAAAAATATTCGGATCAGATTTAATTCGTGTTTAGTACGTTTCATATGAACCAATTCGGCACTAAAAATTTGGCATATATATAGGGCCGACCCACCTCTACTCCTTCATAAACAAGGGTTCAGTATGAGAATAAGAAGAGGTTGGATGATGGAAAACCGAAAGATTTTTCTTTGATTGTTGCAAGCAACATGTGCAAAGACTCTTGGATTTCTTTTTTTTGGTTACTATGAGACTTTTTATTCTTTTCTTTTGATAATTTTTAAGAATTGTGCCAGTCTTAATATCTAATAGCAATAAGAGTCAAGAAAGTTCAGACTGTTGGGTTTCTTGGTCACATTTTTTTTGGCCAATTTTTTTAAAAATTCGTACGGTACGCGTTTAAAACGCCACAGGCTTAAAATTTGCGTACAAATCCAAAATTTTAAAAGGTACGTAAGTATTATACGTTTATGTAAGATACGGAAAAATTTGCGTATAATACGCGTTTTATTCGGGTGATTGCTAACAAGGATCAGAACTTGTTCTCTGTGTTGTGGGAAAATGAAAAGTTTTCTTGAGACTGGAGGGAGTGAAAGAAACCGAGACAGAGAGGGAGGCTCAGTAGATAGAAAGAGAGAGGGAATGGTGAGATGGAGAGATCAGAGAGAAAGGGGGAGGTCGGAGGAAGACGAGAGCGGTGGGGAGAAGGAGGAGCTTACAGAAGGAGCTCCGGTCGGCGCTCGGCCATACGAACATGAGCGCACACGGGGCTCGATGAGTGGGTTGTGCGGTTCTGCGACGGTGGTTCACAGCCCGACGGAGAAAGGCTGGGTTTTGGAGACTCGGCACAGCAGAGGCGAGGCATGGTGGCTCAGATCGGAGGTGTGTTGTGCCGACGAGGTACGGGGAAGATGGTCACGATCGCGACGGACCGGGCTGCGAGCTGGCATGGCAGGCGGGGAGGTTGCTGGAGTCTGGCACGGTGATAGTGCAGCACGACGACACCGTTTCCAGAGTGGTGGCACGGACACGGAGGCGTCATGCTGGAGGGGGCGATCGACGGTGGCAGAGGAAGGTAAGGGTTTATAGTTGCCTTGTTCTTCCTTTTGGTGTTTGTGATTTCTTTTTTTTTAACGATGGTGATGGTTGTCGAGATGGCGCTGGTAGTGGTGGTGGGTTAGGGGGTTTCTGTTGTAGGGCACAACGACGGGTAGATTGTGTGTTGGCCGGGCGTGGCGGCGACGTCGAGTAGCAAGGAAGTCGGGGCTGGTTTTTGATGTATTATCTGTGTCAGGATGTCGACATGGACACAGGGATCGAGTTAGGGTCCTGTAGAAAATTAGATGTGTCCGGGTATGTCGGACACGAAAGGGGATAATATAATTATAAATAGTAAAATATTGGAAAGACACCCGTGGTCGTCACGGCTGACACAGGGGAATTTGAACACCGGTACGGTACACGACACTTTTGAGGAGTTTTTTGGTGTATGGAATTTCTATGGAAAAAGAGCAATGGGGCTCTCCTTATATAGGAGGTGAAGACCCCTAGTTGGATAAGGATTAGGATTCGTTAAACTCCCATAAGATAATTCACATATTAATTCAAATCAATTTAAACCCAATTCAATAAAATCTAAATCCAAATTAAATCCAGGTAATCCTATTTTTAATTTAAAATCTATATAAAATAAAGTCAATAAAATCTTTCTCAAGTTTAAATCACCATAATTAATTAAACATTAAATCATACAAAATTTTAAATATTTTTTATAAATAATAAAAATATAATAATAGAGAATTTTGAAAATCATAATAAAGCTTTAAATATTTGAAGTACCTTTTATAAATAAATAAAATAGTTAGAAATAGTTTTAAAGTAGACATGAATTTAATTTCATGTGTCTCGCATGCAAATAGAATACTTACATAAAACATAATTTTCTAAATTACCAATAAAATAAAATAAAATAAAATAGCCTTTTTATAATAAATAAATAAAGTTTGCCAAATCACGACGCAAAGCATTTTACAACTTTATGTAATTGAAAATATTTATCTTATACAATTTTTTTAAAGTATACTTATTTTTTATCTGGAGAAAATCTTGTAATAAAACCTTTTTTGTAAAAAAAATAATAATATACTTCGCATATACTTCTTCGCACTTGACGTGCGAATACCAAAAATAACTTAATTACCAAATAAATTAAAAACATTAGGGGGTTACTCGTGAGGCAGACTCACTTCACGCTCACAGCCATACTGCTTGCATGAGTCTATCCCCACAATATGTGCCCCTGGCTTGGTTCATACGCGTGAGCACCCAAGTGACAAGGGACTTCGAAAACTGTGTTGTTCGAGGCATCGAAGCACTCGAACTAGTTCTATACAGCTTGTTGTCGGCTGCGCGCATTACTGTCACCACATGCTTTCGGCTATTTATTGGCGTAGCACGTTGTTCTCACAAGGCACGAGCTGCCTTAGATTTCTTTATACTATCCTTAGAAGACGCATAGTACTCAAAGTCCAACTTGGCCTTACCTAGGGGTAGGCAATTCTGTCGAAGACATAGGTTCCTGTCACGACACGCTCCCGAATAATCGGACACGAGTCGGGCACGCCCAGCCTTCATCGATGGACACGACGAAGTAAGCTGTACAATTCTAAGGAAACTCCAAGATACTAGATACATAAAACAACACAGCTTCTATACACGTACCCAGAAAAGATCTCCACAATCTATCAAGTCAATACAACATCATCCGAAGACAAATCCGGTAACTAGAATAAATTTATACAATCCTGAATCCTCAATGTAATATACATGATACAACTATAATAAACTAGAAAAATGATCTAATCTAGCGCACTGCAGCTCTAAGTCCATCCTGAAACACAACTCCACCATTTTCGGGCTCTGGTCCAAGGTGGTACAACATCATCAAGAAGACCTGCAACGTATCCTGACAGAAAAAGAGCAAAGTACAACCCCGACAAGAAGCTCTAAACAATGTAAACTGAAATGCATGAAAAGAATCGTAATATGAACTATGGTACAAGACATGAATATCAAACGGTAGCACCGGAATAACAATGAAACTATAGTACCAGATCCAGAAACAATGAACTATACTATCAGTGTAATATGTATTTGAAATAACTATCAGAGTATGTGACCGGCTGGGTAAACAATGAACAGTGAACAATGAATAATGGTACGGCTTAGAGTCCCACGTGCATGATGTGAGACCTAAGCTATTAGTCAATGCCTAGCTAAAGTAGGATTGGTCATATATCTGTAGTATTTCCCCACCCTAATGTACAAGTAAGAACAATGAACTATGAACAATGAACAATGAATGATGAACAATGAACAATCGTGTGTACAACGTGTCAATATAAGAACATGAAGCAAGACTGAAAATAAAGAGTAAAGAGATCGAGTCGGTGTACTTGCCTTGCTCTGGAGTCCGGTTGTAGTAAGATAGTTTCTAGGTCCACCTAGCATTTGGTATAAGTTGGTTAGATTCTAAACAATGTCAATTAGCTAGATATTGATAACTAGCTAGCTCTATGTATATAGTTATCAATAAACTAAGAACCCAGCTAATAAATTAACTAGCTACATATCACATTTATCTACTAGCTACTCTATTAGTCTTATTAGTAAAATAATCATAGTATTATCTAGAAAATATGCTACTAACAACTAACAGTAATTAAATGATTTAATTTAAAAAATATTTACTTTGTCAAAATAATTTTTAGCAATTTAATAAACTAATCAATATCAAATAATAACAAACTCAAAACATGATTCCTAACTCTGTTGGCTCCTCCATTCCCATCTACTAATAACCAATCCAACTGTAACTAGCTAAGTAAATTTGGCTCATCTACAATATTGAATCTAATTCAATTTCCCTCTGTACAGACAGTCCAGCAGTTTGGACCCTATAAGCCCGACCCAATGTTTCATAACCCCATAATCTGGCCCACATTCTAATCAATCCAACATAACTCTTAATTTGGCACCTCCAAACACCCAGCAGAATATACAAACAGAGAAGAATCAGAAGCCGAGAAGAATTATACATTCAGAAGCCTCTATATACAACTCAAGCCTACCTTCCTAGTCTCATCAGAATTATAAACAAAACTTGTCAAAATACTATACACAACTTAAACCCAGCAAATAACAACAGAGTCCCATCCCTACTTTTCAAATCCAACGGCTAACCCTTCTCCAAATTGTAACCCAAAGAAATCAGGAAAAATATAGAATAGTTACACAACTGAACTTAAAACTGAACCCAAGCCACATAAAACTGAACTTAAAACTGAACCCAAGCCACATAAAACCAAAGTTTCAAAAAAACAATTCCATCTGAATGTTCATCAGGACATTCGAAATCAAATGTTCAGTATAGCATTCAAAATCAAATGTCCAATATAACATTCGAAATTGAGTGTCCCGCCAAACACGCAGAAGCAACCCATAGATACAGACATCCCAGTCTACCTTCCTGCGATACTCCACGCCTGACACGACTCAAATTGGACACAACCATGCTGGACACGAGCACGTTGGACATGAACACCCAAACTCCCGCAACTCGACTGCAGTCCTGCCCAACACCCCGTCAAACCCAGGTCCACAACAATGTATTACTCTCAGTAGGAAAGGTCAAAACGATACCTGGAAGAAGTCGATCCAAAATTGAACATGAAGACACAAGTGTCCGGGTCCGATTGCAATCTAAAGTTTCTCTGCAGCATAACGTCGATCACGTCCAGAGCAAAAACAAGAGAAGCAGTTTTTAGAGCAGTGAATGATCTATTCTACCAAAATTTATCAAGAAAACTCCAAAAATCATAGAAACTCCAGATAAATACTTACCGAGTCGTCGTCGATTCGTCGTGCGATCGGCTCACTGAATTAGAAGATCGAACTCGGTTGTTGTCGCTGGAGTGGAACGGTGGACTCGCAGTGGAGGAAGGAGATGACGATCCTCAATGGAGAACGTCGAGGGAAGGCGGAGATCCGTGCACCGCCGCGTTAACCGTCGGAGAAGGGGAGGTAGTCGGAGACGAACATCTTCCTACTTCGGTCATCGGGAAAGGCGATCAGTAGGCTGTCGCCGTCGACGTCGAGGCCGTGCGCCGCTGGAGGAAGTCGCCGGCAAGTTGCTGTCGCCTGAGGTGACGATTACTCCGCCGCCGTCGCCTAACTGCGGTGAAGAGCCCGCCGACTACCTGTCTCCGCTGGAAATGGACGCTCCGCCCTCGCCATGGCCGGCTCTCCACCAATTCTAGGGTTAGGGTTCGCTCAATTTGGAGAGAAGGAGTAATTCGCAGGGATTACTGAGAGCTCAACCTCTCTCTCTCTCTCACTGGCTAATAGAAAAAATAGTGAAATTGCAATTAAGTGACTAACAATTTCTATATTACAAACTGTTATAATCAGTTGGTTAGAAAATTAGTTTTTTTTACAAAAAGATTCCAATAAATTACTTTATTACAAACTATTATGTAAAGTTAGTTAGAAGAGATGTTGGGAAGTTGTTACAAAGTTGTTGGATGCTTGGAGAGCACTCCAACCTTAGTTGCTAAAATCTTCCCACTCAAAATCCTTCTAAAATAGTTAATCAAATATTTCACTTATAATGAAAATTATAAAGAGTCTTAATATTAATCAGAAATAAATAATAAAAAAATAATTGTTAAAATAATTAGCAAAATAACTCATTTATAAAATTATGAATTGTCTTATAATTAATCAGTGATTGAAAAGAAAAATATTTATTTCTGGAAAATACTAAATTAATAATTTCAGGAAAGCAGGGTTACAAATCTACCCCCCTTAGCAAAATTTCGTCCTCGAAATTTCAGGGACATGATAAACATTATTAATATTGACCAAATACGAAAAGTTGAAAAATGATTAAAATTAGTTAAGCATAGGATCCGAATTATTACAACTAGTAAAATCACGATTTCTAAAAATGATCAACGTTAAAAATCTAGGTATAAATCTAGGTATGATAAATCCTAAACATGAAGAAAAAAATTAAAATTTAGGCGTAGTAAAATAACACAAAAATGAAATAGTTTTAAAATTATGACCTAAAACCAACAAAATCGTCTAGGCATAACTAGCACGACTATGACTAAATCAAATCATTTAAACACGACTTAGTAAAAATATGGTCAAAATTATTTAAGCTTGATGACTGCTAACATACGCTAACTACAAAAATGATATGACTAAGAATAAGAAATTTTGAAAAATCAAAATTTGGGACCATTAACAAAATATATGCAATATACTAAATCAAACCATGGAAAAAATGGGCTAACATATATTAAAGAAAGGTCCTGATAAATCAAGAGAAAGATGGAATCAACTGCAGAGATTCACATCAGATCAATATCAAGATAAAAATTTGTCAATGACGATAAGAGATCAAACATGTCATATAACACGGATATAATCTCAATAGTATCCGGAAACTTATACATATTTGAAATCATTTTACCTAGAGTTCCTGCCTCGCCAGTGTAGTGTACATCTGACTGCAGTGAACCTTTGGCTCAATGAATCAAATAATAATAAATTACCGAATATTTCTATCAACTTTATCCCTGTTATCGGAACAACTGAAGAGATCAAAATTTTATGATTTAGGACATAGCCTTAATAATATCCGAGAACCCATGAATACCTGAAATTACTTTGACTTAGAGCTCATGCCTCGCCAGTGCGCAGCTGACTGCAGTGAACCCGCGGTCTCCATAATACAGACAAATGACTGCAGTGCGCATCTGCCACATCATAGTAGGTCGCTGAATACTCTCTTAACTTTATCCATAGGACTTTCAAAGGAGTTTATGAAAATTCAAACGTGTTCTAAGTCCTAATCATGATGGAAAGTGAAGTTATCTGTTCTTTAGAAAACAAGGAGTTTTACTAGGACAAGGAGGCTACAAAGACAAATCTCGAATATGAAACGAAGTCTCAAATAACAAACAAGGAAGTTTTAGAAAAACTAGGTACTAATATATGAAAGATTATATTATTAATCAAATATCCTACTAGCAAAATTATATAAATAATAAGCCCAGAAGCCTAAGTGCATGGGAATTGAAAATCTCGGTGTTACGTGTCTGAACCACCTGAAAAATAGAAAACTGGTTAAATATGGCCTAAACTATAGGAGAATAAGTAACCTAGTAAACTATAACCATAACCATTTCCTACGGATCCTATGCTGTGAAGAGTTTTCCTTAGTTTCGCTGGTCCCCCAATAGCACTTTATAGCCTAAGTGCCATTAGGACAGACCTGCATGGGCCACCACTAAAAATATGTCACCACCCGCTCCCGAATAATCGGACACGAGTCAGACACGCCCAGCCTTCGTCGATGGACACGACGAAGTAAGCTGTACAATTCTAAGGAAACTCCAAGATACTAGATACATAAAACAACACAGCTTCTATACACGTACCCAGAAAAGATCTCCACAATCTATCAAGTCAATACAACATCATCCGTAGACAAATCCGGTAACCAAAATAAATTTATACAATCCTGAATCCTCAATGTAATATACATGATACAACTCTAATAAACTAGAAAAAATGATCTAATATAGGGCACTGCAGCTCTAAGTCCATCCTGAAACACAACTCCACCATCTTTGGGCTCTGGCCCAAGGTGGTACAACATCATCAAGAAGACCTGCAACGTATCCTGTCAGAAAAAGAGCAAAGTACAATCCCGACAAGAAGTTCTAAACAATGTAAACTAAAATGCATGAAAAGAATCACAATATGAACTATGGTACAAGACATGAATATAAAACGGTAGCACCGGAATAACAATGAAACTATAGTACCAGATCCAGAAACAATGAACTATACTATCAGTGTAACATGCATTTGAAATAACTATCAGAGTATGTGACCGGCTGGGTAAACAATGAACAGTGAACAGTGAACAATGAATAATGGTACGGCTTAGAGTCCCATGTGCACGATGTGAGACCTAAGCTATTAGTCAATGCCTAGCTAAAATAGGATTGGTCACATATCTAGTATTTCTCTACCCCAATGTACAAGTAAGAACAATGTACTATGAACAATGAACAATGAACGATGAATGATGAACAATGAACAATGAACAATCGTGTGTACAACGTGTCAATATGAGAACATGAAACAAGACTAAAAATACAGAGTAAAGAGATCGAGTCGGTGTACTTGCCTTGCTCTGGAGTCCGGTTGTAGTAAGATAGTTTCTAGGTCCACCTAGCATTTGGTATAAGTTGGTTAGATTCTAAACAATGTCAATTAGCTAGATATTGATAACTAGCTAGCTCTATGTATATAGTTATCAATAAACTAAGAACCCAGCTAATAAATTAACTAGCTACATATCACATTTATCTACTAGCTACTCTATTAGTCTTATTAGTAAAATAATCATAGTATTATCTAGAAAATATGCTACTAACAACTAACAGTAATTAAATGGTTTGATTTAATAAAATATTTACTTTGTCAAAATAATTTTTAGCAATTTAATAAACTAATCAATATCAAATAATAACAAACTCAAAACATGATTCCTAACTCTGTTGGCTCCTCCATTCCCATCTACTAATAACCAATCCAACTGTAACTAGCTAAGTAAATCTGGCTCATCTACAATATTGAATCTAATTCAATTTCCCTCTGTACAGACAGTCCAGCAGTTTGGACCCTATGAGCCCGACCCAATGTTTCATAACCCATAATCTGGCCCACGTTCTAATCAAACCAACATAACTCTTAATTTGGCACCTCCAAACACCCAGCAGAATATACAAACAAAGAAGAATCAGAAGCCGAGAAGAATTATACATTCAGAAGCCTCTATATACAACTCAAGCCTACCTACCTAGTCTCATCAGAATTATAAACAAAACTTGTCAAAATACTATACACAACTTAAACCCAACAAATAACAACAGAGTCCCATCCCTACTTTTCAAATCCAACGGCTAACACTTCTCCAAATTGTAACCCAAATAAATCAGGAAAAATATAGAATAATTACACAACTGAACTTAAAACTGAACCCAAGCCACATAAAACCAAAGTTTCAAAAAAACAATTCCATCTGAATGTTCATCAGGACATTCGAAATCAAATGTTCAGTATAGCATTCAAAATCAAATGTCCAATATAACATTCGAAATTGAGTGTCCCGCCAAACACGCAGAAGCAACCCATAGATACAGATATCCCAGTCTACCTTCCTGCGATACTCCACGCCTGACACGACTCAAATTGGACACAACCATGCTGGACACGAGCACGTTGGACATGAACACCCAAACTCCCGTAACTCGACTGCAGTCCTGCCCAACACCCCGTCAAACCCAGGTCCACAACAATGTATTACTCTCAGTAAGAAAGGTCAAAACGATACCTGGAAGAAGTCGATCCAAAATCGAACATGAAGACACAAGTGTCCGGGTCCGATTGTAATCTAAATTTTCTCTGCAGCATAACGTCGAACACGTCCAGAGCAAAAACAAGAGAAGCAGGTCTCAGAGCAGTGAATGATCTATTCTACCAAAATTTATCAAGAAAACTCCAAAAATCATAGAAACTCCAGATAAATACTCACCGAGTCGTCGCTCGATTCGTCGTGCGATCGGATCACTGAATTAGAAGATCGAACTCGGTTGTCGTCGCTAGAGTGGAACGGTGGACTCGCAGTGGAGGAAGGAGATGACGATCCTCTATGGAGAACGTCGAGGAAAGGCGGAGATCCGTGTACCGCCGCGTGAACCGTCGGAGAAGGAAAGGTAGTCGGAGATGAACATCTTCCTGCTTCGGTCACCGGGAAAGGCGATCAGTAGGCTATTGCCGTCGACGTTGAGGCCGTGCGCCGCTGGAGGAAGTCGTCGGCGAGTTGCTGTCGCCTAAGGTGACGATTACTCCGCCGCCGTCGCCTAACTGCGATGAAGAGCCCGCCGACTACCTGCCTCTGCTGGAAATGGACGCCCCGTCCTCGCCATGGCCGGCTCTCCACCAATTCTAGGGTTAGGGTTCGCTCAATTTGGGAAGGAGTAATTCGCAGGGATTACTGAGAGCTCAGCCTCTCTCTCTCACTGGCTAATAGAGAGAATAGTGAAATTGCAATTAAGTGACTAACAATTTCTATATTACAAACTGTTATAATCAGTTGGTTAGAAAATTAGTTTTTTTTACAAAAGATTCCAATAAATTACTTTATTACAAACTATTATGGAAAGTTAGTTAGAAGAGATGTTGGGAAGTTGTTACAAAGTTGTTGGATGCTTGGAGAGCACTCCAACCATAGTTGCTAAAATCTTCCCACTCAAAATCCTTCTAAAATAGTTAATCAAATATTTCACTTATAATGAAAATTATAAAGAGTTTTAATATTAATCAGAAATAAATAATAAAAAAAATAATGGTTCTTAAAATAATTAGCAAAATAACTCATTTATAAAATTATGAATTGTCTTATAATTAATCAGTGATTAAAGAGAAAAAATTTTATTTCTGGAAAATACTAAATTAATAATTTCGGGAAAGCGGGATTACAGTTCCTTCCTACACACCCATCTTCATACGTGGGTGGGGTGCTGCGCCTTTCTTCTTTGGTTGTGCTTTCGTCCGGCACACAGCCTGAGAGTAGCAGCCTTTGCTGTGCTTTCCAGCAACTGGGGTTGACTGTGAAATTGCAGCAATAGTAGATGAAGGCGTGTTGAGTACGCCTGAGTTCAGAGGAGCCTAGAGCGCATCCCCTTTAGTCTTATCGTTCGGTGTCATAGCCTTGGGCACCAAGGTGCATCGAGTCTTCTTCGGCTTTACTACCCGTTTTGAAGGACTTGAGTTGCCTTCAGAGAAGGCTTGCTGATCGAAGCGTACGACCATCATCTTTTGAGAAGACCCCAGCAGGTTGTTGTCAGATTGCGTCACTACCTTCTCGTCGGAGGAGAAGAAATTCTCTAGCAGAGTCGTCATTTTGTTTTCTATGAACAAAAAGTTGAACTTTTATATTACAAATATAGAAGAGTACAAAAGAGATCCTAAACAGGAAATATAAACCCACTTCCTGAATTTCAATTTTTTTTAATTTTATTTGATTATGATTAATTTTAATATCATTGGGAGTCATGCCGACGCTTGTAGATGAGATATGACCATCTTAAGGTCATATGGCCCCTAGAGATCTTATATAAGTATTATTTAGCTATTTCATATTTTTCCTATAATTTTTGGATATTTTCAGGTATTTAATATTTAAGGGTTTATTATTTTTAAGGACTTTTAGGATTTACTGTAATGTCATTCGGGGGTATTTCGAGACCAAATATTTTTATTTGGGCTCTAGATGACTAGAAATATTTTCTAGAATATTCTAAGATTTTTCTGGGTTTTTCTAGAATTTTTGGGAATTTTTAGATAATTAAAACATATAGATATTTTATTTTTAAAGGCTTTGGAATTTACTGTGGGGTCACACAATGATATTTTGAGTTACATTATTTTTATTTAGCTTCTAGACACTTAGAAATATTTCCTAGAATCTTTTTTAGGAATTTTCTTGATTTTCTGCAATTTATTTAAATTTATTTGGAGTTAAAATGATTTCTAAATATTTTTTGTAATGAAATAAATAACTACACAGTCACCCAGCCGAGCAAGCCCACTTGTCGGCGCTTAATCGCCTCTCTCTCTCTCTCTCTCTCTCTCTCTCTCTCTCTCCTATATATATACATAAATATCCAGAAATCCTAGTTCATTTCTTCGACCGATTTGGGAGTTTTGATCTTGGTGATTCCTCGATTTCCCGGAGCGATTACGGACAGCTCCGACCTTATCTTCGCGCATCGTTGTTTCGTTGGAATCATCTCGAGGTTAGCTTTTAGAACATAAATCTTATTTTTTGAGACTTTGCTTTTGACTTTTTGGAGAATTATTTTAGTGTTGGTTGTCCAAAACTCGATAAGTCATACATTTTTCAAGATCCCGGGAGATCCGAACTCTAATTTATGATCCGTTTGAAGTTTTGGAAAGCTAATACGACAATCTTCGACATATAATTTTTCCAAGATTTTAGAGATTTGTTTACTATTTTATTTATTACGTTGAACTCAGATTTGATCGGTAAATCACCGATTTGGTCACGGTTAGCCATAACGGCGGTATCTTTTGAGCAAAGCATGATTTTACAGCACAGTCGATTCCACTGCACTCGTGGCACTGAAATTACCAGGATGTACTTTCTAAATCTCGAGTTCATAATATTTGATTAGTTAGTCAATGGTACGTCTCGATTTATATACCATTGTTTCCAAAATTGGAACTATGACTTTCTATGGCTAAAATTCCATATTTAAGTTATATTTCAGATTACATTAGGTTAAAATATATTTTTAAATGATTTACTTCAAAATAAGTTTTATTAGATAAGATAATCCATCAGCCACTTATTCCATGATTTTAAAATTAGAATCTTAGAATTGACATATGGTTTTTGTGCACGGTTCGTGGTACGATAGTGTGATATGGGTTGATAGCTTCTAGATCGGAGTTCCTTTCATCCTTGACTTGCGAAAATGGTTTTTCCAGGAAATCAGGCAAGTTTCACTATGGTAATTATATTACCTTTATTTTGTACTATATGTATCGTTATACTGCATTTTCACGGTTACATCTTTATATTTCATGTTGTCACTGTTCTTCATTGATCATGATTACTACTTGTACACGAAATTTAGTGTCGCTAGAGTATATGTACATGTTCATGCCTTACTTCTAGTTTATCGTGATTATCGTTTACCATCTTGTTAATGTTTATCATGTTGGACATGTACTTGTGATATAGTCGGGTGGAAGAATACGAATAGTAGACATGTGGTACTCTAGTGTAGCTCAGAGATTATTCGATCAGAAAACCGTCTGATAGTGTTTGTTCAGTCAATACACCTCATGTGCTGACTATCTGATTCCTAACCCAACCATATATTGAACGTTGGTATTCTAAAACACATAGTACACACAATCTTGTTGCTATATTGTTCATTCATTTCTTTTCCATCGAGTCGACTATCATGTTGTTCTTATGTTATAACTTTACTCTTTCGTGTCATGCATCTAGTTTATTTTTCTTATTATTGTTTCCTTCATGTATGTTGTCACGCCCCAGTACCGAAATATGGGGACGGACGTCGGCCAGGTACACCGTATAAGGTACGAATACGTAATACGGCGATGACGGCTGTCAATCTTGCTGGGTATCCTAGCATGCAATCATTCTATGGCCTAATCTGATCTTATATCCATAGGTAATAATAATGAAATACTAAGCAAGAGAGAGAAACATATGAAAAACAGGAAATACTCATATGATAATCAGGAATTCTACAGTACAGGATAATAATGTAGATGAGTATACCTTCCTGCAGTTCCTAGCATGGTCGAGAACTGAAGTACATCCTTCAAGTCGAGTCTGGAAGATCCACAGGGTCGGTCACAGGCAATCTGGGAACAATCCAGGGTTGCTCAGGCCAACCGTAGAAAGTACCAAAAAGGAAAGCTCAAGGACGGGCGAAGAAAAGCCAACAGGATAAAATATGACAGGAATAGCATATATGAACAGTAAAAGAGGGTAGGGGTCGTGCGCTACCAATGCACGATAGCAACCCACAACTAATATAGCTAGATAACCAACAATCATCGCAATCTCCCTAACATCCAATAATACCTGCATCGCCAACCGAAACTCGTAGCCTGTCAACGGAATAGTAATCCACCCCTATATCAAACAAGAACAAGGGAATGAATTACTACGCCGGGGCAGCGTTACGGGCCAGCCAGCCTAGCAAGCAGCAATCCATACAATTTAGGTGAATAAGCGGTCACTCAAATGTCTACGGCTGTCTAGGTGGAGGTTGGGTTACCCCAACAATGCAATATGGAATCCTTAGATCGTGCCGATCTAGCAAGCTAACGGGGCCAAGTATATCAAGACTAGATGAGCACCGGTCCCTCGTAAGACCACCCGGCTCTTCATGTCACCACCGGTCCCTCGTAAGGCCACCGTGCTGAGCATGCCATGTATATAAGGTATAGTAAAGTAGCCGGATACTGCCATCCTCTAATGCGGACGGTAACACTATCCGTAGCGGCCAGCCTGCACTCCATGACTAGATGTCTGGGTGTCACGCCCAAGAACCAGAATACTGGAGAGCGGGGGCAGACATAGCCAGCTACGTATATGAAATGGATTCCATCTCGCTATACGGTCACGGCTGTCTAGATACATGAGGGTTTACTACAAGCCAACAGTCTCCTATGGTCATGAACAAGCCTAGTGTCTCAATCACAAGCAAGTAAGTAAAGTCACAAGATGTATGATCATTAAATATACAATAATAAGGCGTCCCAAATATTACATATTCAGCTGATCATGAAGCTAGTCGTTACAAAATGTCAGGACTAGCAAGAGTTTAGTCATACATGATCAACCCTAGGATCTGTCAATCATGTTACAGCCCGTAGGCAGACAGTAAGTAAGTGCAATCGAGCTAAACATGTGCTCGTCGGCTAAACGCCTAAAAAGAATATTTTTACAATAAAGTGGGAGATCAAAAATAAATCCACTCGTTGCCCTGGTTACGTCTAGTCGCCACCATCGGGCTGGAAAGTCGGTAGATCCTCTGGAGCTGCTCCGAAATCTGGCCATACAAAACCAGCTGGATCAGACCCAAGAAAGAGCAAGTGCCACAAAGGAAGCTTCACTTAGGAACTAAAACCAGCAATCAGCACAAGAGTATAAATAAAATTAAGAACTGGAAATAAAGAAAATACATCAGGATGATATACGACGAGGTAACCATGAAACTATTCAGATAACCAGGTTACAACCCGTAAACCAAACAAGGACCGGGGTTGTAACCCTTCGTCTGAACAGAACTTGGAATTCTCACCATTTATCGGTAAAATAAATATAAGCATTCAGGTCATGCAGTAATCTGGAACAAGATCAGGGCAAGACTAGACAGGTTAGACTCCATCTAATCATTTCACGGCCAAGCAAGAATTACGGCTTGATACTTTAACTAACTAGGGTTATCACAGGCCTAGTTACTAGCAAGATGTAGTGAGATTATTCCACAGCCACAAGCCCTGCAGACCATCCAGGTTACCCTGGTCGAAAATTAGGGGTTGAATTCAGGTGGGTACATCGTCCAGGAAACGCATGTACCCTTAGGTAGCTTGAAGGGTGCAACACATGACAGTGTGCTGGAAATGTGCCCTGTTCGACGGCAGCCTACAGATCCCAGGCGCGCCCAGGTAACGGGATTGCCTGTAGCTGGAAGATCTCTGTATGACTAATGTATTAACCTAGTTATTAGCCTTAGTCCATTTCAGTAGGTACTCCTAACCGTGGTACTCAGGAGTCCCCTCCTAGACATGATGCAAGACAGGACTGGATTATTTGTACAAGCAGAATCGCCCACGGTGTCCAGGTTATTTATACAGGTCATGTCATGTCAGGCAGCCATCGCAACAGCTTATCAAGATATATCATGTCAGGTTATTATGTTAAGAGTTCTTGTCATGAGTGCGCCACGACGGGCCACTATCAGGTCATGTCATGTTATGTCATGTTTACTTGTCAGGAGTGCACCACGACGGGTCACTATCGTGTTCAGGTACTTGTGCAGGGCATCATAGTGCAAACATTCAATCAGGAGACCCAGTTACACTGAGGGTTACAAGGCATGAGTTAATAATACTAAATGAATAATAGCAATAATAATAAAATAACAAGACAAGGCGTGGGAAGGAGTCATGCGGTCCAACGAGAGACGAATCCATGCAGCAGGCAGAAGGGGCAACCCATGCGGTTGGAGGAAGGGGAGGGTATTCATGCGGCTAAGGGCAAAAAAGTTATGTGGCTGGGACATTCAGAGTCATGCGGTTGAAAGGGCTCGAGTCCTCATACGGCAAGAAGAAGACTGCAGTATATGCGGCTGGGTGGTGAGCAAATCCCATGCGGCTATCGAGGGTCAATGCCTATGCGGCTCTCAAGGGAAGGGGGTTCTCATGCGGCTGGGACAAGCTAGGGTACAGGCGGCCGGTTCAAGTGAAGTCCCATGCGGCCAGCGAAAAGCGACCCTTATGCGGTTGGAGTGAGGGATGCTCATGCGGCCAACGGAAGGTGAGTCCATGCGGCTGGCACAAACCCGGGTTCATGCGGTTAGAAGAGAATGAATCTTATGCGGCTGGAATGAGACTCAGCCTATACGGCCAACGGAGGAAGTAGGCTTATGCGGCTAGATGAGTTCGGCCCTCATGCGGCTCAAGTACTTCCAGTCATGCTGCTGAAGAGAACACTTGCCGCATGAAATATTCATGCGGTCAAGTCAAGCACAGTTCATCTTCTCCAAACTTCGAGAAGAAGAACACCATGAGAGCCAAGTCCTCAAGCTCCATAACTCCATCATCCGGAGCCCAAATCCGAACTTCCATAGGTCAAAATGGGGCAGAACAAGATTCTCTACAACATGGAACCATCAAAACTCAGAAATAACAAGATTAAGTAGATCAAAACCCAAGAAATCCAAAAATAAGATAAACTTAGATCTACAAGAATCTGGCCATGGAAAGTAAAAATGCCAAGTACTAAAGTAAGATAAAATACTGTAAGGAAGAGAATGAAGCAATAAAATTGGAGATCCTCCATGAGCAAGTTGCACTTGCCTAGACCTCTCTCTCCCTCTCTGGTAGGTAAAGAACTAATGGAGAAAAGAAGAGGTTAATGAAGAGAGAGAAAGAAGAATGGGTTAATAAATAGGGATTGTGGTGGTGGGTAGGGGGTTCACCCTTGGTCCATGATAAACCAATAGCAATCCCAAACCGAACTAAGCCAACCCGAACCGAGAATAAACCAAGCCAAGAAGGAAGCTAAGCAAGGAAATCATGCAATGCAAGATAAAATACGTACACGTATTCCAAAATACGTAATACGAACCACAGGTATTACAACTCTATCCATCTTAAAAGAATTTCGTCCTCAGAATTTAATTAAGAGGCTAGAGAGGCGAGGACAAGCTATATTAATCATAAGAAAGCTATAACTAGGCAGGCAATCACTCATTCAAGCAAGGAATCGCAGTTATGAGGCATAAGGAAGACATTATACCTCACGAGTCAAACAAGTCAGGATACCGTGATCGGATGTCATCCTCACGCTCCCACGTTGACTCCTCCAAAGAGTGATGACCCCAAGCAACTCGGACTAACTTGATAGTCTTGTTCTTGAGTATCTTCTCTCTTCGGTCCAATATAGACACGGGCCTCTTCTCATACGAAAGGTTGATACCAACAACCAATTCCGAATGATCTAGGATGTAGCTCGGGTCCGGGATATACCGTCGTAATTGGGATACATGGAACACGTCATGCACCTTGCTTAGCGACGGCGGAAGAGCGAGACGATATGATACATCTCCTACTCGCTCCAGAATGTCAAATGGCCCTATATACCTAGGACTAAGCTTTCTCCGTACGCCGAAACGAATGACGCCACGGTTAGGCGAAATTCTCAGGAAAACATGGTCACCGACAGAAAACTCGAGAGGGCGCTGATGAGAATCGGCCTAATGGCGCTGGCGATCTTGGGCAACTCGAAGATGATCCCGAACTCTTCTGACCACTTCAACTGTCTGGACAATCATTTCTGGACCGAGCATCTGCCTCTCTCCGACATCATCCCAGGCTAACGGGGATCTGTACTTCCTTCCATATAGTACCTCGAACGGTGCCATCTGGATACTGGCCTGGAAACTGTTGTTGTACGAGAACTCCACCAGGTGCAGGTGATCTTCCCACGAACCACCGAAGTCAAGTGTACATGATCGCAACATATCTTCAAGAGTCTGGATTGTACGCTCCGACTGACCATCTGTCTGCGGATGATATGCTGAACTGAACTGGAGGTGAGTTCCCAAACTCTCCTGCAGGCTACGCTAAAAGTGCGACGTGAATCTTGAATCTCGGTCCGAGGTGATACTAACTTGTACTCCGTGCAATCGGACAATCTGCCTGAGGTACATCTCTGCTAATTGAGCTGTCGACTGACCAACTCTGAATAGGAGGAAGTGAGCTACCTTCGTGAGCCGGTCAACTATAACCCAAATAACATCTCGACCAGCTGGGGATCTAGGCAATCCGGTCACAAAATCCATGGTCACATGTTCGCACTTCCATTCTGGAATCGACAAGGGCTGAAGAAGTCCAGCGGGCCTCTGATGTTCAGCCTTAACTTGTTGGCAGACCAAACAACGAGAGACAAACCAGGCTATCTCCCTCTTCATTCCATTCCACCAAAAGTGCTGCCGGATATTACGGTACATCTTCGTACCGCCCGAATGAATAGAATACTGAGAACTGTGAGCCTTTGTCATGATTTCTTGTTTGATATCTCCACTGGGTACACAAAGACGCTTACCATGCCTAAGTGTACCATCCTCATGAATGCATAACTCTGGTCTTCGTCCTGCCTCACACTCTGTCCCGAGTCGCTGAAGCTTGGAATCTGCTGATTGCGCCATCCGGATCCTCTCGACTATGGTGGACTGAACTTGCATGCTGGCCATCAATGCTATACTGGAAAGGAGAAGAACTTCAATACCCATCTTCTGAAGATCTGCTAACAGCTCCGGTTGCGCTGTTAGGAAGTAAACTCCGGCTCTCCTGCTCAATACATCTGCAACGACGTTGGCCTTTCCAGGATGATACTGCAGGTTGACATCATAATCCACAAGAAGCTCTAGCCACCTCCTCTGACGCATGTTAAGATCCTTCTGGGTGAAAACATACTTCAGGCTCTTATGGTCGGTGAAAATCTCCACCCTGTCTCCGTACAAGTAGTGCCTCCACAACTTAAGTACAAACACTACTGCTGCCAGCTCCAAGTCATGGGTTGGGTAATTCCTCTCATGATCACAAAGTTGCCATGACGCATAAGCTATTACCTTCCCATGCTGCATCAGAATACATCCCAAACCTCTGCCCAAAGCATCACAATATACGGAGAATCCTCCGGTTCTATCTGGAAGCGCGAGAATGGGAGCCGTCATCAAGCCTCGCTTCAACTTCTCAAAAGAATCCTGACATTTTGCTGTCCAAGCAAACTGCACCTCCTTGCGGGTCAACTGGGTCAATGGCGCTGAAATCTGAGCAAAATCTGAAATAAACCGCCAGTAGTAGCCGGCCAATCCAAAGAAACTGCGAACTTCTGCGACTGTGCTGGGCACTGGCCACGACTCAAAACTACGATCTTTTGGGGATCCACTTCTACTCCTCCTCTGGTGATGATATGACCCAAGTTCGAAATGCGATCGAGCCAGAACTCGCATTTACTGAACTTGGCATACAACTGGTGCTCCCTGAGAATCTGAAGAACCACACGGAGATGCTACTCATGCTCCGCCTCGCTCCTGCTGTAGACCAGGATGTTATCCAAGAACATAATCACAAACTGGTCCAAATAAGGCATAAAAATACGATTCATGAGATCCATGAATACTGCGTGCGCATTGGTCGCTCTAAAGGGCATAATAAGGAACTCCCAATGCCTATACCTCGATCTAAAAGCTGTCTTCGGGATGTCCTGCTCTCTGACTCTGATCTGATGATATCCGGAGCGCAAATCGATCTTCGAGAATACTGCTGCCCCTTTGAGCTTGGCATACAAGTCATCTATCCTCGGAAGAGGGTATCTGTTCTTGATTGTCACTGAATTCAAGATAACCTGGACGTACCATCCTTCTTTTTCACAAGAAGCATCGGGGCTCCCCAAGGCGATCCGCTAGCACGAATGAATCCCTTGGTTCGAAGTTCTTCAATCATCTTGTACAATATCTCCAACCCTGAAGGCGCCATCCTGTAGACTCTCTCTGATACTGGGGCTGTCCCGGGAATCAAGTCTATGGTGAACTCGATCTCCCGCTCTGGCGGCATACCTGGAAGGTCTTCTGGAAAAACATATGGAAACTTTTCGACTATCCGGGGCAACTGCATTGCTGCTACTGCCATCCGTAATACTGAAGGAGAAGGCTCAACCTCGCCTCTGAAAAATAAAAACTCTGGCTCGCCTGGAATGCTAAAAACAACCCTACCAATATGGCAGTCTATTCTAGTATACTGGTTCCTCAACCAATCCATCCCTAGGACCACATCATAATCGGCCATCGGAAACTCTATCAATCTAGCGGAAAATTTCTTACCGCTAACTACGATTCGACACGAGGAAAACACCCTATCGACTCCCACAAGTCCGTTACCAGTAAGTATATTGAGCCTTACTAATAATGACTCGGGCTCTAATCCTATCCGTGTTGCGAATCGTACAGACATAAAAGAATGTGACGCACCAGAATCAAATAAAGCTGAAGCTGGAAAGGAGTTGACGAGAATAGTACCTGCCACTACCTTTTCCGGTGCCAATCCTTCCACGGCGGTCATTACCATAGCCTGACCATGCCCTCGGGGTGCTGGTCCCCTCTGCTGAAATCCTCGCTGCCTATTCTGACTCAAGGCCTGGGCTTGAACATGCTGCTGGGGGTTCTACTGCTGGAATACCTGGGACTGAGGCGGCAAGCGCCTCGGCAATGGATACTGCTGCTACTGGACCGGAGCTGGTCCTCTCACCGAAGAGCTAGAAAGGTTGGATGATGATAAACTACCCCTATTCGGGCAGGATCCAACCCTATGGTCTGCTGCTCCACAAGCCAGACACAATCCCTGTGCCCTGCGACACTCTGCCACTACATGGCTTGGCTGCCCACAAAGAGAACATCCCATTGCGGAAGACTACTTCTGCTTCTGCTGCTACTGAGGGTACGTCGGGGCTGAATGCTGAACCGACGTCACTGAGGCCACCCGCCTCGGAGCTCCAATAGTCAAAGCCCTGGCTGCTGGGGCTGGGGCTGGGGCTGGGGCTGAAGACTGATTCATCTGGCCATGGGATCTCTTCCGACCTCCGGCCCTATCCACAATCCTCTGGGAGGTATACTCATGCATCCTCGCTGCTCTCAAGACTGCATCAAAAGTCTGATGCTCAAACTGCGCAACCGCCAATAGAATCTCCAGGTGAAGCCCCTGTTGGAATCGCTGGGCTCTATCATACTCGGTTGCCACCAAGGTGGGAGCAAACCGACCGAGTCTCGAAAACTCGACCGCATATCCATCGACCGTCCTGTCCATCTGCTTCAGATTGGTGAACCTCGTCTATAGATCGTACCGAGCTAAAGTATCAAAATACTTGGTCTGGAATCTCTCTCTGAATACCGTCCAAGCAATGGGTGCTGCTAATCCAACGGCCTGAGCTACCCACCAGCTGCAGGCAAGATCTAGCAACTGCAGGCGTACCACGGCTACCTTCTCATTCTCTGGGGTCCTGGTTGTTTCTAGAATTACCTCTGTGTCCTGAAGCCAAGCATCTGCAGCGATAGCATCTTCACTACCGTCGAAGAAGGGAGGGTTCAAGCGCTTGAAGCTGTTGGCCGCATTGTTACCTTGATGACCTCCTCTGGTTAAAGCATCCGTCACTGCCTGGTGCAAGGCATCTCCACGACGATCTTGGGAAACTATCAAGGTCCCGACGAGACCTACCAAAGTGTCATCATCAAGCTCGACAGGCTGAACTGGCTGGACTGGTGGCTTTCCGCCAGAAGGCACGACTCTGGAGGCTACTTCCTAATGCTGGGCTTGATCTTCTGGTTGCTGCTGATCCGCGGGAAATGCTCCGCCTTGCTGACCGACAAGTCCAGGAATGATGCCGCTGAAGAAGACGACATGGGGAACAATAAGGAAGGACCAGGACAGATCAATGATACAAGCATATGATCAGGACAAGAATCCAGGGATTCAGAAGAACGAG
Organism: Iris pallida; assembly: GCA_029216955.1. Taxonomy (NCBI): domain Eukaryota; kingdom Viridiplantae; phylum Streptophyta; class Magnoliopsida; order Asparagales; family Iridaceae; genus Iris; species Iris pallida. The sequence continues at coordinate 152,967 of JANAVB010008546.1, forward strand.
CAGAGATCAAGGGCGAATACTGATTGAGACATCTATTCGGTAAACCCTCACATATCTTGATTTACAAGACCTGTATGGGCCACCACTTAAACCATGTCACGCCCAAGAACCAGAATACTGGAGAGCAGGGGCAGACATAGCCAGCTAAGTATATGAAATGGATTCCATCTCGCTATACGGTCACGGCTGTCTAGATACATGAGGGTTTACTACAAGCCAACAGTCTCCTATGGTCATGAACAAGCCTAGTGTCTCAATCACAAGCAAGTAAGTAAAGTCACAAGATGTATGATCATTAAATATACAATAATAAGGCGTCCCAAATATTACATATTCAGCTGATCATGAAGCTAGTCGTTACAAAATGTCAGGACTAGCAAGAGTTTAGTCATACATGATCAACCCTAGGATCTGTCAATCATGTTACAGCCCATAGGCAGACAGTAAGTAAGTGCAATCGAGCTAAACAGGTGCTCGTCGGCTAAACGCCTAAAAAGAATATTTTTACAATAAAGTGGGAGATCAAAAATAAACCCACTCGTTGCCCTGGTTACGTCTAGTCGCCACCATCGGGCTGGAAAGTCGGTAGATCCTCTGGAGCTGCTCCGAAATCTGGCCATACAAAACCAGCTGGATCAGACCCCAGAAAGAGCAAGTGCCACAAAGGAAGCTTCTCTTAGGAACTAAAACCAGCAATCAGCACAAGAGTATAAATAAAAGTAAGAACTGGAAATAAAGAAAATACATCAGGATGATATACGACGAGATAACCATGAAACTATTCAGATAACCAGGTTACAACCCGTAAAACAAACAAGGACCGGGGTTGTAACCCTTTGTCTAAACAGAACTTGGAATTCTCACAATTTATCGGTAAAATAAATATAAGCATTCAGGTCATGCAGTAATCTGGAACAAGATCAGGGCAAGACTAGACAGGTTAGACTCCATCCAATCATTTCACGGCCAATCAAGAATTACGGCTTGATACTTTAACTAACTAGGGTTATCACAGGCCTAGTTACTAGCAAGATGCAGTGAGAATATTCTACAGCCACAAGCCCTGCAGACCATCCAGGTTACCGAGGTCAAGAATTAGGGGTTGAATTCAGGTGGGTACATCGTCCAGGAAACGCATGTACCCTTAGGTAGCTTGAAGGGTGCAACACATGACAGTGTACTGGAAATGTGCCCTACTCGACGGCAGGCTACAGATCCCAGGCGCGCCCAGGTAACGGGATTGCTTGTAGCTGGGAGATCTCTGTATGACTAATGTATTAACCTAGTTATTAGCCTTAGTCCATTTCAGTAGGTACTCCTGATCGTGGTACTCAGGAGTCCCCTCCTAGACATGATGCAAGACAGGACTGGATTATTTGTACAAGCACAATCGTCCACGGTCTTCAGGTTATTTATGCAGGTCATGTCATGTCAGGCAGCCGTCGCAATAGCTTATCAAGATATATCATGTCAGGTTATCATGTCAAGAGTTCTTGTCAGGAGTGCGCTACGACGGGCCACTATCAGGTCATGTCAAGTCATGTCATATTTACTTGTCAGGAGTGCATCACGACGGGTCACTATCGTGTTCAGGTACTTGTGCAGGGAATCATAGTGCAAGCATTCAATCAGGAGACCCAGTTATACTGAGGGTTACAAGACATGAGTTAATAATACTAAATGAATAATAGCAATAATAATAAAATAACAAGACAAGGTGTGCGGAGGAGTCATGCGGCCCAACGAGAGACGAATCCATGCAGCAGACAGAAGGGGCAACCCATGCGGCTGGAGGAAGGAGAGGGTATTCATGCGGCTAAGGGCGGAAAACTTATGCGGCTGGGACATTCAGAGTCATGCGGTTGAAAGGGCTCGGGTCCTCATTCGGCAAGAAGAAGACTGCAGTATATGCGGCTGGGTGGTGAGCAAATCCCATGCGGCTATCGAGGGTCAATGCCTATACGGATCTCAAGGGAAGGGGGTTCTCATGCGGCTGGGACGAGCCAGGGTACAGGCGGCCGATTCAAGTGAAGTCCCATGCGGCGAGCGGGAAGCGGCCCTTATGCGGTTGCAGTGAGGGGTGCTCATGCGGCCAACGGAAGGTGAGTCCATGCGGCTGGCACAGACCCGGGTTCATGCGGTTAGAAGAGAATGTATCTTATGCGGTTGGAATGAGACTCAGCCTATGCGACCAACGGAGGAAGTAGGCTTATGCGGCTAGATGAGTTCGACCCTCATGCGGCTCAAGTACTTCCAGTCATGCGGCTGAAGAGAACACTTACCGCATGAAATATTCATGCGGTCAAGTCAAGCACAGTTCATCTTCTCCAAACTTCGAGGAAAAAGAACACCATGAGAGCCAAGTCCTCAAGCTCCATAACTCCATCATCCGGAGCCGAAATCCGAACTTCTATAGGTCAAAATGGGGCAGAACAAGATTCTCTACAACATGGAACCATCAAAATTCAGAAATAACAAGATTAAGTAGATCAAAACCCAGAAAATCCGAAAATAATATAAACTTAGATCTACAAGAATCTGGCCATGGAAAGTAAAAATGTCAAGTACTAAAGTAAGTTAAAATGCTGTAAGAAAGAGAATGAAGCAATAAAATTGAAGATCCTCCATGAAGCAAGTTGCACTTGCCTAGACCTCTCTCTTCCTCTCTGGTAGGTGAAGAAGTAATGGAGGAAAGAAGAGGTTAATAAAGAGAGAGAAAGAAGAATGGGTTAATAAATGGGGATTGTGGTGGTAGGTAGGGGGTTCACCCTTGGTCCATGATAAACCAATAGCAATCCCAAACCGAACCAAGCCAACCCGAACCAAGAATAAACCAAGCCAAGAAGGAAGCTAAGCAAGGAAATCATGCAATACAAGATAAAATACGTACACGTATTCCAAAATACGTAATACGAACCAGAAGCATTACACTGGGAAGCGGCTAGTACTGCACGATCTCGAGATTCCGTTCTCTCCCAATGCTTCTACCAGTTTAAGTTGCCAAGATTAACCATACATTTATCCGGAATCACATGCCGTGGTCACATGATCATCCTCCTAGATGTCGTACCTCCATACGAGAACGCTAAGTAAGAATCAACCTCGGCACCTATAGTGCCAGTTGTGATCCATCCTTAGTGTTATACAACAAGCAAGCAAGTAATCCTGACCACGCTAAGACTATAGGCCAACTACCAGATACCCGTACAGGTAATCATATAATATAGCTAGAATATCAAGATGGCATCACAATGCTATATAATCATGGAAGTAGCACCTCAAGTGCCAGTAGACAAGGAGTACCGCAGTGCAAAATCAGGGCCAGTACCTCAAAGGGTAAGCTAGACCTATAGCACGGATACAAGCAGTCATGTCGGGGACAAGGCCAAATCTGTCAGTCACATAAAATCATCTACCCACATCATGGCATGGATATCAGGTCAAGTACAAGATCAGAATCTCTACTATAATATCCCATCAAGTATACAAGGGAGTCTACAGCTCTAATCATCAAGTCGGTCTATCTCCCGGATCAATCTAGCAAGAGTCTCCCCTCCATAATGGAGATCAAATCAAGAAGTAAAATCGTCAGATACTAAACTAATCCTCATAAACAATGTTAGGTCCTCTGGCTCACCAGGGTCCTCTAAATCAATGATCACAAGCTATCGGGAAACAAACCTCTCAACTACCAAGATATAGCAATCAATCCAGGTTTTGGGCGTTTGGGAAGTCGAATAAAAATCATATAATACTACCCTCGATATTTTCCTCGTTCCGCAAAATATTCGCGATCCTCCAAATCCAAGAATCCACATAGTCATGTATGATCAAATTAGAACATCATCAAAAGAAATAGCAACACTATCCAAGAATCCACATGAGTCTATCAACCATTATCTCGAGATCATACTCTCCAAAATACTCAATCCTCGATATATACAAAATTACAAATTTCGATACACAGGACAACTATCAGTCATAACTGGCTAAACTAGGATAACTCCTAGAAAGAATGGTCGGGGGGAACAAGAGACTATTAATTATACCGCCGAAAAATAGCAAGGACTATATGAACCACTTTGAAGCAGATCCACAACCCTTAAACCAAACAAGGACCAGGGTTGCAGACCGTCTCCCGAGTGGAACTGCGCTCCTTACGCTATCCAACGGACAAGAAATGTCAAGAGCTAGGCGACTAGTCTAGTCAGGGGTCTACCTAGCAAGTACTGGAATCAGACCATTATTACTAAACCATGTAAGCACGAGTCTAGATTAGCAAACCAAAGGAATGGTTCTGCCTAATTCTTCGAACCAAATTCTCGGCCAAAATTCTGAAAAAATTCAGCGGAGTCTCCTTTGTATTCTGGACGGGATGTCCCAGCCAAATGGGGCTAAATCCACTCGGCACAACCGTCGCTGAATCGCAGACCGAAAACACTAAATATCGGCTTCCAGCAGCACTACGATGCATACTGGGACCCAAGCCATAGTCGAGAACACTAAGTCTCGGCCTCCAGCAGCGCTACGATGCGTACTGGGCGCGAAGCCAACACATTCAACAAGAACCGCCATATAGGGCGCATCAAGACCCACAGTCATAATCCAAGCTACAAGCAGAGTCACAAACATAGTTAGCTAAAGCCTTCACCCGACCGCGAGTCGGACACGGGGCATATGGGGATAATCCATACTCGTGAGTCGTACTCGTGTCCTCGGAGGTATGGAAGACCCGTCCGAGTTGTCCGTATGATCGTAAATCGGTATCTAACCAAGCTATCCTAGGTTATCATCATGGCAGTTCTACTGCTAAGCTACACTAAGCATGGTTATACATTTACAATTACAAATGAATTAAATACAATAAATTACATGAGAGAGGGCAAGAGCCGTCGATGAGCAAGGATAATTGTCTAGAGGGCTCGGCTAGGTAAGCAAGTCTTCGGCAATCATGATCCAAGCTTGCATGCCAATCGAGGTCCTCAGAACACATAATAAACAATTATTAGAATTAAATAAAATAATAATAAAAATCATGATAGATGGCATGAGGCTATACCGTTTAGGTCCCGCAAGCAGTGTAGGGATCTGGTACAGAAATTGAGGCACACGAATCGATACGGATAAGCAAACCGAGACACGCACTTATATCGAGATGCACACGAGAATCGAGATAACACAAAGATCGAGTTGAACAAGAGACAACGTGCACGTAAATTGAGACGTGCACGTAGATCAAGAAATCACAAATATCAAGATAGTGCATAAATCAATGCAACACGCAAATCAAGATGGCATGAATATCGAGGAAAGCAGGAATGGACGTGCACGTAAATCTAGATGTGCACGTAGATCGAGGAATTTATCAGGATGGTGCACGAATAAATATGGTACGTAAATCGATACGGTACGGAGTTCAAGATGGAACATAAACCGAGGCAGCATGTAAATCGATGCGTGCACGTAAATCGGAGCGATACGAAAATCGAGATGAAACAAAGGCCGAGGCACAAAAACGAGGCAATGTGCAAACCGTGATGGTACGTTGCCTGAGGCAGCGTGGGTCTTGAGGTGTCCTACTGTCCAAGGCAGCACATGGATCAAGGTGGCATAAAATCGAGGCTGCACATAATTCAAGGTACACGTGTCCGAGAAACGCGAAGAACGAGAGTGCGCTACTCGAGGCAGCACATTGCACGAGGTAGCGCACTGATCAAGTGCGCACACCGAGGACGGTGCAGAATACGAGGGCACACATAATAAGGCTGAACGCGGATCTAGGCAACACAAAACTCGAGCAGCGCGGGCCCAAGGCATTCCGCTGCTCGAGGCAGTGCTCCCTAGACGCACACAAACAAGGAAGATGAGAGAGGGGTGTTCGGATCATCGCGGCGGGCTCGAGCCACATCGGGATGAGGAGCTCGGCCAGGCGAGTCGAGCTCCTGCCACGGAGGAAGGATGGCACCAGTAGGGGCACCCGGTGGCTGGAGAAGGACAAGGGGAGAAACGGTGCCGAGGGGGCACTCGTCGTTGGGGAAGGTGGCGACGACAGCGGATGGCCGAGGAAGCTCGTGGTGGCACTGGGGACGAGGAGAAGGAAAGGCAGGGGAGATGGAGGCCGTGATGGTGGAAGTAGTGGTGGCAGTCGCGGTGGAGGACAGAAGTGGCGACGATGGTGGTGTTGGTGACGGAAGGGTCAGACACGACGAGGGGGTGGAGGTGATGGCGGCGCTGGAGGTGATGGAGCAGTGATGGGTATTCGTGGGGATCTTGGGGGAGGAGAACGAGAGGGGGGTGAAGGCCAAACAGAGAGAGAAGTGAGGGGAGATAGAGGGGCTAAGGAGAGAGAGCAGAAGAGAACAAGCTGGGGGGTTGTTCTCCAGTGAGAAGAAAAGAGAGATGAGGGGAGTAGGTGAGAGTGGTTGAGAGAGAGATGTGAGGGTTAGGTTTTAGATATTTTAGGGGAATGGGGTAGATGTAGTTATTACAATAATAAAATTGAGGTAAAATTCACCTCCAAGAAAATAATAATAAACTTTTAAGAACACCCAAATTTAAAATCCTCCAAATACAGGAATACGCTCATATACCTATTTTCAAAATAGGAATTTGACATATGTATTATATAATGTAGTGTGGTGTTATGGTAAACTTGTTCCAATCCTGACTGATATATTTTTCAGTTGATAGATTCTTGATGACTTGCTCTCTTGTTTTGGGTTCCTTCGGATGGAGTTAGAGATATCTTGAAGGCGAAAACCTAGAGACTAGTTAGATAGTTTAGATTTTGTATTGGATTTTATGAGACATTGTATTTGGTTATATAAATCTTGTAAATTTTGTAATTGATTTAGAAATATAAATAAGCAATAAAATGATTATTTTATGAGCACTTGTTATTGTGAGCTAGACAACGTTCTACAGCCGACACTGCGGCATAGGCTGAGCTTGCGCATGCACTCGGATCCCAAAAATTGGTGCGGATCCTGACAAGTTTTTTTGGTGGCCCATGTAGGTCTATTTTTGCAAAATAATACAAACTCATGATAGTACTTAAGTTAGTCATACCATTACGATTCTGCAACTAGGAAGTGCTTATTCACAATTAGGATTGATTTGATTTTAGAAGAATGACTAGGACTAGGAGTTCCTTATTCAACTTGACTGTTGGGTAGTTAAGGTTGCTACATAGGCCATGTGATTTAGCCAATGATTCTAAATCCTATTAAATGACTTTCATAGAAGGATACACTGTTGTATTTTAATACGATGGTATGACCAACGGTGGGTAGACTATTCGTTAAGCTTTCTAGGTTTTAATTCCTAATCTTGATCATTTGTGCGCACAGTTTTATTTTTCTGCCTTCTCTAATTAACGTCATATCGTAAGTTCATATTGCTTATTTAGTTTCCTTTGGACATAAGGAATATTTTTCTAAATAATTTCAGATTCAATTATCCATATATTCCAAGTACTTTTCAATTTTTTTATTTTTAAATTTGATACTTTCACTTCAAGGACGATACTTATATTTTCTATCATGATTGACTTGTTTGAATTTATATAAGCTCATTTGAAATTCTTATGGATGTAGTTGGAATAAAATTTTCATGACTTACAATGGCAAGTTAGATACGCACTATTCCTATTTATTTGAATTATGAAAACTGCAGGTTTACTGCAGCTAGCAGTGCACTGGCAAGACATGGCCCATATTGAAATAATTTTAAGTAAGTATAGGTTATCAAACTATTAAAGACTATGTTCAGTTTCCCTATTTTGATATTTGAGTTATGTCAATAATGGATTGAGTTGATAGAATATTCGATAGCATATTCTCATTGGAGCCATGAAACCAAAAGAGTTTACTGCAACAAGATGTACACTGGCGAGGCATAAATTTTTGGTAAAATGACTTTGGATATGCTTACGGTTTTCAAATACTATAGAGATTATATCTCTTTTTGGCATATGACTATTGATTTTCAAGGTTCGTAATTTCATGTAACCTCGCTTAAATTTGATTTAATTCTTATCATTTTATTTCTTGAACATTTCTTCCTATCTTTCGATTTTCTAATTGTCATTTGTCTTCCTAGAAATTATTTACACCTATTTTGATTCCATTCCACTGATTCTATGATAGTACCTAAATAGTTGATCGTGCCAAAACGACTTCAATTTGATCATTCTTAAATAATTTTGATCACGACTAGACTATTTTAATTATATTTCGATCGTGCCAATTCGTATCTTTTTCTAGATTTTGAATATATGATCGACCTATTTGATCATTAATCATACCATTTATTGATCGTGCCTAATCATAACTTTTGAAATTTCGAGCACAAATTTTTTAAGGTGGGTAGATTTGTAAGCCCAATTTTTGAATTTTTAATTTTATTTGATTATGATTAAATTTATGATCATTGGGAGTTATGCCGAAGCTTGTAGGTGAGCTATGACCATCTTAAGGTCATATAGCCCTTAGACATCTTATATAAGTATTATTTAGCCATTTTATATTTTTCTATAATTTTTGGATATTTTTAGGTATTTAATATTTAAGGGTTTATTATTTTAAGGACTTTCAGGATTTACTGTAAGGTCATTCGGAGTATTTTGGGACCAAATATTTTTATTTGGGCTTATATGACTAGGAATATTTTCTAGAATATTCTAAGATTGTTTTTAGAATTTTTGAGAATTTTTAGATAATTAAAACATATAAATTTTATTTTTAAAGGCTTTGGAATTTATTGTGGGGGTCACACGAGTTACAATATTTTTATTTAGGTTCTAGACACTTAGAAATATTTTCTAGAATTTTTGAGGAATTTCTGGATTTTTTGTAATTTATTTGAATTTATTTGGAGTTAAAATAATTTTTGTAATTAAATAAATAATTACACGGTCACCCAGCCGGGACAGGTCCACCTTGCGCTCAACCGCCTCTTTCTCTCTTTCTCTCTATATAATATATATATATATTATATTATATATATATATATATATATATATATACAAAAACCCTAGTTATTTTCTTGGCCGACTTTGGAGTTTTGATCTTGGTGATTCCCCTACTTCCCGGAGCGATTGCAGACAGCTCCGACCATGTTTTCGCCTACCATTTTTTGTTGTTGGAATCATCTCAATGTTAGATTTTATAATATATTTTATTTTTTGAGATTTTGTTTCTAAATTTCTGGAGAATTATTTTAGTGTTGGTTGTCCAAAACTCGACACATCGCACGATTTTCGAGATCCCGGGAGATTTCGAACTCCAATTTGTGATCCGTTTGAATTTTTGGAAATCTGACAAGATGATCTTCGAAATATAAGTTTTTCAGAATTTTAGAGGTTCGTTTACTATTTTATTTATTACGTTGAACTCAGATTTGATCGGTAAATTACTGATTTGGTCATAATTAGTCATAACGGCGATATCTTTTGACCAAGGCATGATTTTGCGGTAAGGTCGATTCTAGTGCACTCGCAGCACAAAATCTACTAATATACACTTTCCAAAGCTCAAGTTCACAATGTTTGACTAGTTAGTCATCGGCACGCCTCGATTTGCGTAGCATAGTTTCCCAAATTTGAAATATGACTTTCTATGGCTAAAATTCCCTATTTAAGTTAGATTTCAAATTATTATTCGGTTAAATTAGATTTTTAAGTAATTTACTTCAAAATTAAGTATTATTAGATAGGATAACCCATTAGCCACTTTTTCTATTATTTTAGAACTAGAATCTTAGAATTGACATGTGGTTTTTGTGCAGGTTCGTGGTACGATAGTGTGATGTGGGTTGATAGCTTCTAGATCAGAGTTCCTTTCATCCTCGACTTGCGAAAATGGTTTGTCCAAAAAATCAGGCAAGTTTCGCTATGATATTATATACCTTTATTTGTACTGCATATATCTATTATACTGCCTTTTCACTGTTACATCTTATATTTCATGTTGTTATTGTTCTTCATTGATCATGATTATTGCTTGTACACGAGAGTTAGATTCACTAGAGTACATGTACTTGTTTATGCCTTACTTCTAGTTTATCGTGATTATCGTTTATCGTCTTGCTAATGTTTATTGTGTTGGACATGTACTTTGAGATAGTTGGATGGAAGAATACGACTAGTAAATGTGGTACCCCAATGTAGCCCTGAATTTATTGGTCAGGAAATCGTCTGACAGTATTTGTTCAGTCAATACACTCACGTGTTGACTGTCTGATTCCTAACTCAACTACATGTTGAATGTTGGTATTCTAAAACACATAGTATACGTGATATTGTTGCTATATTGTCATTCATTTCTTTTCCATCGAGTCGACTGTCATGTTGTTCTTATGTTATAACTTTACTCTTTCGTGTCATGCATCTAGTGTGGTGTTATGGTGAACTTGATCTAATCCTGACTGGATTTTTTTCTTCAGTTGACAGATTCTTGATGACTTGCTCTCTTGCTTTGGTTCCTTTGGGTGGAGTTAGAGATATCTTGAAGGTCAAAATCTAGAGACTAGTTAGATAGTTTAGATTTGTTGTATTAGATTTTGTGAGACATTGTATTTGATTAAATATAAATCTTGTAAATTTTGTATTTGATTTAGAAATGTGAATGAGAATAAAATGATTATTTTATGAGCACTTTTTATTACGAGCTAGACAGCGTTCTACTGTCGACACTGCGGCGTAAGTTGGGCTTGCGTACGCACTCGCATCTCGAAAAGCAGGTACAGGTCATGACAGAAAATCTAAGTACAGTTGATTCTGGGAAAGTGTGACGATAGAGATCGAACACTGTAGTAGTTTCTTTACTCCGTTAACGATCTGACGACGAGAAGAACTTCCTCTGACTCTCTGAATACTTGTGAGTGGTGATCTGGGTACGCCAATCAAGAAGCAGTCGAAGATCCTGAATAAAGGAAGGCTTCTTCAATTTTTATGCTGGCACATATACGATGTGCGCAGGATGTTTGGCAAGTAGGAGCACTGCATGTGCGAGATTTTGGAGAATCTTTGTAACTGCACTGTTGGATCTACTGTTGAGCTGACACGTGGCAGTTATTGGAATTCTTTTCTTGCTGAAATTCTAGGTGGTTAACACCCATTCATCAACATGATTGAGTCAATGACATGCTTTGTATGTACACTGCTCAAAGATCTTGTTATGTTTAAACAGAATAGATCTGATTGTATTCGAAGAAATATAGTTTAAACAGAATAGATTGATTGTATTCGAAGAAATAGAGTTTGAACAAATTGGATTGCTAGCCACATGGCATCTTTTAAATTTCCAAGCTGTGAATAGATATGTGCGTCGAAGGGGCTGCACTTCCTGTTTATTCGTAAGGCTGCGCTTCTGAAACCTATGAAAGCTGCCCTTCTGGAGACTACAGAGGTTGCGCTTCTGAGCATCTTGGTGCTGTGCTTCTTAGAGCGTCAAAAGTTACACTGGAGGCCATACTTTTGACTGACAACTGAAGCCTGACATATGATGCTTTGATAGCAGTCAACAGTTGTCTTCTGACATTTGGTTCAGTATTCCATTAAATGCTGAAGTGATGTCCCGTATATGTCCTTCGTTCTGTGCGCTACGCTTTTGAGTCTTCCAAGGCGTACTATTTGGGGAGCTGGACCATACACTTTTGGGTTTTTGAACCTCTACACTTTTGGGGTATTGAATCGCTGCACTTTTTTGGGGGGTCTTGAGTCAGCGACTCATTAATTCATGCCACTTTGTGGGGCTTGAAAAGTGGTGACTACAAACTTAGTCAAATACTTCATTGAAAGACATTTATTATGATGAATTCTAGGTTCATCCAAAACTTCGGCCTTTGACTCGCTGCCACGTGGCACGTAGATTTGACCACACTCTGACAATAAATTAGGGCATGTTAAGGGCCCAATTCGTTCGTGCACCCTTCATTCTTTCAGAGACATGTTGCTCCTGGATAAGTCTTTCTTAGCGAGCTTGGTTGACCTTTGCCAGTCGAGGGCTAGGATTGCAGAACTATTGTTCACAGAAGTAGCAAGCTTGATGAAGTAGTCTTCGAGAAGAACGTTGTTGTTATGAGAGGAGTTTCCCCTATTTGCTAACTGAGCTTGGGTTAAAACAGCACCAAGTGTCATTAACGACGAACACTGGCTTTGGGAGTTTGAAGCTCAACCTTCGTTATGCTGGAAGATCCGCAGAGCAGCATGTGACGTGTCTGTGCTGAGATGAGGGAGTGATTCCATTTGACGAGGAAGTTATTCGCTCTGACAAGGAAGTGTTTCGCTCTGACGTCCTTGTTTGTTGCGTGTTTAGTATCCTGCGATTTTTGTATGCTTTACAGTTCGAGTGATGTGCTTTTGTACGTTGTACTGAACTTTTTTATGCTGAGATAGATTTATTTGTAGTCATGAAGAATCTGTAATAGACTCATATAACCACGACTAATAAAGAATCTTCTTTACGCATTTGTACTTTCTATGCTTTCTGTTTCTGAAGTGCGCAACAATTTGTCTGCGCTTTTGTAGATGTTGCATTTTTCATGCTTCTACATCATCTATTGCAAAGATTAAAATGATTGATAGACTGCTGTTATACAAGAGTTACCTGAAAAAAGATGATATGGCTTGTCCGTATAGACAAAAAGAAGAGACATACGGAATATCTATGCTAATCGAAATATTGTTAACATAAGTGTTTAATTGATAAATGTTTGCATACATAGAGTCGGTTTGGACAACTTATGCACAAGGGTATAATCTCTCGATCGATCTCCGGGGCACTGGAATCGCTCAGTCTAGGAGGGAACATGACACCCTTAGGCTAGAATTCCTCACGATAGTGGGGTGTCAGTCGATTAGTGAGATGGGCTAGAACGTCCCAACTGCTAATTATGGGAGAGTACCCATGGACCCATATAGATAGGTGTTGATTGGTGAAGAGTTGAACCCTGAGCTACAACTGCTAGTATGTGTGCCTATCAGTACAAAACTGAACCGAGAGTCACAGCTACTGGTATGTACATATACTAGTGCATAGCTGAGCCTTGAGTCACAGCTGCCAATCGAGTTTGTATGTGTCACTAATAATTTTTGTTAATAACTAACAATAGAGACGAACTGAGAACAATACTGGTTATATTATGTTTATCTTGATCCTTGTCTTGTGCAGGGATGGACCGCTGGCTATGGGTATAAAGAATCACTGAAAAAGTGATATACGTGTTGCTTAAGTTTCTGATCATGATTTGTATCAAAGAATATGTCTTACTGTGAAAACAAGAGATATGATATCGTTCTTGAAATTGACCCTAAGAGTTTCTTGAACAAGAGAAATGATTATGGCTCATGAAACACATTACACATCACGATTTATAGAATTATCTTGTACATGGAATTGACCAATAGATGGCTATGAATTGAATGATACAAATATTGGTTTTCGAAATGGTTTTTAAAAGAAGTAATCTGATTCTGAACTGTATGAAATGAACATAGATAAAAGTAGCAAGATCACATCAAAAAAAATATTTTTTCACTAATTGAATTAGTGATCATTTCAGACAATATAGCCTTTGTTTAGTAACTAGTACATTGATGTGCTGACCTACCACCGGTTAGCATGTAGGTGCAAGACGCATCGAGATGATAGTCAGAAGTGATAGCCCGAGCCTCATCCTCGGGAGACAAAAATCAGAAGAGATACAAAAAGTTGGTCATCTGTTACAAATAGTTGGTTTTGTATATAAAGGGATGTAATTTATGGAACGGGAGCATTGTAGTCTGTAAAGTTCTGAGAAATTGTAAGCCAAGTACATCATGTATCAGAGAGACAATAAAAGCTTTGTAAACTAATTAAAAGAATATCAATAAAGAGAATTTGTTTCTGCTACCTTGTGTTCGAAGATATTATGCAATTATCGCTGCTAATTTTAAATATTTGCATTATGTTCCACTGCATTATCGTCTGTTTTGTCTATTTTGTCATTGTATAGGTCTTGGCCTTGTGCAAGTGTAACTTAGGCTTGCACGACATCATGCCCAAGCGAGGACGAATAGTTCCACATAGTTCAAAGCGAGGACAAAAGGACTCTGCGGGATCGGAACGTGACATAATGGTATCAGAGCAACACAATCCTCTGTGTCACGCCCCGCTCCCGTGGGAGCGATCGTCCTCGGTAAGGCGTGCCGCACGAGCCTAGATTGCTCGTGCAAGCGGGTTCCATAACGGCCGATTTCAGCGGCTGCGACGGGGTCGTCGCACAGAAGTCCCAAGCAGAGACATTGAATAATAGCAGCGGAATTTAGAATAAAACACAAGTTATACAAAGAAGCTCTTTATTGATATTAAAACAACGGTTACATTGCGGGCACAAGGCCAAGATACAAGTCTCTCAAGCTCACTCAATCTCACTTTACAAGTCACTTAGCTCTCTCTCATCTCTCAGTTACATGTCTTTAGCCAGCGGATGCTTCGGAAGGCGACGTCCATACATTATGTCCGGTATAGTCTTTACTCCATACGGCTGCGCGCTTCGAATCTCCAAGGAACTCGTGCCTCGACGCATCCAAGCGAGCTCGTGCCATGAGCTTCTACCTGTGCCTGCACATGTAAACTATGTGGGTGTCAGTACTCAACTGTACTGGTGGAATGAGCTCCTCCCACCCATACAAACCCGACACGTTTGATTTACTTTTGTGCAACTTAGTCCCTTTTATGATTATCTTTCTACTCTTGCCTTAGGATCATTTTTAGGACCGACGCCTTGGCCTATTCCGTGTCTCTAGACCATCTCGTGCTTGAAACGACAACGTTAACTCATATCTTGCCTCAAGACCCTTCTCGTGCCAACAATGTTAACCTATCGAGTCGTGTTTGCTTACGGCTTAGAATCAGAGACGCAACTACGCGATGAGGCTCATTTCCGTGTGACCGTGCTACAAACCCTTGCTGAGGCCGTGCCTCGTAACTCAATGAGACTCAATCATATCGCCGCCTCGTGGCCCTTTGCTAAATCATCGTAACAATGAGACTCAACTGACCCATCCAACTTGTGAACTAAGGGTTACTCGACCAACTTTGCCTTGCGGCATCTCCTGACTTAAACTCATGATAACTCAAACCATAACTATGCAACTTATATGCCGACAACATAGGACTCGACGCCACATCTCGCGTCGAAGCACGTTGTCTTCGTTGCAGCCAAATCTTAGGCCCAAACATCATCTTCTGACCGAGCATGCATTCGACTCGACTCTTGATTCACTTCACCTAATACTCGACTCAGTCCAAAGGCATATACGCGGATCGCGCCATGCCGACTCATTTATATGAGGTCACTAGTATGACAAGCTATAATGGACACATAGCTTGCGGTTGGCCGGGACCCTTCCAGCGCAAGGTAGCTAGCCCCCTGGAAGCCTCCGACTAACCCGGTGCTATCGAGTCAGCACAGATATCACCATGTTTCCTTTTGGCCGAAACGGTCCATGGCCCTGGGTTGCCGTTCGGGGAAACTCTACCTTGTCGACAAGTTGTCCAATGACCATGCAAGACCCTTCACTAAAACTGACGTCTCACACAGTCATTCACTCTCAGCGTCATCATCTCTTTCCAAAACCAAGTTCAAGTCTTCTATCCTTGAGATCCCTCGACGACCCACGGTCGTGAGCCTTCTCCCTTGATGCTCCTTGAGATCCCTCGACGACCCACGACCGCGAGCCTTCTCCTGTTACCATATCCTTTCATTCAACTCAATGCCTATTCGATAGTCCTTTCTCCAAAAAACTCATTAAATCAACCATGGTTCATGCCTTAAACACTAAGTCCGTGCATCGTGCCTTAGGCCCATCGTGCTTCTACGCGACGCTATCGCCCAATTCATACTCCATACGACTAGCTTTGAAACCGTAGGACTTCGTGGCTATACTCAGCCGTAGAACTCATAGGACCGTGCTTGGAATGACTTAGGTCGACCGCCATCACGTAGCCTAACTTCACCAAGCCTACAACTTAGCCAAGGGACGAGAAAAGGTTATGCCAAGCCTTGCATCATGGAAGCGTGCTGCTTTATCGAGCATTTACGCGGGCGACGCCTATGACTTAGGCTAATTCATAGTTTGTGTCGAAGACCAACTTTTCCTTCTCCCAAGCCATGAGACGAAGGACCAAGTGTCATTTTCAAAGCACGCCGTGCACCAACTCTAAGCCGACCGTTGGACCTTTCCATATTCTATCTCAATTCGACCCGTCGGGATTACTCCCTTAGCTATTGGATTCATCTATTTTATTATTAAGCCTACTTGTGCAAGTTGAAAACATGCGAATTATTATGTGAAGGCTAAAATGGGCAGTTCACCGAAACTACCCCACCTGAGCGAGCGGTGGCCTCGACCGAGAGATGTCTCCGAGTAGCCGTTGCAAGGCTAAATCCGAATGCCGTCGGCGTTTCGATTCCTCCGATTGACTGAGCGGAACGGGGCACTACATCATACACCACTCAGAAAAAGTTTCGTCCTCGAAACTAACTGAGTACACTTATCGACTTATCACTCGACTCAACATTCTACGTTTCTCGTACACATTTCTCTATGCGTTCCCTCAATTCGAGCCACGCTCGTTCTATCCACAATCCTTTCTTCAAAACTCAATCTCAAAATCCTACACTTTCGTTACTCAAGTCTCACTTGATTCAACGTATCACTTGGTATGGATCGTGCACATATCTTAGGCGTCCCCAAAATACATGCATTTCAACCAAGCCTCGTGATAGCGAATCCCGCCATCACTACACGAGTCGGAACGTGCACATATTCAAGTCCCTGATATACATGCATTTCAACCGATACTCGCGAGTGGTGCCTCCACAATCCTACCACTTCGCACTCGGACGTCTGCCTAACCGCTAGGCTATGTCTTTCCGTCAGCATTGGAATCATAGTTCCCAAACAACGATATCAACACTGACCCCATCCTAAGGTCAAACCAAGTTGATAGTACGGGGTTTGCTAGCCAAGCTCGTATCACTCCGATTTATAAATTCGAGCACAGATTTCCTATACACATCCCAATATTTGTCGACGGGGTCCGAGTCATTCAGCAAAGCCATCCTACGATAACTCACGTTTCGACCAACACTACAACAAAAAGACCTATTAATGACGCTCGACAAGGAGTTTTAATGACGGCTGATACATAAGCGTTATTAAGTTGAAAAATACCTTTTTTCTATGACGGTTTGGGCTAATTCTGGGCTTTTATAACGTTTATAAAACAAAGCGTTATTAATATTTTAGAGCGGTGGCAAACTTGTAATATTTTTTAACTCCAATTTTTGGCAAAATCCTTGCTATAGCCCGCCTCTCCCCCAAAACAATCTGATCTTCTCCTTCCTCCTTTCTTCTTCTCCTCTCTCCCCAACTCCAAAACCGTAACCCTAGATCCAAAATCTTCGAGGAGGGCCTCACGCTCTCGTCTCCCTCCAGGACAAGCTCGAGGCCGTCGCGCACGCGATCGACAAGAACGTGAAGGAGGAGCGTTAGGGTTCTGCTCGTCCTCTTCTCCGCGCTCTCCCTCTCCTTCCTCCGGCGTCGTCGATGTCGTGGGTCGCAACCACCGCCGCTTTATCGGTTCTGGCGCCGGCCTCGGATCCGAAGCCCTCATGGGTCAGTTCCTCTTCCTTACACCCTCCTCTCCTCTTCTTCTCCTTCCTTTCCCCCAACTCCGTTCTTTCTTCTTCTCCTAATTTTGCAGCTAAAACTTTTTCCTCTTGAAGTTGTATTCAAGGGGATACATCTTTGCAGTATACCATCTTGCCTTTTGGCTGGTCTTTTTTTTCGACTTTGATGTAAATGTTGGATTTTTCATGAATATGCTCTCCATTTTATTAGTTGAAATTGATTTTCCTCCTGTTTATTGGTTTCCGTGGAATGCTTAGGATGGTCGTTTGATGTCTTTTTCCACTCTTTGAATAGTTATAGTTGGCTAGGAAATGGAGTTTACTGAGCCTTTTCATATCTGTCATTGATATTAGATTCTACATTATAGGAATAGTTGAAATCTCTTATTTTTTGCCTTGCTGTAAAATGTAAAATAAGAGCTAAAGTATAATTGTCAGTTTTGATGGAAGAAGTAACGTTCTTACTTAAAGAACTATTATTCAGGTATCTATGTTGATATGGATGTGACAATTTTACACATGAAGAATGAGACGGACCCAATGCTTAGAAAATTTTCAGCATTGTTCTAAATCCCCTCAGTTTGATATCAATTTTTAATAGAAATTTGAATTTATTCTACAAATGTCTAGTAGTTTTACTCCTAGGGGGCATCTCAACTCCCTTTATTAATAATTAGACTGTCTTGTGAATGTTGAACAAGCAAGAGGGTTGTTATATTAGCAGTTCATTGTAATGATATGATTGTGTGTGGAAAATTCGTGATACTCGGATTGATAAGTAGATATGCCAGCCACTTGGGTTGTATTAGTTTGATGGCATCCATTTTTATGGGGTGAAAGATGATGAAGAACATTTGGGAATATTTAGTTATATCCAAGAAAATTTCTGCCGACAGAAAAGCTGCAGAAAAATTTATATGTGCTACTTGTACTGGTGAGCCAATGTGCCCGTTTAGATGATGAGACTGGAGGTAGAGATGGAATTTATCCAAATGAAACAAATGACAGTGCCATGTTCGTATCCTTGAGAAATATTATTGTTTTCCCTTGTAGAGATCTAGTGCAGTCTCCTTGTAGTTTATTTTTTTTTAGTTTTATAGCTCATTCCTACCGATAGTACTAGCTGAATCTTCAATCGTAACTCATTTTTCTGTCATCGTATTTGTGTAGGCAATGAAACTTACTGATGCCTGATATTTTATGGTTCTCACTGAATATAGCAGAAGGTTAATCTCTTTAGGGTCCATTTTTAGTCGATGGATCTTTATGTTTTGTTTTACAAAGCTTCTTTAACATTTCTTATTTCTGTCATTGAATTGCGTGTGTACCACTTGTATAATTATTCCCAGAATGTATCTTGTATAATTATTCCCAGAATGTATCTTGTGGAACTTGTTTAGTATTTTGCATCATTCCTAACTAGTGCTCAACCTATTTTGTTTCTAGTCGTTCATGTTATTATTGAGCATTGTCTATTCGAGACCTAGTGATGTAGATTATACCAGTTGCTTGAGCTCTTGCTGTTTGTGTCAGGTTATCGAAAAGTTTTTCTTTCTTATCCACATTTATCACATATTTGTCCTAATTATATCATCTTAAATCATGCAATTTTTCTCAGTTATTCATTTAGAATTATTTTTGACAGACCATAGTATTTTCTTCATGACCAGCTTGAATTTTCATTTGGCATCTTTGTGCTTCTCTTATCTGATTTAATCTGTACTGGCTTGTACTAATCTTCTGGTCTCTAATACGCCCAATTTGTTTGCAATTTTATGGCTTGTTTTGCAGCCAAGCTTTTCTTTGCATATGTTTACTGGGCATAATTCCCAAGTGACTTCATTGGATTTACATCCAAAAAAGACCAACATTTTGTGCTCTTATGATGACAGTGGTGAAATACGTGTGGAATGTTGGTCAGCCTTTGGGGGTGCTTTATTCCAAGGTTGGTTTGGTGACTTAATTAAATATAGTTATTTTGAAAGAAAATTTCTTTTGTTTTTCTCTGAGGTTATGTCTGCATTCTTGGAACTAATCTAACTATTGACGAGCAGGTGGGTCCCGTCAAGTGAGATTTCAGCCTGGAACTGGCCAGTTTCTGGCTGCAGCTACAGAAAATATGGTGTCAATTTTTGATTTCGACGCGAAAAGGAAGGCGCACACACTACAGGTCCTCTGAGACAAAATTATCTCTAACTGGGCAATATGATTTGGAACTTTGAACGCATGCATTATCCGGTCAGTATATTTCACATATTATTGTTTACCTTGTATCTTAAAACATGCAGGGTCATAGCAAGGAGGTACTATCTGTTAGTTGGGATGCGGAAAAAAAATTTGATTGTTCAAACTTAAGAAAAAATTAGTAGTTCTAATTCTACCATTAGTTAAACTAAAATCTAAGAAGATGAGGTTTAAGCATGAACCATTGATATATCATTTTTATCTTAGTCATGAAGTTTTTGAAGATTAGCTCATAGAGCTCTCTCTATTTTCAAATTTGTAAGTTTGTGTTATCTTAATGTGTTGATAATACTTGTTATAGATGCATGGTGGAATTGTAGCTAACTAGTATTAATTTTCTTTCTCAGGTGCACATGAAGATGCAACTATTATTGCAGTGGTGGGATTTGCTACACGTGATGTTGACAGTTTTGATGTGCTCAAGTTGAAGCCAAAGTAGTTACTTGTTTTGAGGATTCATTTAAATAGTAGTTGTAAATATATGTATTTGGATACCCAATTTTGAGATAATGTAATGAAGATGGTGATATAACATTTGATGTTTTCTTGTGAATATAGTTCAAAGTTGTTGTTTTAAAATTGAATTGAAAAGTTTTTGGAAAGTAATATAACTGTGCAGTATTGAGTGTTATAAATGTGATGAGTTCAGTAATATGAGTGTTATAAATGTGCTGCATTGAGCCTATACATATATTTATTCATGACGTTTTAAAATTGTTCTGAATTGTGCACTATATTAACTATTCATAACGCTTTTATAGAAACTATTCATGACAGTTATTTTATGACGCTTTTAAAAAATATTTATAACACCCGTTTTCGTAACGGTTGCTGTGGAAAAAAACGTCATGGTTCATCATTAATGACGCTTTTTAGCCGTCATTAAAAGGTTTTTTGTTGTAGTGCAATTCCTTGACATATCAATATCACTTCATTCATCAAGCCATTTCGCATAGTCTATTTCTTCGAACACGTTCGACATAATCCGCCTATGCATCCTTCCAAGTCAAGCACGCTACGACACAATTCATCGCTAAACCATAATTCACATTTCACATTTCCTAAGTCATCTATTCCAATTCGCGTATTCGATCACAAGGTCGTCCGACTTAACAATATGTTGCGCCCCAATCTCACGCGAGTCAGATTATCCATGATGGGCACGAATCACCATGCACGCTCCTGCGATATAATCATTCTCATCGGGACGTAACTCTTGTTTTGCGTCCAGACTAATTCATTCGCGATGCGCAGATTGGACCTACTCAATCGTCAAGTTTCATTCATTCATCAGTCGCAAGTCCTAACATCCTCAAATTCTTCTTCGCATCAAACCGACAAGTCGAGATAATCAACGTTGCCGCATCCTGATTTTTCTGAGTTCGATCATTCCCGCGACATGAATCACCATGTCAACGCTCACGCAGAACGATCGCCCCAAATCTGACGCGACACATGTGCGAGGCTAGAGTTGTGCTCGCACAAGACAAAAGTCGACGCTGTGGTTATCCGCGTAACCATCAAGACACTTTCATTTTCATCGACATTCATCTCAATCAAAATTCTAATTATAGCATCCAACCGAACAATAACACTTGCACGATCGTATTCGTCGAGTCAGAGTACCTCCGAGTTATCACATATCGATCTTTGATACGCCTTAATACCATCGATGATATACGTAACCTGACGATCTTCCTTTGCAACCAAATTTGAGTCGTGCGAACGATGCTACCGTCCGACTGGACAATCTCCTCGACATTCCATTCAAGTTCGATCATTATCCCTCGAGTCATTTCCAACATTAAATTCCATAAACCTAAATTCGTGTATTGTTCATCCATCTATCTTAAGTCATCGACCAACGTATTTCTCAATTCGCAACATCCCTTGCTAACTCAAGTCATCGAGCAACATTCAATCCAATCCTTAGAGTTATTCACGTAACTTCAAAATCAAACCCTTCATGCACGCTGACTACCTGTCGTGCTAACTTTTCGTGTACGATCCATATCAATTTCCTCGATCAAGTCATCCATTCGTACACCCTAACTTTTACTCGATTCGATTTACCTACTCAATAATTTTTGCATTTCACACTTGCGCAATCCTTAATCCCGTGCACGTTCATGCGCGTCAATTCTAGGTTGTTCGAATCCATACGTTAAACTTCAAGACTAAAACTTATTCATCGATACTCAATCTATGGCTTTATGTACACGTGACGCTTGCTGATAGACTCATTGACACCCCGAATCCTCCATCGATCGATCGACATCCCTGAGGCTATCGCATACACCACTCAGGGATGAAGTCATTCAACAAATCCTCAAAACCATCATTCGAATCAAAATCGACTTTTTGAATCCGTTCGAACCATCCCTCAATTTCCAAGCACGCTCATCTTATATCGCACCGACGATAACATCGTCGTTCGATAGCACCCCTATCGATAGTCATCTCAATTTACTCAATCGAGTTCAACTTATTCTTGTTCGACACTATTTAATTTCGCACTCGACTTTTCTAAGGTCGACGTAACTTTGGTGTATATGCCCAGTCCGACTTAGCCAACCGTGTTTACGCAAACCATCTTTTTGTTTTTTTGTCAAAAACTGTTCTCCTATATTTTCAAAATAATTAGACTTACTGTATGGACATCCCGTGGGACAATTGAGAGAGAGCGCACCAACGATATCAAAACGGAAGCAACATTGAGAGTTCGCGAAAACAACGAAGTTAAAGAATTCAATCAATAGTCCAAGGACGTAAAGCCGTGCTCATACCATTATGTCACGTCCCGCTCCCGTTGGAGCGATCGTCCTCGCTAAGGCGTGATGCCGCACGAGCCTAGATTGCCCTCGTGCAAGGCGGGTTCCACAACGGTCGATTTCAGCGGCTGCGACGGGGTCGTCGCACAGAAGTCCCAAGCAGAGACATTGAATAATAGCAGCAGAATTTAGAATAAAACACAAGTTATACAAAGAAGCTCTTTATTGATATTGAAACAACGGTTATATTGGGGACGCAAGGCCAAGATTAGAAGTCTCTCAAGCTCATCAATCTCACTTTACAAGTCACTCACTCTCTCTCATCTCTCAGTTACAAGTCTTTAGCCAGCGGATGCTTCGGAAGGCGACGTCCATACATTATGTCATGTATAAGTCTTTACTCCATACGGCCGCGCGCTTCGTATCGCCAAGGAACTCCGTGCCTCGACGCATCCAAGCGAGCTCCGCGCCACGAGCTTCTACCTGTGCCTGCACATGTAAACTATGTGGGTGTCAGTAATCAACTGTACTGGTAGAATGAGCTCCTCGCCCACCCACACAAACCCGACACGTTTGATTTACTTTTTTGCAACTTAGTCCCCTTTATGATTGTCTTTCTACTATTGCCTTAGGATCAGTTTTAGGACCGACGCCTTGGCCTATTCCATGTCTCTAGACCATCTCGTGCTTGCAACGACAACGTTAACTCATATCTTGCCTCAAGACCCTTCTCGTGCCAACAATGTTAACCTATCGAGTCGTGTTTGCCTTACGCTTAAAATCAGAGATGCAACTACGCGATGAGGCTCTATTTCTGTGTGACCGTGCTACAAACCCTTGCTGAGGCCGTGCCTCGCAACTCAATGAGACTCAATCATATCGCCGCCTCGCGGCCCTTTGCTACTAAATCATCAACTGACCCATCCCAACTTGTGAACTAAGGGTTACTTGACCAACTTTGCCTTGCAGCATCTCCTGACTTAAACTCATGATAACTCAAACCATAACTATGCAACTTATATGCCGACAACATAGGACTCGACGCCACATCTCGTGCCGAAGCACGTTATCTTCGTTGCAGCCAAATCTTAGGCCCAAACATTGTCTTCTGACCGAGCACGCATTCGACTCGACTCTTGATTCACTTCACCTAATACTCGACTCAGTCCAAAGGCATATACGCGGATCGCCGCCCATGCTGACTCATCTATATGAGTTCACTAGCATGACAAGCTATAATAGACACATAGCTTGCGGTTGGCCGGGACCCTTCCAGCGCAAGGTAGCTAGCCCCCTGGAAGCCCCCTACTAACCCGGTGCTATCGAATCAGCACAGCTATCACCGTGTTTCTTTTGGCCGAAACGGTCCCATGGCCTGGGTTGCCGTTACGGGAAACCTACCTTGTCGACAAGTTGTCCAATGACCATGCAAGACCCTTCACTCAAACTGACATCTCACACAGTCATTGCACTCTCAGTGTCATCATCTCTTTCCAAAACCA
The DNA here is from genome assembly GCA_029216955.1 of Iris pallida. Taxonomy (NCBI): domain Eukaryota; kingdom Viridiplantae; phylum Streptophyta; class Magnoliopsida; order Asparagales; family Iridaceae; genus Iris; species Iris pallida. Next base: position 177,163 of record JANAVB010008546.1, read on the forward strand.
AGTTCAAGTCTTCTATCCTTGAGATCCCTCGACGACCCACGGTGCGAGCCTTCTTCCTTGATGCTCCTTGAGATCCCTCGACGACCCACGGCCACGAGCCTTCTCCCTGTTACCATATCCTTTCATTCAACTCAATGCCTATTCGTAGTCCTTTCTCCAAAAACTATTAAATCAACCATGGTTCATGCCTTAAACACTAAGTCCGTACATCGTGCCTTAGGCCCATCGTGCTTCTACGCGACGCTATCGCCCAACTCATACTCCATACGACTAGCTTTGAAACCGTAGGACTTCGTGGCTATCCTCAGCCGTAGAACTCATAGGACCGTGCTTGGAATGACTTAGGTCGATCGCCATTACGTAGCCTAACTTACCAAGCCTACAACTTAGCTCAAGGGACGAGCAAAGGCTATGCCAAGCCTTGCATCATGGAAGCGTGCATGCTTTATCGAGCATTTACGCGGGCGACGCCTATGACTTAGGCTAATCCATAGTTTGTGTCGAAGACCAACTTTTCCTTCTCCAAGCCGCGGGACAAAGGACCGAGTGTCATTTTCAAAGCACGTCGTGTACCAACTCTAAGCCGACCGTTGGACCTTTCCATATTATATCTCAATTCGACCCGTCGGGATTACTCCCTTTAGCTATGTGGATTCATCTCTTTTATTATTAAGCCTACTTGTGCAAGTTGAAAACATGCGAATTATTATGTGAAGGCTAAGATGAGGCAAGTTCATCGAAACTACCCCACCTGAGCGAGCGGTCGCCTCGACCGAGAGATGTCTCCGAGTAGCCGTTGCAAGGCTAAATCCGAACGCCTTCGGCGTTTCGATTCCTCCGATTGACTGAGCGAGACGGGGCACTACACTCTGGCCAATTGTTGATTCTATTGAATTCAAAGATGTTCTCCTTGTCGAAATTTCCTTGCCTACTTGATATCATTGATGAGATGAATGTTCCATACAATAACTTCGTAAATATTTTTATGATGCCGTCATATTTTATTGATTGATTGAGGCATGTTTTTGAGCATGAGTTTTTGATATGATCTGGACGATGAATTATGGATTAATGATGGTGAAGGATGAGGATTGTCGCTGCTATAGATATCGTAAGTTTCTCCTTAAGTTTCGAGGATGAAACTTTTTCTCAGTAGGTAATTATGTAGTGCCCCACTCTGCGAAGGCCCTAGATAGTCTGAGAGATTGGATTGCTAGATATAGAACAAAAGACGATTGATCTGGGTGAGTGGACGAAGACTCATTTTCTGATTCTTTCACGCCTAATAATGAATTTTTGTTTTCAAATAATGTTTTTAATGAATGAACCGTTGTTATGCTAATCAAGATAAAAAAAGAAACCATGTTATGCTAATTAAAAAAAGATTGCTTGCATGTTCTGTAACACATGCTACCAAGAGTAGGTTTCCTACATGCTTAATGATATCAAACTATTCCATTGCTGCATAATTAGATGTTACATGTTTTCTGTTATCATCTGTTACAAAGATTGAAATGCTTGATAGACTGCAATTGTACAAAATTACTTGAAAAGAGATGATATGGCTTTTCAAAGAGAGAAAAAGAAGCGATATACAAAATATGTTTGCTGATAGATCGTTGCATTGTTAATAGAAGAGTTTAATTGATAGATGTTTGCATACATAGAGTCGGTCCGAACAACTTGTGCATAAGGGTGCAATCTCTCGACCGATCTCCGGGGCACCAGGATTGTTCGTCCTGGGAGGGAACAGGGCACCACGAGGCTAGAAGTCCTCGCGATTAGGAGGTGTCAGTCTATTATTGAGATGGCTAGAACATCCCAACTGCTATAATAGGAATATCTATGGACCATCATATAGATAGGTGTCGATCGGTAAAGAGCGAAACTCTGAGCCACAGCTGCTAGTGTGTGCTTATCAGTACAGAGATGAACCAGAGAGTGATAACTGTTGGTATGTACATGTACTAGTGCAGAGATGAGCCTTGAGTCATAGCTGCCAATCGAGTTTGCATGCGTTGTTAATAGCTAACAATGCAGAGAACAGAGAACAATACTGGTTATACTATGTTTATTCTAATCCTTGCCTTATGCAGGGATGACCCCCGCTATGGGTAAGAATTACTGAAAAAGTGATATATATATATTGCTTAAGTTTCTGATCATGATTTGTATCAAAGAATATATCTTACTATGAAAAGAAAAGATATGATATCGTGCTTGAAATTGACCCTAAGAGTTGCTTGAACAAGAAAAATGATTATGTCTCATGAAACACGTTGTCTCATGAAACACGTTGCGCACATCATGATTTATTGTACATGAAATTGACCAATAGATGGCTATGAATTGAATGATATAAAATGTTGGTTTTTGAAACAGTTTTTAAAAGAACTAATCTGACTCTGAACTACGTGAAACGAAATAGGTAAAAGTAGCATGATCACATCACAAGAAATATTTTCTTACTAATTGAATTTATGAACATTTCATATGATATAGCCTTTGTTCACATCACTTGTACGTTGATGTGTTGACCCACCACCAGTTTGCACGCAGGTACAAGACACATCAAGATGAATATTCCAAAGCGATAGTACGAGCCTCATTCTCAGGAGCCAGAAATCAGAAGAGATGCAAAGAGATGGTCATATGTTACCAAAGTTGGTCTTGTATATTAAGGAATGTAATGTATGGAAGGGATATTGTAATCGGTAAAGTTCTAAGAGATTGTAAGCTAAGTATGACATGTATAGAGAGAAAATAAGAGATTTGAACTTTTCAAAAGAATATCAATAAAGAGAATTTGTTTTTGCTACCTTATGTTCAAATATGTTCTATAATGTGTCTGCTGCTAATTTCATATATAGTATTATGTTCCGCTGCATTATCGTCTATTTTGTCATTATACAGGTCTTGGCCTTATGCAAGCACAAGTTAGGCTTACATGGCATCACGGCCATGCGAGGACGAATGGTTCCATAAAGTCCGAAGTGAGGATATAAGGACTCTGCAAGATCGGGCATGACATGCAACGGCTTGCTCGAAGTCCCGCTCGTTCGAGGAAACTCCTCATTCAGGTTTGTGGCCGATGAACTTACCTCAGCTTGGCCTTCGCACTAATAAATGGAAGTTTTCATATGCACTGAGTAGGCTTGGTAATAAAAGAGATGAATCCACGTAGGTAAGTGAATAACCCATTGTGTTAGATGTGTATAGAACATGAAATGTTAACTTGTTGTCTAGATACCACTCTATGATAGTTTTCAAAGTTGGCACTCGGTCTTTTGACCTTACATATTGTGTTAAAAAAATTATGCTAGGGGCTATCGACTTAATGTCATAGTAGGCACGTTCCCATAGTCTCAATGATATTCATAGTATGCAAGTTCCCATGGTTTCATTGTTATGTACCCACTGTTTTACGAATCCACGATCTCATGGCTTGTCAAATAAAGTATAACTTGTTTGGTGGCACGGTATGGAACACGATTGGTTCAACTTGATTTAAACACGAGGCCTATCGAATATTCCTTCCTGATTTTGAGTTATAAAAAAATGGATATACGAAAAGTTCGTGCGACCGTTTGTCGCTGAGACGGTCCCTATTTGGGAGTCTCATCGTAGTATAAAAAAGATGGTAATACTAGAAAGTGTAAAGACTGTATAGGATGGTACGTTGAGTTGATTCCTGTATGGTCATTGGACAACTTATACACAAGGGTTTCATTTCCTCGAACGACAACCTGGAGACACAGGACCGATCTGGCCTAGAGGAAATGCGATAGCTGTGTTAGATTGTAACATACTAACGATTCGAGGCTTTCAACGGGGCTCTCTACTCCTGTCGATCGACCTCGTCTGTGCCAAGCTATATGTCAACGGATAGCTTATTATGCTAGTGACCTTCATATAGATTGAGTTGGCGTATGTGCGACAATCCGTGTGCATGCCG
>JANAVB010008547.1:0-16474 GCA_029216955.1 Iris pallida
TAACTATTAAAAATTATTAGTAGCAAGATCACATAAATATCACAGATATAAAAATGTGAAGGTAGAGTGCAGAGAGCAAACACAAATACAAGGATGTATACTGGTCTCTCTCATGTGAGAACTAATCTAGTAGGAAGAACTCAGCTTTCGGTTTAAATCCACTATAGAAAAATATAAGTTTTCATGCGAAGTCCTTGCAACTTCTACAACGCGAGCTTTGATTCAAAGCACTCGACCAACTTCAATTGTGAAGCATCTTACACTACAACAAAATAGGTTAATAACGACACTTTATTTACGATACTTTCTAAATAAGTGCCATTATTTTTTTATTGTCACGACACTCTACTAAAACATGTCATTGTAATTAAGTATTTATCATAATCTACGATACCTCTTTAAAAGTGTCGTAAACCTAAATCTAACAACACTTTTAAGAACACTTATAAATGTCATATAATAGTTTCTACTAAATACAACACTTTAATAGTGTCTACATTAATATAAATTAAATACAACACATTAAAAGTGTTATGTCAAAATTTGTTTCCCATAATTTTTTTATCTACAGCCCGCGCCCCCAAAAAATTTCCTTTCCCGCGAGCAAAAAATATTGGCGCTGAAGGCAAATAACCATAAGGAGTCACTCTGGAAATATTTCCTCTCATTTCTCGCAAGCGTAGAAATATTTTTTTCTCCTTTGTTGCTCTCTCCATCAGAGGTCGTCGTCGTGCGTCATCCCGTTGTCGTGCGTCACCGCCGTCTCCATGCGTCACTGCCGTCGCCGCCATCATCGCCGCGTTTAGGTAATCTCTCACTCCATCTTCACCCTTCCTGTTTATGAGTTTTCCTTCCTTGATTTATTATTTAGGGTTTTCTTTCTTAATTAGGGTTTAGATGAAGAAATCAAAATCTAGGGTTCAAAATTTTAGGAATTTGGTAGAGCTTCAAAATTTATGGAACATTAAGATTTTTATTTGGAGTTTAATTTCTGAAACATAAGATTTTATTTGTTTTATGTGAATGAGATTGATACTATGCACCACAGTCTATGTATTTAAGAACGTTTATAATTATTTGTTACGTGTGAATGAGATTCGTACTATGCTTCGCTGCCAAAAAAAACTTGTTAAAATCTTTACGCTATGAAATTTACAAGTTCTTGAAGGCAGTCCTATTTTGTAATTATTATTTTTGTTGACAAATTTATCTATTGATGCACTCAATTTTTGTCTTTGTTGTATTTTGATTTGGTGATCCATTTTGATCATATCTGCTGATGCACTCAAAACATCTATTTTTTTAATTATGTAATCATTTGGTTTTTAAGTACACGCAATATTTTTTGGACCACGGGTAACTATGAATCCCCCTCAAAGTTCAATTCCCTTTAAGTAACTTATTTTAGGAACATTAGATTGTAGGTTCATGATTGGGTAGAACATATTCGGTCTTGGATATGCTTTTGTTCCTTTATTTTGTTCGTGTATATAACTTTAGTTGTGAGTTTGTTGTTGGAATCTGATATTCGTGTACTCTGGATTTTATTTATGTATATAGTTTTATTTATGGAAATATGATTCTTTGATGTTTGGAAGAATAAAGAAGGCCAAAAAGGGTCTGAAATCAAGTCATCTAGTATGATTCGGATGAGTTTGAAACATCCTTGTTAAAAATTTTGTACAGAGTCTTCAGCTTGCATATAGGAGTAAGGGCTATGTAGAGGAGTTACGAGTAGCGATGGATGGGGGGAGCGTAAAAGATGCGCCCTCTGTAATTTCCTAAAACCTAAGAAAGTCTTATCATGCTTCACCAAGATCTTGTCTAAACTCAGCTTGATTGTGGCTATTAACTTAGCAAATACCTATCTTTCATATTAATAACAATACTCTAAGCCTAGCATAAGTCATTAGCTCCTTTAATTGGCACCTAATTTTGTGTCATTGGCAATATTTCTAACAGAAGCATGATAATGGTCATATCAGCTGCATGATAATAAGAAAAACAGCCTTGTTGTTCATTACATTATCTCCATACAACTATCTTTCATCGCTCTCTCGCTCTCCAAAGAATTAGGGGTTCTTAGGAGATCATTCACATACATTTCTTGTGTCTTGATTCATTAACATCAATACGTATTGTAACATTAGCTAAGATACAATAAATTAGCCAAAGAAATGGAGTTCATTAAATGAGTTTGTTTTTGAACTGTATACATTCACGAGTTTAATGGGGCTGGTCCAATGGACATCCAACTTTACCATGACTGCCAATTAGCCACAGGACCACAACTAGGAAAATTTTTTGGAACCTCCTAGATTTGAACCAAGACCTCTGGGTGAGTCCAGCGTACTTGCAATACCATAAATGAGGTCGCTTCCAAACAAATATAATGCGTAGACCATTGAATGTCTGATTTGTTATCCATAAAATGTTTTAAGTTACATTCAAACATTTTGTATTTCATTTGTCCATTAAACCGTCGTCATTGGTTCAACACGAAGGACTGCAAATGACAGTAGCCACTAGACATCTTTTATGTATACATGTGTACCTAAGGTAATGATTATTTGAATGAACCATTGTGTGATTTTAGACCATTTTATTTACTCATTACTTTTAATATTATACAAAACACTAACTTTCTTTTGGTGTCCATGATAGGTTATTTTGGTTTGGCGTTGAAATTGTGGTGAGCAGCTGACGAAGTCGGTAAATTTGCTTGTTTATGATGGATAAAACATGGACTAATTATCCAAGGTCCTAAACTTTTCTTTGATATATATGTACTTTCAGGCTATTAAATATATGAATAATTACATAAGTTATAGTTTTTTGTTTCTATTTGTAGGTCTAGTGATGAGTACCTAAAAGGAGCGAAGAGATTTATAACAAATGCTAAGAACTATGCTAGGAATCTTGATAGGATCGTATGTCCTTGTAAAGAATGTAAAGTTGAAAAGTCACAAAAAATGATGTAGTATATGATCACTTGGTACGAGTTGGTTTTGATCCTTCATATCAACTTTGGGTTCTTCACGGGGAACATTCAAGTAGTTTTGAACAAAATAAGTCTTCTCAGTTGCCAGATGCTCACAGGATATACCATGATGCATACATTCCTTTTGTTGGAGATTCAGAGGCTACGGAGGGTATCAATATGAATGAAGATGAGGTTTTTAGAAAAAAAATTAGAAGAGGCTGAAGCTCCTTTGTATCCAAGTTGTACTAAGTATACAAAGATGTCTACAATCACCACTCTTTACAAGCATAAGGCTACAAATAGGTTATCAGATAAAGCATTTAATAAACTTCTTGAGATTCTACAGGATATGTTACCAGAGGAAAACAATATTCCAGATTCTTTATATGCGACAAAGAAGTTTCTAAAAGAGTTTGATTTAGGATATAAGAAGATACATGCTTGTGTTAATAATTGCTGCTTGTTTAGAAAAGAGAAAGGCACCTGAAGACATGTCCTACTTGTGGTTCTTCACGATAGAAAGTAAACCCACGAACAAGCAAGATCAGAAAGGGAGTGCCTGCGAAGGTTTTGCGATACTTTCCAATAATACCAAGATTAAAAAGGATGTTTATGTCAAAAGATAAGGCGGCATAATTGCCTTGGCACTCCACCCACCACAGTCAAGATGGAACAATGCGCCATCCGGTGGACTCGGTTGTGTGGGATTCTATTGATAAAAAATGGCCTGATTTTGTTTCAGATCCAAGAAATATCAGGTTTGGGCTATCATTAGATGGCTTTAATCTTTACAAAAATCTCAATACCCAATACAGTATGTGGCCAGTCTTGTTACGTATATACAACCTGCCCCCCAATGTATGCATGTCGTAAGAAAATTTGATGTTGACTTTACTTATACCTGGCAAAGATGAACCTGGAAACGACATAGATTTATATCTTGAAGCACTTATTGATGATTTGAAGGAGCTTTGGAGCCATGGCGTGGAGGCACATGACGCATTCACTAAGTCCGCATTTAATTTAAAAGCTATCTTAATGTGGACAATCAATGATTTTTTTCGCTTATGGTAATTTGGCTGGTTGTATTACAAAGGAAGAACTTCCATGTCCTATATCTGGTCCTAATACATGTTCTCGATATTTAAAAAAGTCACATAAGACTGTGTATATGTCTCATAGGAGATTTCTTCCACCTAGACATTTGGGCGTGATAAGGCTAGGTGGTTTGACGGGATTAAAGAAAAAGGACATCCACCAAAACCATTGACTAACAATGAAATTTTACATGTCGTAAATCAAGTTCAAAATATGTGGGGAAAGAGCAAGAAGAAGAGAAAGAAGAACGATCCTCCCAATATGTGGAAAAAGAAGTCAATATTTTTTTCAATTACCCTATTGGGAGGTAAATTATTTTTTATTAGAATACTCATATTTAGTTAGTTTTAATATAAGAGATTTATGTTTTAAGAAACTTACTACAATTTTTTTATTGTATCACAGGCTATACCGTTGCGTCACAACTTGGATGTTATGCATATTGAGAAGAATGTTTGCCAAAGCATCTTGGGAACACTATTGAATATTAAAGTACATACGAAGGATGGATTACAATCTCGTGGAGATTCAGCGGACATAAATATTAGGTATGACTTGTATGCAGAACCAAGAGGGCAAAGATTTTTCCTTCCTCCAGCACCTTACACACTATCGAAAGCTGAAAAACAAATATTTTGTAAGAGGTTTTTTGATTTGAAGATATCTGATGGTTATAGTTCAAATATTAGCAATTGCATTAAGCTAGAAGAATGCAAGATTATTGGTCTCATGTCCCATGATTATCATGTTTTAATGCAACAATTGTTGTCAGTTGCTTTAAAAGGACTTCTTCCAGAGCGACCAAGGAAGGCAATCTTTTGTTTGTGTTCTTTTTTTAACGAACTATGTCAAAGTGTCATTGACAAAAATAAATTGGAAGTATTGAGGATGAAATTGTGGAGACTATATGCATGTTGGAAAGGTACTTTCCTCCAGCTTTTTTTGATATCATGGTTCACCTGACAATACATTTAGGACGAGAGACTAGATTATACGGGTCGGTGCATTATCGATGGATGTACCCTTTTGAGAGGTATGTAATAGAACCTCATTATATTTTTAGGGTTTATAGTTTATTCAATAAATTCCTAAATTGGGTCATTTACCATTTGTTTTTTTTTGTTTTAACCTCCACCAGATTTATGGAGTATCTTAAAGGATTTGTTAGAAATCGTGCTCGACGTGAAGGATGCATAGCCGAATGATATCTAGTGGATGAGTGTGTGAGATTTTGTAGCGAATACATGCCACAAGCAGCAGCTTTAGGCACAAAACTAAATCGCAATGAAGATTTTGAGGATGATGCAATTATAGAGGGACGCCCAATTTCAAAAGGAAAAGTAATTATCACGTCAAGTGAAATGTTGAAGGCTGCTCATCTTTATGTTCTTCTAAACAGTGCAGAAGTTGAACCTTATATTCCGTAAGTATAATACCAACACATTCTAAGAGCAGAAGTTGCATTGATATATATATATATATATATATATATATATATATATATTTACTAATATATATAATATATATATATATATATATATATATATATATATATATATATATTTAGTATATATATATATATATATATATATATATATATATATATATATATATATATATATATACTAAAATATATATATATATATATATATATATATAAAACTTTGATGTCATTATTAGAGTACACATGGAGGAGTTAAAGCGTGATGATAGACGTTTTTTACGAGATAATAATTTGTTGCAGAAGAGGCATTTAGAAACATTCATTTCATGGATGTCAGAGAAGGTCAGATATACATACACACAACACACTGGATACTAGTTATGCTAGTTATGAGGGGTAACTTTTAATATTAGTTATGTTTTTTTTACAGATTAATCTTGAAAGTGCAGCGAGCACAATATCAGATACGCTTAGATGGCTTGTGCAAGGACCTAGACGTGTGGCAATCTTGTACTTGGGTTATGTGATCATTGGAAAATGCTTTCATACAACAGAAATTAGAGATCTACTCAAGATTATGGTGTTTATATAGAAGCTGAGACTATATGTAGATCCAGTGCCAAGGACACATCACAAGTTGTTGCAAATGTTTCTTATTAAGGGCTTATAAGGGATATTTTGTTATTAGACTTCAACACATTTCGAATTCCTATGTTTTTCAATGTGATTAGGGCCAACATAGTTAGTGGTATAAAGAAAGAGGATGGATTCAGCCTTAGTTAATCTTCATGAAGGACGCAGTAAATTTGAAAGAGATCCATTCATTTTTGCATCACAAGCAAAGCAAGTATTTTACTCCAAAGAAAGTGAAAGATCAAATTGGCATGTAGTATTAAAGGCACCACCAAGAGGCTTTCATGACTTGGCCTATCTTTGATGAAAGTGTTTATACTTCATATGCCCCACAAGATGTTTTTGCACTTGTGATAGACCATAAGATGGCTGATGAGCTATACAAGAGAGGAATTGTGAAGGTCTTCTTGTGTCAATATAGTAGTTGGGCTGAATTAAAGACAATTTTTTGAAGTAATTTGTTTTTTTTATCTTGGACAAATGTGGCTCAAAGCAGCCAACCTTTCTATTTGCTGTTGATACTCTTCTTTTTGTTGCGAAACATTTGCCTATGAATGATTTCTGCTGGATTGCTCATTTATGTGTTCAACCAAATAATGTGTATGTTGGTCTTCACATGCTTGGATTTTAATATTTGCATACGGATTTTTCAAATCCTTTAATACAAGGATTTTTCACATGCTTGGATTTTTCAAATCCTTTAAAACACATATTTTCAAATGGGATTTTAATATTTGCCTATGAATGATTTTTCAAATCCTTAAAAGGGATTGGAGCGTGTGATATCTATAATGCTAAAGATGGAGGGTTTAATCAGATTGCAACTTAAGAATTTTTTTCTTAAGATGATATCTATAATGCTAAAGATGGAGTGAATGAGCATGCCTCTTAAGAATTTTTTTCCTTCAAAAATTATCATATAGATACATGTCCATTATTTCTGTTTTTCCTTGTCGTTAACTCGTCAAAAATGCAATTTATACACTGTTTCAGATTTGGATCTATTGGTTCTGCCCAAATGATGATATGAAGTTAAATATATTGCAATTACTAAACTCTAAGCTAACACTTATAACTAGGATAAAATCTAAGGCCCATAGAACAATGCAGTGGAACACAACCCTTATAAGCTATATCTAGTGACATGTTCAGTATGTCTCCGACATGATGCAACGTAGTCAAGGCTTGGACCTTCTTTATGTCTCTGCTTCCTAGACTATACCAATGCGATAGGAAGGACATTGCAGGCAAAGGTTACCGAATGAAGTCCATTTCTGAGAAGTAGTGATATCCTCTTGCCTTGCTTGCCTTGCCTTGCTGGAGAGAGGTATCAGACCATCTGATATAGCTGGGTATGTACTTGCAAATGAGCTTTATAATTTTATTTTGAACTCAAATGTCTAAATCATGTTTTACTGTAGCTCTTACATTACTTGCAGTCATCCGTAAGACGGATTTTACTGTGACTATGACTTTCAGTCAGGTCTGTTCTTCTCAAGTTCGTTATGTTTATTACCAAATATATGTGACTCTAGCATATTTGGTGTTTAACATCTTCAGGTGGGATTTATAACGTCTTCAGGTTGTCATTCTAGCTCAAAATTTTATATTACAATTGTATAGTGTAGAGGTTCAAAGTCCATGGATGGATGATAGCAGATGATGATGAAGTAAGAGTATGTTTGAGCTTTCTAAGTTTGGAAGATATAGATAGATAATTTCCACTCCATGGAACTGGAAGTCCGCTCTATACTAGGCTGTATAGTGCCCTACAATCCAAATCAAGGTTATATGGGAAGTTGAAAGGATTGTTGCTCTGGAATTCCTCTTTTTTTCTTTTCTTTTTCTTTTTTTGTTGTTGCTTCATTTCTCGCCATATAGGTTGTTATTGCTTGGAGTATGTGTTGGCCATCTAATCTTAGATGTTCTGCTAACCTATTAGATTGCAGGACGGGGGGATTTTCAGTGTTGGTTTCTTTGTTTTGTAATTTCCTTTTAAGTTATGTATGTCGGATACAAGCAGGGGTTTCACTACTAAAATACAGCAATTTGGCGACAGACAATTAGCGACGGATCTTATCCGTCGGTAATAGCGACGGACTAGCGACTACCTTGTGACGGACTACCGTCAAAAAGTAATGGATAATTTTTTTATTTTTTGTGTCAAAATCAGTTGCATATCTGTCGCTAATTTGACGAAAATGTAGCGACGGATTTTTCTCCGTCACTAATATGTCGCACATTGTGGCGGCAAAATCTGGAAAAATGGCACGATAAATTAGCGTCTAACTAGCGACGGATTTCCGTCGGTAATCTAGTGGGTATTTAGCGACTACCGAACGACGGATATATCCGTCGGTAGTCCGTCGCTACATTCTGTAAACTAACATAAATTGAACCGACGAGGGGAAATTTTTTCATTCCCCCCAAAAAGACTCTCTCTTCCCCCTCCCTCTCTTTCTGGCGACGAGCTCTCGCCGATGTGTCTCTCTCCGGCGAAGCTCTCTTCGACGGGTCTCTCTCTCTCTCTCAAGTATTCTCTCCCTCTCTCCCTCTCTCACTCTCTCTGTTTAACATATAGGGTTTCAGGTTTCGGGTTTGGGGGAGGGGGTCGGCTGTCGCTGGGGCAGGCGGTCGCTGGGGCCGACGGGATGGAGGGGAGGGAGTGGGGATGGGGGGAGGGTGTTAAGGACGGGGGGCAGGGTAGGGTTTAGGGTTTCGGGGCAGGGGTAGGATTTCGGGTGGGATGGGTCGGCTGTCGCGGGGGCCGACGGTGAGGGGGGGCGGGGGTGGATGGTGTTGGGTGCGGGGTGGGGGGCAGGGGGTGGGTGTTTCCTGTCGGGGGGAGGCATCCTGAACATTTACAAGCGCAGTGGAATGACGACGCGAGACACAGGAACCACATTGTTGCGGCCGCAATTATTTGGTTTCTTTGGAAGAACCGAAATAAAGCTAGGTTTCAGGAGTACACGTTCAGTAGGGAACAATTGGTATCGGAAGTTCGCCGTCAAGTTGATATGGCAGCGAGGTGTAGTCATTTGGCTAGATGTCCAGTCAGAAAGTCGTATCACACCACTAGTGTCCTAGTATTTAGCTTAGTATAAAATTTAAGTTTATATAATACTTTTACAGTGACGGGACACCCGAATATCTATAGCCTCATATACATACCCTTGCTTTTCACGAGGCAAGTACCTCTACAAACTTTATTTACTGTATATAATGAATTTTGTATAAACCATGTTAAATACTGATACCTAAACTGTAAGTCATATCTCTCCATGTTTCACATACTTTATACTGCTCTAAGTATACACCATGTTTTATACTGTTCTCATATCTCTCACATGTTTAGAATATGGGTTATGGGAAAACTGATAGTTGAGTACGTGATCATGCCCCCTCTACCGTACTCATGCAAAATTTTATTTTATATGTTACTGCGCCGTAGGCCTTTTCTCAAAGCTGTATTTGTGCGTATGTACATCTATTACCGTATCACTTATATGGAAGTACATTTCATTTACATGTGCCCCCGCACATTATACACCTATTGACGATCACGTACCTACTACAGTTTTAAACACTACATATACATCTGTCAATATGAAATATGTATCCTTACCATGATAGATTGTGATAGGCCATGATTCCTGTTTATTACACTTCAGTTCATTTCATGCTTCGTATATTTAGTTTGTTAGAATCAGTACTTGCTCCCGTCCTGACAGGATAACATTGTAGGTATACTTACCGAGGAGGAGTTGCTATGTGATTCCTATTATGGAGTTGCTGTCGAGGATCAGACTTTACCTTACGAGGATGTACCTGCGGGAAAACTCATCTAGTTTGTTTAGTTGCTCGGGACCATTTGAGAGCAGACATGTTTTAGACTATGTATTTTGATACTGGACCTGTATCCAGTTTTATGCCTTGGCTATGTAGTGGAATATATTTATATGCGAGATGATTTTGTGTTTGGGATATTTTCTGACTCAATGTGACATATATAACTGTTAGCACACTTTGATCGTATATTATTTTGTCTTTAGAACAGCTTACTACATTTTATCTCAAACGTAGGCTGGATATGACTCGGCCCGACCTAACAATTTGGGTAGCGGATCGTGACATGTTTTTAGTGGTGTCCCATGCAGGTCCTGACTAAATTATTTGGTTACGTTATTGTACCAAGCATGCCTGCAATTAGGAACTTAAGGTAACTAGATAACACTAGGAATAACATTTAGAACACCTAGAGGATTACTAAGATGGCAACATAGGAAACTTGTTACAGCATATGCTCATTATTACAAATTAGACTTTCTTGCTGTTTATGATTGTTTACTTTAGAAAGTTCTTATAAGTTCTTTTATTATTAGATGGTGCTCACACGCTCGTCCCAGTATGCCACACCTGAAAATGGCATACTTCCTATCCAGCCGGTTGACCAGTTGACCGATGCACCTCTACCTCTACCTAACATACTCTCCCACTCCACAAATCCACCGACCCAGATGCCTCCACCACCTTCCACATCACAGTCCCAGCAGGACCCAATACTCCCACCACCACCTATTAGTATACCTACCTAGGCTTCCGTCACTCTCGACAGGAACCAACTGCTCACTCTGATCCAGGGGTTCCTAACGACCCATCAGGAGCAGACCACCTTACTCCACCAGAGCATGGAGCGTTCTGAGGAGCGTACCATGGTCCCACCACCGGTAGAGCCACGACCGAGAGCGAGGAACATCAAGGACTTCATGGGCTTGAACCCCAGGGAGTTCATGGGGACTGAAGGCATCATAGTAGCAGATGACTGGCGAGACTCGGTAGAGAGGAAGCTCCTCGAAGCTAGGTTGCTGGGTGACCTTCAGGTCGAGGCGGCAGGATTTCTGCTGACAGACTTGGCAGGAGTTTGGTTCAGGAATGAGCCATTATTCACGAGAGGAAGGGCCACATGGGATCAATTCAAGATCCAGTTCAAGAAAAAATTCTTTTCGACCACCGCTAGAGTAGCCATGGGGCTACAATTCTAGAACATCCAGCAGGGGAACCGTTCTGTTGACGAGTATGCCACGGAGTTTATTCGTTTGAGTTGTTTCGCTCCTAGTCTGGTTGCAGACCCAGAGGAGATGATGCGTAGGTTTTGCCATGGTCTAGTCCTAGACATTGGCATTCTCCTAGTGGCAAACGGGACGACTGACTACTACCAGAGCCTAGAGTTGGCCCAGAGTATAAAGGAGCGTCTTCTGTCTTGCAAGAGGCCGGCTTCCGTACACCACGAGGGACCTTCCAAGCGCCAGGCTTTCCAGCCGAAAGCACCGGTGTCGCACCAGCAGAGATACCATCCTCCCACACCACATCACCCAACCCCACCAGTTAGAGCCCCGGGACCACAGCAGCAGAAGGGAGCTGTGTGTGTATTCTGTAGAAGGCCAGGGCATAATTACTCCATCTGTAGAAAGAGGTTGAGGCAGTGCTTAGCTTACGGGTATACCACCCACCTGCTTTGGGGATGTCCAGTAGCGAGGGTACCAGGTGCTGGACCACCATCTAGAGGACCACCGCTTCCGACGCAGCAACAGAGGTTCGGGCAACATCTGCAGCAGCAGAAGGGACCCCAGGGGAAGGCTTATAGTCTAGCTCTTAAGGCAGAGCCGGAGCAGGTTTCGGAGCCAGATTATTTGGACGACGTCATCACAGGTCATGTTTATTTGTATACTTTTATAGCTCTATGCTTGTTTGATTCCGGTGCATCGCATAGCTTCCTGTCATTAGAGTTTTTGCATAAACACCACTTAGTAGCTACACCTACCGAGGAGATGAGTAGAGTAATGACGGGAGGCGGACTAGTACCCATTAGGGCTATCTATAGATGTTCTATTACTATAGCTGGAAGAGAGTTTGGGGGGGCAATTCTTTATGATGCCACTTTTCGGGTATGATATCATATTGGGAATGGATTGGCTTAGCTATGCTCACGCAGCTATAGACTGCCATGAGGGTAGTATTCTGTTCAGTCCCCCAGGCATGATACCATTCAGTGTCAGGAGGACAGGGCCGGAGATCATCCTAGAGCCGAACTATTGTGCAACAGTTGGGGAGTTAGCACCGCCACACCCTATCATCAGGGAGTTTATGGATGTATTTCCAGAGGATCTTCTAGGACTTTTGCCTGACAAAGATGTGGAGTTTACTATAGATTTAGTACCGGGTTCATCACCGGTATCACGGACTTGCTATAGAGTGAACCCCAAGGAGGCCGTAGAGATGAAGGAGCAGATTGATGACCTGTTGAAAAAGGATTTCATTCGATCTAGTGCTTCTCCATGGGGAGTGCCAGTACTCTTTGTGCCGAAGAAGGATGGTACAGTCCGGTTGTGCATTGACTACCGGGCGTTGAATACTATCACTATTAAGAACAAATATCCTCTGCCCAGGATATATGATTTGTTCGACCAGTTGAGTGGGGTGAAGGTATTTTTCAGGATAGATTTGAGATCCGGTTACAATCAGGTGAAAGTCAGGGCAAAAGACATCCAGAAGACTGCGTTCAATACGAAGTATGGGTAGTACGAGTTTTTGGTGATGCCATTTGGTCTCACAAATGCGCCAGCTGTCTTTATGAACTTGATAAACAATATATTTCACCAGTATCTGGATAAGTTCGCCATAGTATTTATCGACGACATCCTGATATACTCGAAGACGCCGGAGGAGCACGCAGAGCACTTGCGGACAGTTTTGGAGATTCTGAGGAAGGAGAGGTTGTATGCCAAATTGTCGAAGTGCGAGTTCTTTTTAGACCGAGTGGAGTTTCTCGGTCATGTGGTCACTGGAGAGGGGATCTCAGTGGATCCCAGGAAGATTGCTGCCGTTGAGACATGGAAGGCTCCGACATCGATTTCAGAGATCAAGAGTTTCTTGGGATTAGCAGGCTATTATAGAAAGTTCATCTAGGACTTTGCTAGGATAGCTGAACCCATGACGAAGCTGACGCGAAAGGACGCAGAGTACATCTGGTCAGAGGACTGCTAGGCAGCGTTTGAGGAACTGAAGAGGAGGCTGACGACCGCTCCAGTTCTGACATTACCTTCAGGATCTGGAGGTTTCATCATTTACAGCGATGCTTCAAAAAAGGGCTGGGATGTATTTTGCAGCAGCATGGAAAGTGATTGCTTATGCATCTAGACAATTACGGACTCATGAATGGAACTATCCTACCCATGACCTAGATTTAGCTACGGTGATCTTTGCACTCAAGTTGTGGAAACACTACTTATATGGAGAGCGAGTGAAAATCTTTACTGACCGTAAGAGCTTGAAGTATATGTTCACGCAGAAGGAGCTGAACATGAGGCAAAAAAGATGGTTGGAGTTGATAAAGGACTTCGACATCGATTTGCAGTATCACCCCGAGAAGGTAAATGTGGTAGCGGATGCGCTGAGCAGGCATCCGATGGCATGGTATCTGATAATAGATCGATATTTGCGGAAGGATCTAGAGAAGCTCGGTATTGAGATGATTCGGCCGGGATCAGTGATACAGATGATGGCGCTAGACATTCAGTCAGGTTTGATAGAGCAGATCAAGGAGACTCAGTCTACAGATGAGAGCCTCCGCAGACTCAGAGTCCAGGCTTTAGCTGGATTGCTTGATGACTTCACCGTAGCAGAGGATGGATCCTTGAAACATGGCAGTCGGTTATGCATGACGAAGGGAGAGCTGATAGAGGCGGTCTTGTAGGAGGTGTACCGATCGTGATATTCTATTTACCCCCGGTGCCAACAAGATGTATCGTGACTTGCGGAAACAGCTTTGGTGGCATGGGATGAAGAGAGATGTATCACGCTTCATTTCGAGATGCCTAGTTTGCCAGCAGGTCAAGGCAGAGCGTCAGAGGCAGTTGGTCTATTCCAGCCGTTATCCATTCTCGAGTGGAAGTGGAAACATATTACGATGGACTTCGTCTCAGGGCTTCCTCGTTCCCAAGGAGGAAAGAATGCCATATGGGTCATCGTTGATAGGCTGACGAAGTGTGCTCACTTCATACCTTTCAAGGTGGGGCTCTCCACCGAGAAGTTGGCAGAGCTATACATACAGCAGATAGTTCACTTGCACGGAGTGCCGGTGAGCATCATATCGGACAGGGATAGCAGATTCACGTCTTATTACTGGAGGAGCTTATAGGAGGAGTTGGGCAGTCGGCTCAAGTTCAGTACAGCGTACCACCCACAGACAGATGGATAGTCCGAGAGGACGATTCAGATGCTAGAGGACATGCTGAGGACTTGTGTGCTGGATTTTGGCGGATCATAGGAGAGCCATCTACACTTGGTAGAGTTTTTATACAACAACAGCTACCAAGCCAACATCGGTATGTCTCCATTCGAGTCACTATATGTACGACGATGTCGTACACCGCTCTTTTGGGATGATGTTGGGGATAGAGTTATGCTTGGGCCAGAGATGATCACTGATGCAGCAGAGAAGGTCAGAATGATCAGAGATAGACTCAGAGTTGCGCAGGACAGGCAGAAACACTGGACCGATGCTAATCGCAGATCGATGGAGTTCGCTGACGGAGATATGGTATTGGTGAAGATATCACCTACTAGAGGGACGATCCGGTTCGGACGAGGCGGCAAGTTGAGCCCCAGATACATTGGACCGTTTGAGATACTCGGCAGGATCGGAGAGGTAGCTTATAGGGTTGCACTTCCATCCAACCTAGCAGGGGTTCACGATATCTTTCATGTGTCTCAGCTTAGGAGATACGTTCCAGACCCCAGCCATGTGCTAGATTATTCAGAGTTGGAGATCAGACCGAGACTTGCGGTTACTGAGTAGCCAGTAGAGATATTGGACCGCAGGGAGAAAAGATTGAGGAACAAAGTCATACCCTTGGTCCGAGTAGCTTGGAGTCGTCACTCTCCGGGGAATCTACTTGGGAGAGGAGTCGGACATGAGGGAGAGATATCCTTACTTGTTTGACCCACCACCGAGAGAAAACCACTCGTTCCCGCTTGATACCTTAGAGGTTAGTCTTAGTAGTAGGCTTCGTCATTGTTTTAATTGCTTGCTATGTTAGAATATTTAGAGTCTTCTATCCTTACGAATTTCGAGGACAAATTTTTAAGAGGAAGATTGTAAGCCCTAGATTTTTTAAAAATATATTAAATAAGGAATTATAATTTTAAATAGCATTTTTATCCTTAAAATAAATTATTATAATTATTAGGAATTTTCTAGAATTTTAAATAATTTTTAAATAGTTTTAAAACCTAAAATATTATTTTGCAATTTATTGAATTGTTTTAATAACTTTTTATAATTTTTAAATGTTTTTAACACAATTTGCAATATTAGTTTTGTCTGTGCAAATTTATATTGCACAGATCAGCGGGGGCTAGTTTGCAAATCTAGAATTTGTAAACTGTTATGGCGGTGGGGCTTAGAGTAAATACTAGTTTTTTTTGGGGGGGGGGTTCCTGCAAAATTTTCCCCAGATCACCGCCTTCTCTCCGTCATCATCTCCGGCGATTAGCCGAAATCCTAAACCTAAACCCTAATCGAAACCCTAATCTAAGACCAGCCAGCCTATAAATAGACCCCCCCCCCCCGACCGAACCCCTAACCCTATTCTCTCCCCGACCACCACAGCCATCGCACTAGCTCGTCTTCTCCGACAAACCTAGCCGGAACCCTCGATCTAGGATTCCAGCCACCCAAGCCACTTCCGACGAACCACCACCACCAATCGACTCGTCTCGACAAGGCACTCGGCCACTATTTTATCTGACCACCACGCGCTTCTTCCGCCGTGCAACGCCCCCGACAGCCACCGCCCATCGGACACGTACGTGTCATTTCTTCTGTGGGTCGTGTCGTGTCTCGTGGACACGTGTGTGGACTCGCCCAGTATTGAGGAGTCCAGTGGTGAGCGTGGACACGACGAATTCGTGTCGTGCGTACCGTGCTAGCCAGGGACACGGACTCGTGTCTAATTCGAACGCTCGTGTCCCTAACTGTCAGGACACGAGTATATTTAATGGTTAACGGGTTTGGTTTTGAGTTATTGGGTTTAAACCCGTTTACTAATGGGTTTGGGTTTGATTACTGTTCATTGGGTCGGGTTTTGGCCCATTAGCCTATTGGGCTGGGCTTATATATATTATATATATATATATATATATATATATATATATATAATATATATATATATATATATATATATTGTATGTGTGTATTGTGTGTTGGTGTGTGTGTGGTGTATATGTAAAAAAAAATGTTATGTGTATATGTATGT
>JANAVB010008549.1:0-75849 GCA_029216955.1 Iris pallida
GAGAACTAATTTTCGTAACGGTAATCTCCGTGACAAACAAGGTGTGGTATTTTTTTTACCACGGTTATAACCGTGACAATTACAACTTTTTGCCACGGTCATAACCCTGACAAAATGATATATTTATAACGGTTATTATTTTTGTAAAATTATTTAGTTGTAATGGTTATAACCATTACAAAATAAGATATTTATAACAGTTATTACCAATATTGCAAACATAATAATTGTAACGATTATGACCGTGAGAACGTTTCCTTTTTCCTCACGTTTATAACCATTAAAAAAATCCTAATTACTCAGGTAACAATATATTGTTAGTAAGAGTTTTAACCACTAGAAATACAATTTTTTTTTTTTTAAATAAAATGAATATATTTTCCAAGAACCAACATCAACAAACATACATTGTTGTTCACGTGTATCAAACTAATGACAGTCACCAGTATACATAACCACAAAGATGGACTATCAACTACCCAACATCGCCATATCTCAAAGTCTTCCTCGTTACCATTCTCAACAGTAACTTACAACAATGAAGTTGTAGTACAAAAATATTGTTGTTACAGTTTAATTCTAAGAAGTTTTCAATTGTTGTTACAAAAATATTACAATGCAGCCATAGTTAATGTATCTTACGGTTTGGGTGGGCAATGGCAAGTTTGCGCTGTAAAAGTCCAAAGTTCCTCACCACAAAAATCCTCCAATTTTAAGGGTGATGGAATTGAAGAATCCCATTCTACCGCCATTAGTGGTGGATCTCTCTAGTCTATCTTGAATGATGAGCGTTTCGTGTAGTGTCTCGCTCCTAGCGGTTCACTATGTAAGGCTTGTAGCTTGGCTAACTCGGTCGGAACCGAGTATTGGGAAAACTTACCGTCGGCACCGAATCGATCACGGACAAGTGCATAAGAACCTTTCCAACTAATGGATTGGTTTCTTTTGAAATGCGTCCAAGAGTTTTCTCTTGATGTTTTGCTGCTGGTTTTGTTGCTTGGTTTTGATGGATGATTTTCTGAATGATTTTCGATGATTTGATTCTTGTCTGTTTTCATCGATTTGTATAGCATTCATTCTTGAGAATTCTGAGAGAAGAGAACATAACGAGACGGAGTATAACCAAACTTTTGGTGCCATTGCAGACTGACGCGTGACGGAAGGCTAAGCACGCAAGTGTTCCTCTCTCTCTCTCTCTCTTTGCGATTCTCTAATTTGGTGAGTGTGGATCTCTGTGGTGGTATTGTCCCTCTCGCTATTTCTTCATGCCAATTAAATAATTGTCTCACAACATCCGTTGATCGATATCAAGTTGCTAATGCCACAAGTCAATACCACTAAGAAGCTAAAGAATGCTATTGAATGAATCGATTACACTGTTAACAACATTGAGATTATACTCGTCCCTTTGAACATGGAAATGAAATGAATTGATGCCTATGATGGTGGAATATGAAATGTTGAGAATGAATATGTGTCTAATACTTCAATATTCTATGCACACTATATTTATTGAGTCGGACACACATTCGCATGACCGGGGACAACTTGTATACAAGGGAGTGACTGCTTCCTCGGACGGTATGTCCAGCGCTGGGACCGATTCAACCATGGAGGAAGTGTAAACGTACTTTAAGGGTACGTGGTATCGAAATATTTTATTAGGGCTTGCAACCCGAGTGAAATGGCGCGTCGATTACCTTTCGAAGTCCTATATGGCAACATCCGAAATGGTACACTAACACCAATGGTCATGTTGTAAGGATGTATGCTAATCAATGTCTTATGCAGGGGCGGTAAATATATTATTATCCTATATCTTATGCAGAAAGCTGGATTCGGCCAATGGTAAAGTAAATATGGTTTCATGAAATTCCATGTTGCCTTAATTATGATTCACTCTAAATGTTGCATGTTCCTAATAAGTTCATATCTTTAAAATGCGTGTCATTAATAAAATGTTGGTTTAGCTGAGTGGGCCAACGGGGCTCACCAGCGCATTGTTATAATGTGCTGACCCCTCCTCCACAGGTACTGGAGAAGGCTCAGGCGCACGTCTGAACTAAAGCTTTCTGAACTGCTGTTTCCTTTCAAGTTATTTTTTCCTAAAAGACGCACAAAGTATTGCAAAGTTTTCAAAGTTGGCTGCTTATATTTCAAAGTACTAAAGAGGCATGATGTATGGAACGGAAAGTTATTTCATGGCAGCCTATCAGTTGTACTTTTTTCATGAATCAATGTAGTCGAAAAGGCATTTCAAATATTATCGAGAAAAGTTGTATTCTGACTACAATTATCAATAAAATGAGTATTTCTTCTTCCTATATTGTGTCCTCAATGTTTCTGAAATATGGCTGGGATTCAAATGTTTCTAAATGACATAATAGTGCACATTCTTGCCATATACAAGTGCAACACCAGACTTGTACGACATCACACCTTAGCGAGGACGAATTATTCGGCGTGAATCGAAGCGAGGACGAAAGATTTCCCGAATCAGGACGTGACATTTCGTTTACTGGGTCACCTTCTTGGATAATGCAGGTGTCCTTGGTGTTCAAAGATGAAATTAGTCGTTCACATATGGCTTCTAATAACTGAGTATCCATGTATCAAAGAAAGCGATCTGTAAAAAAAAAATTGGCATTAATTATAACATAACAATTTGCAGTTGGATATTCTACATGCTTATCAATTTGCAGTTCTCCATATAACTAATTTCCCCTATTTTAGTTGAACATACAACATCATTGATAACCAGGAGTTTTCAACAAAAGAATGGCCTATCTTAATATTAAGAAGTAGACATAGAAACAATAAGATTTTCTAGAACTAAAACCAACTGATGGAAGTTATTGGTTTCAACAAAAGGATGATATTTAAAGACGAGCAAAATAATAACAGGTTGCAACTTGTGGGGTTAGCTAAAATAAATTGTTGATACGCATGCCCTAATATTTTGAGCATGCATCAATGTTATTCCAAAAGAACATCAAACTTCCCTCTGCTATCTTAAAGTAAAAATTGGAAGCAAAGTTCTAGCAGGAAACTGCTTCCCCCAAACATTAGCTCTCACAGGATCATCCGCCAATTGATTTCCAGGTCTAATTAATTATGTGTCAAACAAGATAGACATGTAAATTATTTAAGAAGTCAAAACAAACTCGGAACCTATTAGAATATAAGTCTACTCAGACATTGCAATACCTGTTATAGGGTTACCGAGAAATGCCAGATGGGGAGGCTTTCTAGGAGCAAAAGTCAAGCCCTACGCCTTCGCTTCTCATCAAAGAGCATGCCATACGGCTAAATGTAGTCGGGTCATTCCAGTCTGTAATGGATACACAATATGCTTATTCGGTCAATGCAATCTCTAATTCAATATTGAATGGAGTGTGCAAGTGAAGGACAACAATCATATAAGCTACAGAAATTTGGATAACATTATATTGGTTTTGGCCTCCAAATAAGCACCATGAACAATGAGCATCCGTGTTGCTTGAACACCCATTCTTTAAGAAACACACTTTGGGTAGGCGTTTGTGTCACGCTCTGCTTCCGTAGGAGCGATCATCCTCGCTAAAGCGTGATGCCGCACGAGCCTAGATTGCTCTCGTGCAAGACAGGTTCCATAACGGCCGATTACAGCGACTGCGACGGGGTCATCGCACAGAAGTCCCAAGCAGAGACATTGAATAATAGGAGCAAAAATTTGAAGAAAAACACAAGTTATTCAAAAGATACATTTTATTGATATTGAAAGAAGCGTTACAATGGGGCGCAAGGCCAAGATTACAAGCCACTCAAGCTCACTCTTCTCACATTACAAGTTACTCAGCTATCTCTCTCATCTCTCAATACAAGTCTTGAACCAGCGCATGCTTCAAAAGGCGACGTCCATACATTATGTCCCGTATAAGTCTTGACTCCACGCGGCCGCACGCCTCGAATTGTCAAGGAACTCCGTGCCTCGACGCATCCAAGCGAGCTTCGCGCCACAAGCTTCTACCTGTACCTGCACATGGAAACTGTACGGGTGTCAGTACTCAACTGTACTGGTGGAATGAGCTCCTCGTCCACCCATACAAAATCGATACGTTCATTTACTTTGTGCAACATAACCCTTTTGATTGTCTTTCTACTCTTGTCTTAGGATCAATTTTAGGACCGACGTATTGGCCTATTTTGTGTCTCTAGACCATCCCGTGCTTGCAACAACAACGTCAACTCATACTTTGTCTCAATACCCCTTCTCGTATCAACGACGTTAACCTATCAAGTCGTGTTTGCCTTACGGCTCAAAATCAGAGACGCGACTATGCGATAGTACCCAATTTCCTTGTGACCTTGCTACAAATTCATCGTGCCGTGTCTCGCAACTCAGTGTGACTTAACCATATCGTCGCCTCCCGGCCCTTGCTACTTTAATCATCAACTAACCCAAATCAAGACTTGTGGGCTAAGTGTTACTCGACCGACTTTGCCTTACGACGTTTTCTGACTTAAACTTAAGATGACTCAAATCCAAACTATGCAACTTATATGCCGACAACTTAAGACTCAACGCCACTTCTCGTGCCGAAGCACGGTGTCTTCGTTTGCAGTCAAATCTTAGGCCCAAACATTTTCTTCCAATCGTGCACGCATTCGACTCGACTCATTGATATAGTGTACTCAATACTCGGCTCAATCCAAAGGCATACACGTGGATTGCCGCCCATGCCGACTCATCTATATGAATTGGTCACTAACGCCCAGAGCTATCCTGGACTACCATAGCTTGTTAGACGGACGCCCCTTGCCAGCACGAGTAGCGAGCTCCGCTATAAGTCCCCGCCTAACCCGTGCGGTCATCTAGCACTGCTAATCATGTCTCCATCGAAACGGTCCCGTTGGCCGCCTGGTTCGCCGTTCGAGAAACAAACTCACCTTGTCGACAAGTTGTCCATGACTATACAAGACTCGACTCAAACTGACGTCTCACACAGTCATTCTACCTCTAGTGTTACCATCTCTTTCAGGGCCTAGTTCAATACTTCTCACATCTAAGACCGCCTCGACGACCCATGGTCGCGAGCATTTTTCTTTCTTCTCCTACCCTTTCATTCAACTCAAGAGCGACTATTTGAAAGCCCCTTTTTTCCAAACTCAATGAATCAACCGTGGCCCATGCCTTAGAAACATTAAGTCCGTGACATCGTCACATACGCTAATTGGTATTCTGGGTGAAACTATCGTCTAAGACACTTTATACGACGGACCTTAAGGTCGTAAAACCAAGTAATTTTGACAACCGCAGAATACGCAGGACAGTGCTTAAAATGCCTTCGATAACCTAACATAACTCTGCCTAACTTAATCGTGCAACAACTTGACGAGCAAGGACTGCGTCAAGCCTTGGATGATGGGACCGTGCATGCTTTATGAAGCGTTTTTGTGGGCGACGCCTATGACTTAGGCTAACTCTTAGCTTGTGACGAAGACCAACTTTTTCTTCTCCCAAGCCACGAGATGAAGGATTGAGTGTCATTTTCAAAGCACGTCGTGCACCAACTCTAAGCCGACCGTTTTACCTTTCCATATTCTAACTCAATTTGACCCGTCGGGATTATTCCCTTAACTATGTAGATTCGTCTCTTTTATTATCAAGCCTACTTGTGCAAGTTGAAAACATGCATTTTATTATGTGAAGGCTAAGATGAGATAAGTTAACCGAAACTACCCCACCTGAGCGAGTAGTCACCTCGACCAAACGGGCCATCGAGTCACCGTTGCCAGGCTAAGTCCGAACGCCGTCGGTGTTTCGATTCCTCCGATTGACTGAGCGGGACGGGGCACTACATCATACACTACTCAGAAAAAGGCCCAAATCAGTCCTAAATCGTAATTTGGGATGAATTTTAGGACGGAATGTAACAGTGCTATTAGGGTGGCGTGGCAAAAAGTTTTAGGACGGAAAATGTTGTCCTAATTTGTTTTTAGGATCGAAAAATCTAACTGTACCAAAAGAGTTTGAATTATTATATGTTTATGACGATTTACTAAACTGTCCCAAAATAAAAGAGTTTGTGACGAATAACATTCGTCCTAGAAAAATTTGTCAACGTCACAAAAGGATGTCGTTTATATCTAGGACAATTACATAACCGTCCCAAAAGTAATACATATGAAATTATTATTTGCATTTTTCAGCTATAAAACATACAATTTAAATACACATATAACATAATTTATATGATCATGGCCATTGTCGAGCTTGTCCTCAAACGTATCTCCAGGAGTCGGAGCTCCTATACAAAAAAAACTTAACAACATCAAGCATTCTTTACTATCATTTACAAAATAGAAAAACATATTACATTAAGTAGAAGACAACGAAATCCATATATAACTATAATGTTCAATTGATAAACAATAGAAAAGCTTAACATTAAGCATCTTTTACCATCATTTACAAAATAAATCCAAAACACAATACATCACCCACACTATCACCTACAAAATGAACCCATCATCTCCACCATTACATACAAAATTATGAACCCAAAACATTAAGCACTACACCGTGTTTTTGAATCATCTATCAAACATTCACAAAATTAACCCAAAAATTTCCATCACAAGAGTTGTCCTCCATCATTTAAGTAAATCCAGAATACTTTTGAAGGACCTGCAAATGAAATTAAGATATGCCAATATATTAGCAAGGACCTGCCAGCTGTACAGACCTCCATCATTTACAGGCAGTATGCAAAATTCAGAGTCCAAAAATCATACTCCAAAAAAGAAACCACCCCAAATTATACTTGATCAATTCTGACACTGAACAGCAGTAAGGTCTAAATTATTTTCTAGTGTGCAAAATTTTAAGGATGTCGGAGTCAACTTATTAGTAAATTCTATTTGCAACATATAGCACTGTTAATGGCATAATTTGGCACACTAAGAAATATATAGTTGTAATAAGCTCCAGTACATAATAGAATACTCTCATATACTAGAAAGTGGATCCTCATAAGCGTAAGTCTAAGGCTCATCGTACCTAAAGAATAGATCCTATTAGCTAAATATACCCCTTATATGCTTCAGTACCATTAAGTTAAATCATGTGCATATCACTCCAACAAAATGGAAGTTATAAAGAAACAGTACTTGAGAGAAAAGTTGAACTGGACTAGAAAGTCAAGGAACAAGTTGAAGTGTGTACCTGCACTTGCAGCCCAAAAGTAACTACCTCCAGTCTAGCAATTGTTTCAGTAATTGAAGTCTGAAAAAACATCAAGCCATGAAACCTGATAAGTTCAATATCATGACTAGGAAACAAAAAATTAATGAGTAAAACTAATGACAAAAACTAAATAACAATTATAATAGTGTAGGTATTGAGTAGATTAGTTATAAGAGAAATGACACACTATAAGACTATTAATCAGAGCTGGAAGACAGGAAGTCTTGCTATTGTACATGTATATAGAGAAAAATGAGTTTCCATATTGATATACATACATTAACATTTTTATTACATGTACTTGATGTCGCAAAGGTAGACATTCAAGATTAGAACATGGGATGCAATGATACGAGTGAAAATATGCACATAATATATTGATCCAATTACTCGCTTCTTTTTTGATCCATGAATCTTCAATGCTTGGTCCATCTTCTTGCACAACGTTCATCACCCAACCCAAGCATCCTTATGCAACCTAAGCTTAGCTGATTGAGAAATCTCCTCCAATGTCTATTTATAAATTAAATAATGATCATGCTTTCATCTTTATGATCAGTAAGATCTTATAGCATCAAAGCAAGAAAAAATAATTATTATGAAATCAACTTGAAATATAATCTTTTGTCAATATAATTTTTTAACCTAACCCTCACTATTGTTGACATCTCAACCAGGTTGAAGAACTAAAGGAATATAACCATCTGGTGATGATGGTGGCAAGTTATATATAACTTTCAGCTTGAAAACCTGCAACACAAGAAATAATTCAAGTAAAAAATAGAGATAATAATTAAATAATGATGTAAAGGAAAGATGATAGCAATAAGAAAAGCACCAGAACATGATAACAAGAAGTAATTCAAGTTCTTTGATAATCCAGAGTTACCTGTCTAGTAAATAAGGCATAAGAAAAGCACCTGAACATGATAACAAAAAATATGCTTGTAGTTTTTAAAATCAGCTAATATAGAAATAAGCAAATGTGGACAGTTATACTAATATCTGACATCACCCATCCAAAAAAAAGACACAAGGACTAGGATTTGGTAACAACAAAATGCTTGATGTTTTCAGAAATTAACATCAAATATATAAAAGATGGATAGTTACATTACTACTGTTAAGAATAACTCTTGGCAGTTACCATCAACTCATAGAGGGCCTATCCACCTCTATGGCAGCCAAGCATCGTTTCTGCCATTTCATTTAGTTCATCTTGATAACTCAACGGACACATCAACGGAAGAGTGAGCTAGAACTCAATTGCATAAACCGTAAGCATGCCTCTCTAGATTGCATTCAGAGAGGATACATGAGTTTTGGCTTGTGTCAACCATGCTTGGCCAACAACCTGAGTTTCCATATTGATAATTCTATTTTTGCATACTTTTTTAGCTATTTTTCTAATTTTCACTCTTAATTGTCAAAGCATGTAAACTTGTATGGATATTCATGTTGTCAATTATTTAGAGACGTGTACCTTGGAAATAAACAACAACCTAGCTATAAATATTGGTCTCATTCCTTCAACATTCCGATGATTCTGGTACAAAAACCAATAAAATCCATCCTACATGCACTAAATTCTTTATGCTCATTGGACAGTCTCATGATACCCAACTCAGTTCAAGCTCAATTTAGATAACTCAACGGACAACAATATCTCTAATGTCTATAACCAGAAAAGAACAAGGTATAGATATTACCTATCAATGTAGTCTCAAGAACTCATCTCTCTGGTCTCTGGGGCTAACCCTGCTGGACCATTGGCAAGAAAAAAATTGGCCATAGGAGCACCACCTGGCCTCATCCCAGGAACAAGCGGCTGTCGGTATCCAAATTGCTATAAAGAAGATAAAAACTTAAATCAATTTGTACAATATAGATATATAATGTCCAAATGGATTGAGTTTGCTAGTTCTGAACTAAAAATTAATATAAGCCTTAAAATTGGTGAGTGTCATAGTAGATAAACAAAATGACAATGATAAGCTGATTAGTGATAATTATAACAGATTCCTCTGCCATAAATCCATATAGTATCTTTGTGGTTTAATTGTATAAACTACAATCATTTGTCAGAATTGGTCACATATCGTAGAAGTTCAAATCTACTTTTCCTTGATCAACTTTCTGGAAGAAAAAAAGAGATGGTACCAAGCAAACCTTAAGGCCTACAAAAGTAAAAAAATTGTCCTATTCTACATTTTGCTTGTCCCCTCGAAGAACCCTCTTACATTTGTACTAGATGACGTATCAACTTTTTGACATTTGCATCCTTTCCTGCCCTATAAACTAAAGGGTTCTCGTACGAGTTACCTAGTCAATTGGTTGGTATAGAAAAGAGACAAATGTACCACGTAAGAGAAGAAGAAAAGAGTCTTAGGCATTAGCACAAGTTAAATATTTAATATAGAAATTTTAGCAAGAGGTGCAACTTTGAAATTCCAAATATTGTACTTTTTCATAGATATGCAAATGAGTATATCAATCACTAATAATAGCAAAAAAGCAAAACACATATTTTATTTGAACATGGAGAAGCAGACAGAATCACATCTGATCCATCACAAACTCAAAAGTCTACTCACACCGCCAAATTAAACATTCTAAGAAGGAAATAAAGTAGCACAGTAATAAATAGAGCATTCATATAGTTTGTAATGTGCCACCTTTAAGAAATGATTGTACATAAATAACACAAAGCATAATGCAAATGACACATGTGATTTCTTTCCGGAATGTATAGCAGGAATAACTACACTACATACAGGAAGACTACCTCGATGTATTTATTGTTGGACATGACCATTAGAAACTTTTTTCTTTTTAAAAAAACAAGTAGTGTCACATGGAATCCCTGTGAGCCCTTCACAGTTAACTATTGTCCATATGTTAATTGTCCAGTGATGACCCCACCTTCAGAAGTTCAGCATTCACAAATACTGCAGGGCTTGATGTATCCATTATCTCCAATATCGGCTGTCAACAACCCAAACTTCAAAAATGACAACTTAAGTAACTGAAAATGTGAACATTCTTTAGCACTATACAACGGAAGCATATCGTAATGGAGCTTGCTAGTATAACTTAAGAGGGAACAAATTATTTCTCAAGAACTATACAAATATAGCAGAAAATTAGTCTAATGGAGCTTGTCACAATTAACTTAGGGGCTACAAATTATTCTTCAGGAAAGACAATATTTGTAGGAATAAGCATTAAAACTACACAAATATCAAAGGAGTCTCTCTCAAAAACTAGTTCTTATTCCTTTTTATTGATTATTAATTGCTATAAGTTAGAAAAATTGGCATGAATTAGTGAGGCTGAGCAGTTAGGCATAGAGATACCAGTTTATAAGAAGTCATGTTCTCATAGTGTCCGTGTAGGATGAAAAAAATGCCTCGACATGGGTAATGTTTTCCTGGCTTAGTGATCAAAAAAATAAGGATAAGCTAGAAACGATTTCACCAAAAAGCATCACTGCATAGGATGCGGACTATTCATGTCAAAGAGGAGATCAGGTCGAAGAGGTGGAAAGGAAAGAAGCAATGGAAAACGACAAGTTCTCTTCCAATCGGAAATTTTTGTCAACATAATGCAATCATATATACATTATACAGATAACAACAATGTGAC
This sequence comes from Iris pallida, assembly GCA_029216955.1. Lineage (NCBI taxonomy): Eukaryota > Viridiplantae > Streptophyta > Magnoliopsida > Asparagales > Iridaceae > Iris > Iris pallida. Next base: position 10,874 of record JANAVB010008549.1, read on the forward strand.
ATCAGTAGAATAATAAATTATTCCTGGCCAAGTAAAAGCAAATGTTGCTAGTGTGTTTCTGCTCAAAAGAATAGGCAAATAAATTTATGAGTCCAATGTTTTAATTTGGAGAATAAACAATACTATAGCCAAAATTATTCTGCAACCACTTTGTAGAAGTAGCATCCGCACCTAATTTGGAGTTATATGGCACTTGATAGCAACAACTGAAGAGATAAATGTCACGAGAACGACAACAACTACTACTACTAAAGTAACACAAGAAATAAGAAAATCCAAATCATACTCTCATCGAGAACAAAATAAATACATAGTATAGTACTAGAAGGAAATTGAATGCAACCATAATACTAAGTACAGATGCCTTACTTGGAAATCCTTAATGAATGCAACCATAATACTAACTCCTACCAGTGGCATGGCATTATATATGGAAGCACGAACCCCACCAACCGACCTATGCCCCTTGAGCTGGACCATACCTTCCTTGGTCACCTCCTCGATGAACTCCTTCTTGACCTCTCCATGGAGAGTGAAGGGGACATTCATCAACTACCTCACCGACCTCTCCACGGGACTGACATAGAACTCATGGCAGACATAGAACTCGTGGCCGTAAAGCAATCCGGTTGGAAATATTTTCCCCCAACATTTGCCCTAAAAAAAGGAGAGAACAAAGGGGAGAGAAAGAAAGAAAGATTACATGTCAGACTAAGAGGACGAAGAGGAGGCAGTCATGTTCGTCGTCTTCTTTTCTTTTAGGCTCGGAAGAGAAGGAAAGGAACCTCGCCGCCTTCGTTCTCTTTAGGGCTCGGGAGAGGAAGAGAGAAGGAAAGGAAATAAAGATTTGGAGAATTGTAAACCCTCCCCAACACTTATTTCTCACATGAAACACATAGACTTGGCTAACTTTTTATTTATTTTAATTTTACTAATTTTTTTTAATAAAGTCTGAATGGTTTTGGGATGGACGGTCTAGATTTAGGTCATCGATCGAACGGTCAGGATGGGGACGTGTGGAGGACAACGTTTCCCCCTAAAAATTTGGCAATTAGCCGCCAAATACTAGACATTCTCGCCGAGCTATTTGGGACGATAATGTGAATTATTTGGGACAGAAAGTTTAATTAGTCCCAAACAGAGATCCATTTCCACAATCAGACCCAAAAAAAATACTACTTTTTTGTTACCAAGAAAATAATCGTCCCCATAACTGCATTTTTAGGACGTCTTAGACTCGTGTTCTTAATAGTGTCGTCCCAAAAAGACACTTTTTTGTAGTGAATCAAGACTTGTGGGCTAAGTATCACTCGACCGACTTTGCCTTACGACGTTTCCTGACTTAAACTCAAGATGACTCAAATCCAAACTATGCAACTTATATGGCGACAACTTAAGACTCAACGCCACTTCTCGTGCCGAAACACGGTGTCTTTGTTTGCAGCCAAATCTTAGGCCCAAATATTTTCTTCCAATCGTGTCACGACCCGCACCCTAGAGTAAGGGCACGAGACGTGGGTACGTCCAGCCTACGCCGCAGTGTCGGCGGTAGAACACTGTACTAGGTCTCAATGCATCTAACAGTATAAGGCTAAGCAGTTTATACTCCCCGAATGGGGGTGACACAGCAGAATGTAAACTCAATCACAACTAAGGAAGAAGAAGCATGATATGATATAGAACTCAAATAAAATACAGATGATCAGAAGAGTCTAAGTGTCTAAGATAACAACTCAGCAACATCCAGAAATACAAAGTCTCAACTACAGAGTATGAAAGAATATACACAATCCAGATCTCAATGACAGAAATAAAGCCTAACTAAACTAGTCTAGGCAGTAGGGGTAGTGTCATCAGCTAGAGCTGGGTCCTCCTGAGAGTCCAGCTCACAAGTGTCGTCTAGGGCTATCCCATAGAAGGTATCCACACAGGCCTCCTCCTCGTCCTCTGTAATATTTTTCAACAGGTCCAGTCAGGACAGAGCGAGCACAATACATCTCAACAGTTCATAGTAGGTTAGAAAATATAATCATGCAGTAAAGTAAGATACAGGAAACTGAAGAAAGTACAGAATATAAACAAAGAGAGAACTGTAATAGAAATATCTACTCTAAGTAGAGAACTAACAGTGGCTAATGAGTCAGAGTACAATATAAATATGTGAATGGCATAGAAGATTCTGATGAGACACTACGGAGGTGATCGGATGAGATACTACTTGGATATTATTCAGATGTCTACTTCTACTCCCCCGTACCCCCAATCAATACACAAGGATCCAGCCAGATTATGTTATGATCCATGTACTGGGCCACAAGGGGTGATACATGGTAGGCCCAAAAATAGGTGATTCTAGGAATGCCTATAAATGGGTGATTCAAGGAAGACTCTGTGATCATGAGAGTACACGTCACAAGTGATCAATGAACCATGAAGCATAGTGATACACAATGTAAGTGAAACGCACAGAACATGTAGTATCCGATGCTCCCTGAGGGGATAACATCTCAAGAAGGGATCCATATAGTACTAATCCGTGTGACCAACGTGACAGTATCAAGTAAAGTAATTTAAAGCAGGAGAATAATTTTAAACAGGATATAAAATGATCAGAGAATGTACTCGCCTGTATCCTGAGTATCTGAAGAATATCTACTGTCCGAGGAGTGGTGTCTATCTCCTATAGAACAGTACAAGTCACCATCAGTCTAAAATGATATAACAGACTGCTACAATACATCTACATGAAGTTTGGGGTCAAACTGGACTAAAGTCAACTCTTGGTCAACTCTAGTCAACTAGACTAGTTAAACTAGGTCAACTAGGTCAAGTCCTAGCCCAAACAAATCTAACAAGTCTTACTAGGCCTAACCAAGCCTAGGCTAGCACTCACACAATCACAAGACAATGTGAACCACAACAATGCATAATATAAAATATATAATATATATAAATATATACCTTCATACATACATGCATATCCACATTACATACATATTTATATATATAGGCATATGTTACATCATGCATATTTACATAGTTACATAGATATATACATTCATGCACATTTACATACATACTTTTATACATTATATATGTTAACATTCATTACAATGCATTATATTTTACTTATACCTTTGATTGATTGATTCATTCATATATGACATTCATTCATGCATTTATACATTCATTCATATCCCATATGCATGCATATTTCAGTTCAGACATTATATCCATTCACATATCATTAAGTTGCATATATATACTTATTTTTATTACATACATGTCATTCATGCATATTACATACTTACATGCATCTATACATTATATACATTGTATACAACATGTAAAAATAGAAGAGGGAAAAAGGGAGAAAAAACTGAAAAGGAAAGGGAAGGGAAAGAAAATGTAAGAAAAAGGAAAAACAGTGGATATATACATGCTTGCATCATATATTCTATATTACCATACATGCTATCATTGTATATTGCATTATATAATTTATATATTATGCATTCATATCTATCATTACATGTATACCTTGCATTCATATCTAGCATTCATTATATACTTTCATGTATACATTGTATATCATTCTTTCATTCATGCATTGCTTACATACATTATATTAATTACATTCCTACATGCTTGCATTCAACCATATATATACATTAATGTAAAGAGGATATATATATCATATATATATCATTTCATTCATCTAACATATCATGTATTACATACTCTATATTCATTTAATATCTATACTACATAGGCTCATAGGTTACACAAAATGCATATATCGTATATTTACTCTTCTACTTAAAACCAATACTGTACCAATTGGGCCTCTACTAAATTCTAGGATTAAAGTATGTTGTAGCCCTTCGTGTTAGCTTTTCGAAACTTTAAACATATCGCATTTTCGTTCCAGAAGCTTCCGAAATCGCGAAAATACCGAAACACGTTCGTCTTTCGTACAGCTGACACTCAAATAATTCTACAGAAAGTTACAGAAAGAATTTGGCTTATTAAAATATATATTTGGAAAGCTAACTTCGATACGGTTCTTTTGAAAAAAAAGGAGATAAATCGGAGTTCTAAGCTAAAAGTTATGACATTTCCAAGTTACTTTGGTTAATAAAAATGTGGATGAAAATTATGACGAATTTGAGTTGTTTTGGACAAAAGAATACATATAGGCCAAGATACTTGGATACAAACATAGGTATCCAAATGAAACTCATTCTAACCATCCTAACTAAGATCAATCCACTCTCTAACCATTCTAAAACTGAATTTAAATATCTATTTAAACTATTATCATACATACATACACATGGGGTGTCCTAATTTGGGATCTATCAAGTAGGACACAAGATACATATCTAAAATCCTCAAGAGAGCTCCAAATGGCCTCAAATTTGAATCTAAATGGGACACATGCATGAGGATGGATCCTACGGATTCAAAAGTAATTTATATGCAAAGGAAATCGTTTTAGAGGATGGGTTTTACCTATTGGGAGTGGAATCCCAATGAAATCCTTTAGGACACGGCTCCGATACGAAGATCCCTCAAAGTGGACACTCCTTCTTGCACTCCTCTTCCAATCCTTGGTAGCACCCTTCTCTTGGAGAATAGGAATGATTGAAGGAAGGTTTGGTGAAGGAATGATTTGATTTGGAGATCAAATCAATGGGAAGGCTCTCTAAAATTAGGGAAGAACAAAAGGAAAAAAAAAAGAGGCAAGATTGTAATGAATGAAATGAATCATTCTCCCCTAAAGGTGGCTGCCATAAAGTGTCCATTAGGGCTAATGGGAAATGTCCTAATTGTCCCTCTCTAGTCTCATATGGTTAAGTCTAGACTAGGTTCAAGTTTGGGGTCAAAATGATCTAGTTTTGAGTCTCTACCTTAACCATTCTAACATGATAAAAATTAGTTTAATTAACTAACTTAAATGTTGGGTCTTGTGAGCCATGCTAAACTTAATATTGGGTCCTATCTAGAGTTTAAGCTACCCGGGTCGCAATACAAGTCGGAACGAGACGAAACTCAAACCCGACTAAACAAATCCTATAAAAACAATATTAAAAATATAAAATTTTCCCAAAATATTAAAATATGAAAATGACCAAAATTATAATACATCAATTTAAATATTATTAAAATAATCTAAAATTCACCAATTAATCAAAATTCTAAATAATTCAAAAGTCACAAAATGACCAAAATACCCTTAGTCTAAAAAGTTGTAAATAGCCGTTCTAATCACATGGTTAGGTCCTCATGGTCATGGTTAGTCTCTAGGCTCAACAGTTCTATAGTTTACTAGCTAACACATCAAAATTATATTTCACCAATTTTAAATAGTATTAAATTAATTAAAAATTCCCATAAATCATAAATCCTATTATTAAATAATAAACTTTTACAAAATTTCAAAATTACCCTAATTTGGAAAAGTGGGTGTTACAATCCTACCTCCCTTAGAAAAATTTTGTCCTCGAAATTAAAATGTTCATACTCCTTCTAGGTCAAACCTCCACAATCAAAGTCTCAGAACTTAAACAAATCATACGATTTTAAAAGGACGACATACAGGGTCATGGCATACGGTGGTAGTGAAAGTCTCATCTTGGTATACTAGTCATGCTAGACGAAAACGGTCATAGGATATCAAACATACAAGCAATCAGGGGTGTTAAACTAGAAAAGATACAGAAATAACAAATCATCAAAACTGTAAGGCAGTCTACCATCTTATATGAAAAATGGTACTTATCAAAAAATAAAATAAAGATAACTACCAATTATCTATAAAGGGGTATAGAAAAAAATCAAAATCAAAAGTTAAAGAATGAAAGTCAATTGCATTGAAATTCAATCACAATATAGGATTCTCTTAATCCTGTTAAGACTAAATTGTTAGTTCTAAAAGTTATGTGGTTCGTGTGTGTATGGGTGTATGTGGACATGTTCATATGGTTAGATAGTAGGCATGTGTGTATGTGAAATATACATGAAAGTGTATAGGAGGATTTGGGTTTCAAAACAATAGCTATCAAGTTACACTACTCATGGCATATTGGTTAAACAATCTACAATACACAACCTATTTACTCATAACATGCATGGCTAACCATATATATATATATATATATATATATATATATATATATATATATATATATATATATATATATATATATATATATATATATATATATATATATATAAAGAGGTAGAAATTTAGTTATGTATCTATATACATTATAACATATATGCATAAACTCTATATATATATGTCTATATAGATATATGAACATAACATAGAGAGGAAGGGTTAGGTTTACATGGCAGTGTATACTAAGTTAGGGTGTGTGTGTCCTTGTACATGATTATAGCTTTAGTATTGAAAGGTTAAACCCAGTTTTAGTTCAGCATTTACATACAAAATCTAAAAATAAGCTAATATTTAAACCAGTGTAATATTAACATAATGCAGTTTCAGATTTTAGGGGTTTGAAATATCACAACCAACTCAATGCTCCCAACACATCCTAACATGATAGAGATAAAACCCTAACATACTATCCATACATTTTGCTATGCATACAGTTCAATATTACATATTAAATCTGAATTTGAACTAAACATTTGAAATTAATGTAAAAATGTTAACATGTATTCAGTTTTAGGATTTTGGAAAAATTCGAACATCGAACCAACCCAATGTTTATTACAACCTAACATGTAAAAATATGAAACCTAACATTATATCCCTACAAACAACAATGTATATACCTCAAAATATTACATTAAAAAAAGGCAAATTGAACTAAACATTTGGAATCCAGTATTAAGGGTTGATATGTACACAGTCTCAGATTTGACAAGTTCAAAGACAAAACTCAACCAATTTCTTTAAGAATTGAAACCTTGTGTATAAGATACATGTGCAGTGTTTAAACAAAACTAATAACATGGAATTTATATTTGAATTATGAATTTAAACTGGAAAAAGCAGAGAACCAGTCTCTGATACTGTACTGTATCAGAAATATTAGGGTTTTGAGAATTTAACATCAAAAACATATTAAGATGCATTTAGATGGGTTGGTAATCAAAGTGTAGCATGCATACGTGTCAGACAAAGTGTCTGTGTCCACTATATATATTCTCATGTCCCAATATAAAAATCAAATTCTATATCAAGACCAACATTTAGATTCCTACCAAGATTGCAAAGCAGGTGATTGATATAATCAAGACAGTTTTATTATTATTATTATTATTATTTAATACAAGAATAATAGCAAGAAAAAAATAACGATAAAATCTGTTCTGCTTATCTGTTTAAAAGAAGGAACCATTTTGAAACCAGAGCTATAATATCAAATCCAAGATAAGGTCTAGCAAAATCATCGATTCATTATTTTAAGAAGAGATTCATAGTAAGAAGTTACACAAAGGTTTATAATACAGCTAAAGCTACTCCTACTCCTAAGTTAAATAATGAGAAACAAAACGAACAAAATAATATTTTTTTTGAAAGACTGAACAAAAGTAGAGAAAACTTGTTCAAGAGCATTTAAGGTACAATCTGATAATCATATACGTCTATCCAAAATCATGGTGCTCCAAATCCTCGTCATACTAGTAAGCAAGGCTACGATAATTACAGAGTCCTTGACTAAGGTACATACCTCTAGGTTCATGGTATTTAAAATTTCCGCATTGCCGCATGCGACGGCAAAAACCTTAAATTTCCACACCCGAGAAATACGTCCAAAATCTGACTATATGTCCTCACTATGCCAGCTAACACGACTATCGAAGATTCTAGATCCCACAACTGAGGTGACCTAGCCCATATGATTTTTTTAGAAGAAAAACAAACAAAACAAAAGAGCAACATGACAAAATTAATCAATCAGCAAGGAACAGATGGAATCGGATTTCAAGGTAGTTATAAAAGACAATTGCGAGAATGGAATCGAGAAGAACGGAACTTGCAGCAAGATCTTTAATGGTCTGTGCATCCTCGACTGTCCTGACGATAGCTCGCCCCCTGCTGGTTTCCCCTGGTCTGCTGCTGATGCTGCATGAACCACTGCTGCTGAGAGAAATCGGGATTGACGGAAAAAGGTCTCTGTACAAACGAAGGTTCACCTCCAATGTAGCAGAAATGCCAACCTGAGTCGGCACAACAGGGGCTGCGGTCTCGAGGCCCTGATGAACAGGACGAGAGGCGGCCAGCCTCTCGATAGTATTCCCCGGACCGGAGCGATAAGATCGTGTCTTCATAACCATCATGAAGACAGATCAAAACAAAAAGCAATTTCTGAGAATGAAGCAAAAATTCAAAAGGGAACAGTTTATATTCAAGGGAAGTCAATAAGCAACAATTTAGATAAAAGGAATCTGATTAAGAGTTTTTCCTAGTATGATTGAGTACCTTCAAAAATATTCTAATTCCTACTGCAGGCTGTAGTGATACTCTAGTTCGAATACCACTACATAAACTCGACCTGCATGGACCACCACTAAAAATGTGTCACGACCTGCACCCTAGAGTAAGGTCACGAGACGTAGGTACGTCCAGCCTACGTCGCAGTGTCGGCGGTAGAACGCTGTTCTAGGTCTCAATGCATCTAACAGTATAAGGCTAAGCAGTTTATACTCCCCGAATGGGGGTGACACAGCAGAATGTAAACTCAATCACAACTAAGGAAGAAGAAGCACGATATGATATAGAACTCAAATGAAATACAGATGATCATAAGAGTCTAAGTGTCTAAGATAACAACTCAGCAACATCCAGAAATACAAAGTCTCAACTACAGAGTATGAAAGAATATATACAATCCAGATCTCAATGACAGAAATAAAGCCTAACTAAACTAGTCTAGGCAATAGGGTTAATGTCATCAGCTAGAGCTGGGTCCTCCTGAGAGTCCAGCTCACAAGTGTCGTCTAGGGCTATCCCATAGAAGGTATCCACACAGGCCTCCTCCTCGTCCTCTGTAATATTTTTCAACAGGTCCAGTCAGGACAGAGCGAGAACAATACATCTCAACAGTTCATAGCAGGTTAGAAAATACAATCATGCAGTAAAGTAAGATACAGGAAACTAAAGAAAGTACCGAATGTAAACAGAGAGAGAACTGTAATAGAAATATCTACTATAAGTAGAGAACTAATAGTGGCTAGTGAGTCAGAGTACAATATAAACATATGAATGGCATAGGAGATTCTGATAAGACACTACAGAGGTGATCAGATGAGATACTACTTGGATATTATTCACATGTCTACTTCTACTCCCCCGTACCCCCAATCAATACACAAGGATCCAGCCAGGTTATGTTATGATCCATGCAATGGCCCACAAGGGGTGATACATGGTAGGCCCAAAAATAGGTGATTCTAGGAATGCCCATAAATGGGTGATTCAAGGAAGACTCTGTGATCATGAGAGTACATGTCACAAGTGATCAATGAACCATGAAGCATAGTGATACACAATGTAAGTGAAACGCACAGAACATGTAGTATCCGATGCTCCCTGAGGGAATAACATTTCAAGAAGGGATCCATATAGTACTAATCCGTGTGACCAACGTGACAGTATCAAGTAAAGTAATTTAAAGCAGGAGAATAATTCTAAACAGGATATGAAATGATTAGAGAATGTACTCGCATGTATCCTGAGTATCTGAAGAATATCTATTGTCCGAGGAGTGGTGTCTGTCTCCTATAGAACAGTACAAGTCACCATCAGTCTAAAATGATATAACAGACTGCTACAATGCATCTACATGAAGTTTGGGGTCAAACTGGACTAAAGTCAACTCTTGGTCAACTCTAGTCAACTAGACTAGTCAAACTAGGTCAACTAGGTCAAGTCCTAGCCCAAACAAGTCTAACAAGTCTTACTAGGCCTAACCAAGCCTAGGCTAGCACTCACACAATCACAAGACAATGTGAACTACAACAATGCATAATATAAAATAGATAATACATATAAAGATATACCTTCATACATACATGCATATCCATATTACATACATATTTATATATATAGGCATATGTTACATCATGCATATTTACATAGTTACATAGATATACATTCATGCACATTTACATACATACTTTTATACATTATATATGTTAACATTCATTACAATGCATTATATTTTACTTATACCTTTGATTGATTCATTCATTCATATATGACATTCATTCATGCATTTATACATTCATTCATATCCCATATGCATGCATATTTCAGTTCAGGCATTATATCCATTCACATATCATTAAGTTACATACATATACTTATTTTTATTACATACATGTCATTCATGCATATTACATACTTACATGCATCTATACATTATATACATTGTATGCAACATGTAAAAATAGAAGAGGGAAAAAGGGGGAAAAACTGAAAAGGAAAGGAAAGGGAAGGAAAATACAAGAAAAAGGAAAAACAGTGGACATATACATGCTTGTATCATATATTCTACATTATCATACATGCTATCATTGTATATTGCATTATATTATGTATATATTATGCATTCATATCTATCATTACATGTATACCTTGCATTCATATCTACCATTCTTTATATACTTTCATGCATACATTGTATATCATTCTTTCATTCATACATTTATGCATTGCTTACATACATTATATTAATTGCATTCCTACATGCTTGCATTCAACCATATATATACATTAATGTAAAGAGGATATATATATCATATATATATCATTTCATTCATCTAACATATCATGTATTACATACTCTATATTCATTTAATATCCATACTACATAGGCTCATAGGTTACACAAAATGCATATATCGTATATTTACTCTTCTACTTAAAACCAATACTGTACCAATTGGGCCTCTACTAAATTCTAGGATTAAAGTATGTTGTAGCCCTTCGTGTTAGCTTTCCGAAACTTTAAACGGATCGCATTTTCGTTCCGGAAGCTCCCGAAATTGCGAAAACACCGAAACACTTTCGTCTTTCGTACAGCTGACACTTAAATAATTCTACAAAAAGTTACAGAAAGAATTTGGCTTATTAAAATATATATTTAGAAAGCTAACTTCGATACGGTTCTTTTAAAAAAACGGGAGATAAATCGGAGTTCTAAGCTAAAAGTTATGACATTTCTAAGTTACTTTGGTTAATAAAAACGTGGATGAATATTATGACGAATTTGAGTTGTTTTGGACAAAAGAACACATATAGGCCAAGATACTTGGATACAAACATAGGTATCCAAATGAAACTCATTCTAACCATCCTAACTAAGATCAGTCCACTCTCTAACCATTCTAAAACTGAATTTAAATATCTATTTAAACTATTATCATACATACATACACATGGGATGTCCTAATTTGGGATCTATCAAGTAGGACACAAGACACATATCTAAAATCCTCAAGAGAGCTCCAAATGGCCTCAAATTTGAATCTAAATGGGACACATGTATGAGGATGGATCCTACGGATTCAAAACTAATTTATATGCAAAGAAAATCGATTTAAATGATGGGTTTTACCTATTGGGAGTGGAATCTCAATGAAATCCTTTAGGACACGGCTCCGATACAAAGATCCCTCAAAGTGGACACTCCTCCTTGCACTCCTCTTCCAATCCTTAGTAGCACCCTTCTCTTGGAGAATGGGAATGATTGAGGGAAGGTTTGGTGAAGGAATGATTTGATTTGGAGATCAAATCAATGGAAAGGCTCTCTAAAATTAGGGAAGAACAAAAAGAAAAAAAGAGGCAAGATTGTAATGAATGAAATGAATCATTCTCCCCTAAAGGTGGCTGTCATAAAGTGTCCCTTTGGGCTAATGGAAAATATCCTAATTGCCCCTCTCTAGTCTCATATGGTTAAGTCTAGACTAGGTTCAAGTTTGGGGTCAAAATGATCTAGTTTTGAGTCTCTAACTTAACCATTCTAACATGATAAAAATTAGTTTAATTAACTAACTTAAATGTTGGGTCTTGTGAGCCATGCTTAACTTAATATTGGGTCTCATCTAGAGTTTAAGCTACCCGGGTCACAATACAAGTCGGAACGAGACGAAACTCAAACCCGACTAAACAAATCCAATAAAAACAATATTAAAAATATAAAATTTTCCTAAAATATTAAAATATGAAAATGACCAAAATTATAATATATCAATTTAAATATTATTAAAATAATCTAAAATTCACCAATTAATCAAAATCCTAAATAATTCATAAGTCACAAAATGACCAAAATACCCTTAGCCTAAAAAGTTGTAAATAGTCATTCTAATCACATGGTTAGGTCCCCATGGTCATGGTTAGTCTCTAGGCTCAACAGTTCTATAGTTCACTAGCTAACACATCAAAATTATAATTCACCAATTTTAAATAGTATTAAATTTATTAAAAATTCCCATAAATCATAAATCCTATTATTAAATAATAAACTTTTACAAAAGTTCAAAATTACCCTAATTTGGAAAAGTGGGTGTTACAAATCGTGCACGCATTCGACTCGACTCATTGATATAGTGTACTCAATACTCGGCTCAATCCAAAGGCATACACGTGGATTGTCGCCCATGCCGACTCATCTATATGAATTGGTCACTAACGCCCAGAGCTATTCTGGACTACCATAGCTTGTTAGATGGACGCCCCTTGCCAGCACGAGTAGCGAGTTCCGCTGTAAGTCCCCACCTAACCCGTGCGGTCATCTAGCACTGCTAATCATGTCTCCATCGAAACGGTCCCGTTGGCCGCCTGGTTCGCCGTTCGAGAAACAAACTCACCTTGTCAACAAGTTGTCCATGACTATACAAGACTCGACTCAAACTGATGTCTCACACAGTCATTCTACCTCTAGTGTTACCATCTCTTTCAGGGCCTAGTTCAATACTTCTCACATCTGAGACCGCCTCGACGACCCATGGTCGCGAGCATTATTCTTTCTTGTCCTATCCTTTCATTCAACTCAAGAGCGACTATTTGAAAGTCCTTTTTTTCCAAACTCAATGAATAAACTGTGGCCCATGCCTTAGAAACATTAAGTCTGTGACATCGTGACATACGCTAATTGGTATTCTGGGTGAAACTATCGTCTAAGACACTTTATACGATGGACCTTAAGGTCGTAAAACCAAGTAATTTCGACAACCGCAGAATACGTGGGACAGTGCTTAAAATACCTTCGATAGCCTAACATAACTCTGCCTAACTTAATCGTGCAACAACTTGACGAGCAAGGACTACGTCAAGCCTTAGATGATGGGACCGTGCATGCTTTATGAAGCATTTTTATGGGCGACGCCTATGACTTAGGCTAACTCTTAGCTTGTGACGAAGACCAACTTTTTCTTCTCCCAAGCCACGAGATGAAGGATTGAGTGTCATTTTCAAAATACGCCGTGCACCAACTCTAAGCCGACCATTTTACCTTTCTATATTCTAACTCAATTTGACCCGTCGGGATTATTTCCTTCACTATGTGGATTCGTCTCTTTTATTATCAAGCCTACTTGTGCAAGTTGAAAACATGTATTTTATTATGTGAAGGCTAAGATGAGACAAGTTAACCGAAACTACCCCACCTAAGCGAGTAGTCGCCTCGACCGAACGGGCCTTCGAGTCACCGTTGCCAGGCTAAGTCCGAACGCCGTCGGTGTTCCGATTCCTCCGATTGACTGAGCGGAACGGGGCACTACATCATACACTACTCAGAAAAAGTTTCATCCTCGAAACTAACTGAGTACTTACTCATTGACTTATCACTCAAATATTTAACCTCTCGTGCACATTTCTTTTATGCATTTCTCAAATCCGAGCCACGCTCGTGCTACCTACAATCTTTTCTTCAAAACTCGTGATCTCAAAATCCTCGACACTTTTCCATTTCTCTAGTCTCATTTGAATTCAACATATCACTTAGTTGGATCATGCACATATTTTAGGCGTTCCCAAAATATATGCATTTTAGTCAAGCCTCGTGATAGAGAATCCGCCATCACCACTCGAGTCAGATCGTGCACATATTCGGGTGTCCCTGATATAAGTGCATGTCAACCGAGCCTCATGAGTGGTGCCTTCACAATTCCTATCGCTCCGCACCGGGACGTCTGCCTAACCGCTAGGCTACGTCTTTAGGTTGAAGTCATCCGCCAATATTGAAATCATAGTTCCTAGACAACAATATCAACACTGACCCCATCCTAAGGTTAAACCAAGTTGATAGTATAGAGTTTTTTACCCAAGCTTGCATCACTCCAATTTCTAAATATCGAGCATTGATTCCCTACACACATCCTAACATTCGTCACACGGGATCTGAGTTATTCAGCAAAGCCATCCTACGGTAACTCACGTTTCAACCAATTCCTCGACTTATCAATATCACTTATTCATCAAGCTATTTCGCATAGTCTATCTTTTCGAACACGTTCGACATAATCTACCTATCAATCCTTCCACGTCAAGCATGCTACGACACAATTTGTTGATAAGCTATAATTCACACTTCATATTTCCTAAGTCGTTTATCACAATTCACGTATTCGATCATAAGGTCGTCTAGCTTAACAACATGCTGTGCCCCGATCTCATGCGAGTCAGATTATCTACGGTGGGCAAGAATCACCATGCACGCTCTTGCGGGATAATCATCCTCATCGGGACGTAACTCTTGTTTTGCGTCTAGACTAATTTATTCTCGATACGTAGATTGGATCTATTCAATCCTCAAGTTTACTCAATCATCAATCGCAAATCCAAACATCCTTGAATTTTCCTTCGCATCAAACCAACAAATCGGGATAATCAAAGTTTTCGCGTCCTGATTTTCCGAGTTCGGTCGTTCCTGTGACATGAATCACCATGTCAGCGCTCACGCAGAACGATCGCCCCAAATCCGACGTGACGCATGTACGAGGCTAGAGTTGCGCTTGTGCAAGACAAGATTGTCGATGTTGTGATTATCAACGCAACCATCAAGACACAATCATTTTCATCCAACATTTATCTTAATCAAAATCCTAAGTATAGCATCCAACCGAACAATAACACTTGCACGATCATCATTCGCCGAGTCAGAATACCCCCGAGTTATCGTATATCGATCTTTGATATGCCTCAATACCATCGATGATATGCGTAACCTGACGATCTTCCTTTGTAACCAATTTCGAGTCTTGCAAATGATGCTATCGTCCGACTGGATAATCTCCTCGACATTCAAATTCAAGTTCGATCATTATTCCTCGAATCATTCACAACATCAATTTCCTCAAACCCAAATTCGTGTATTGTACATTCGTCTATCTTAAGTCATCGAGCAATATTTTTCTTTAAATCACATTATTCCTTGCTAACTCAAATCATCGAGCAACATTTAATCCAATCCTTGGAGTCATTTGAGTAACTTCAAAATTCAACTTTTTCATGCACGCTATCTTCCTATCGTGCTAACTTTTTCTATATGATCCACCTATCGATTTCTTTTATCAAGTCATCCGCTCGCTATACCTTAACTTTTCTTCGATTTACTTTCACCTATTTAATCATTTTCGCATTTCATACTCGCGCAATCCTCAATCTCGTGCATGTTCCGTGCGCGTCAATTTATAGGTTGTTCGAATCAACTCGTCTACAACATATTCAACGATACTCAATCTACGGCTTTGTATACACGCGACGCTTGCTGATAGACTCATTGACAC
Source organism: Iris pallida (assembly GCA_029216955.1). Lineage (NCBI taxonomy): Eukaryota > Viridiplantae > Streptophyta > Magnoliopsida > Asparagales > Iridaceae > Iris > Iris pallida. The sequence continues at coordinate 26,648 of JANAVB010008549.1, forward strand.
CCCGTATCCTCAATCGATTGATTGATATCCCTGAAGCTATCGCATACACCACTCAGGGATAAAGTTATTCAATAAATCCTCAACTTATTATTCGATTCATAATCAATTTCTTTGTATTTTCGTCCGAACGATTCCTTAAATTTCAAGCACGCTCATCTATATCGCACCGACGTTATCGTCGCTTGATAGCACCCCTATCGATAGTCATCCCACTTACTCAATCGATTCTAACTCATTATCATCCGAGATGGATCGAATCTCGCACTCGACTCTTCTAAGGTCGACACAATTTTGGTGTATATGCCCAGCCCGACTTAGCCAACCGTGCTTACGTGAACCATCATTTTGTTTCTTGTCAAAAACTGTTTTCCTATATTTTGTAAATTATTTAGACATTGTATGGACTTTCCGTGGGACATTTAAGAGAGAGCGCACCAACGATATCAACTTGCCGAAGCAATAGAGTTAAAGAATTCAATCGATAGTCCAAGGATGTAAAGTCGTGCTCTGATACCATTATGTCACGTCCCACTCCCGTAGGAGCGATCGTCCTCGCTAAGGCATGATGCCGCACGAGCCTAGATTGCTCTCGTGCAAGGCAGGTTCCATATCGATCGATTACAGTGACTGCGACGGGGTCGTCGCACAGAAGTCCCAAGTAGAGACATTAAATAATAGCAGCAAAAATTTGAAGCAAAATACAAGTTATTCAAAAGATGCATTGATATTGAAAGAAGGGTTACAATAGGGCGCAAGGCCAAGATTATAAGTCACTCAGGCTCACTCTTCTCATATTACAAGTCACTTAGCTCTCTCTCATCTCTCAATACATGTCTTCAACCAGCGGATGCTTCGGAAGGCGACGTCCATACATTATGTCTCGTATAAGTCTTGACTCTACGCGGCTGCATGCCTCGAATTGCCAAGGAACTCCGTGCCTCGACGCATCCAAGCGAGCTCCACGCCACGAGCTTCTACCTTTGCCTGTACATGAAAATTGTATGGGTGTCAGTACTCAACTATACTGGTGGAATGAGCTCCTCGCCCACCCATACAAAACTGACATGTTCATTTACTTTGTGCAACATAACCCTTTTGATTGTCTTTCTACTCTTGTCTTAGGATCAGTTTTAGGACCGACGCCTTGGCCTATTTTGTGTCTCTAGACCATTCTGTGCTTGCAACAACAACGTCAACTCATACTTTGCCTTTAGACCCCTTCTCGTATCAACGACGTTAACCTATCAAGTCGTGTTTGCCTTACGGCCCAAAATCAAAGACGCGACTATGCGATAGTACCCAATTTCCTTGCGACCGTGCTACAAATTTATCGTGCCATGCCTCGCAACTCAGTGTGACTTAACCATATCGCCGCCTCACGGCCCTTGCTACTTTGATCACCAACTGACCCAATCAAGACCTGTGGGCTAAGTGTCACTCGACCGACTTTGCCTTGCGGCGTTTCCTGACTTAAACTCAAGATGACTCAAATCCAAACTATGCAACTTATATGCCGACAACTTAAGACTCGATGCCACATCTCGTGTCGAAGTACGGTGTCTTCGTTGCAGCCAAATCGTAGGCCCAAATATTGTATTCCGATCGTGCACGCATTCGACTCGACTCATTGATATAGTGCATTCAATACTCGACTTAATCCAAAGGCATACACGTGGATCGCCGCCCATGCCGACTCATCTATATGAACTGGTCACTAACGTCCAGCGCTATCCTGGACTACCATAGCTTGTTAGACGGATGCCCCTTGCCAGCGTGAGTAGCGAGCTCTGTTGTAAGTCCCCGCCTAACCCGTGCGGTCATCCAGCACTGCTAATCATGTCTCCATCGAAACGGTCCCGTTGGCGGCCTGGGTCGCCGTTTGAGAAACAAACTCACCTTGTCGATAAGTTATCCATAACCATGCAAGACTCGACTCAAACTGACGTCTCACACAGTCATTCTACCTCTAGTGTTACCATCTCTTTTAGGGCCTAGTTCAATACTTCTCACATCTGAGACCGCCTCGACGACCTATGGTCGCGAGTATTTTACTTTCTTGCCCTATCTTTTCATTCAACTCAAGAGCGACTATTTGAAAGCACCCTTTTTCTAAACTCAATGTATCAACCATGGCCCGTGCCTTAGAAATACTATGTTCGTGACATCGTGCCTTACGCTAATTGCTATTCTAGGTAAAACTATTATCTAAGACACTTTATACGACGGGCCTTAAGGTCGTGAAACCAAGTAATTTCTGTAGTGTCCCGTCCCGCTCAGTCAATCGGAGGAATCGAAATGCTAACGGCGTTCGGACTTAGCCTTGCAACAGCTGCTCGAAGACATCGCTCGATCGAGGCGACCGCTCGCTCAGGTGGGTTAGTTTCGATGAACTTGCCTCATCTTAGCCTTTATATAATAAATCGTATATTTTCAACTTGCACAAGTAGGCTTGATAATAAAATAGACGAATCCACATAGCTAAAGGGAATAATCCCGATGGATCGAATTGAGTTAGAATATGGAAAGGTCCAACGGTCGGATTAGAGTTGGTGTACGGCGTGCTTTAAAAATGACACTCGATCCTTCGTCCCGTGCCTTGGGAGAAGAAAAGTTGGTAGAGTAGGCGAAGTTATGAATGTAGCCTAAGTCATAGGCGTCGCCCGCATAAATGCTTCACAAAGCATGCACGGTCTCTTCGTCCAAGGTGTGGCATAGCCTCTGCTCGCCGACAGGTTAAGTTGTATTGCACGACTTGTGGCATAAGTCTAGGCACCCAAAAATAACTTGGTTGTTCAAAGTCGAATGCGTGCACGGCACATTCCCACGACGCAAAGCTTTGACGTAGCATTTGCTCGTCAAGTTGTTGCAAAGTAAGTTAGGCAAGTTACGTTAAGCTATCAGGAGTAGTAGCAGGCACGGCCCTATGAGTTCTACGACTGGGTATAACCACATAGTCTCACGATTGTAAGGCCCGTCATATAGAGTATGACTTGGGCGGTGGTGTCACATAGAGTTTCAAGTTGGTTTAAGACACGATGGCACGGACTTAGTATTTTTAAGGTACGGGCCATGGTTGATTCATTGAGTTTGGAAAGTGACTCAATAGTTGTTCTTGAGTTGAGTGAAATAATAGGGCAAGAAAGAAGAATGCTCACGACTGAGTCGTTGAGGCAAGAAAGAAGAATGCTCGCGACTGGGTCGCCGAGGCAAGGTCTCAGATGTAAGAAGTTTTGAACTTAGCCCTGAAAGAGATGGTAACACTAGAAGTAGCTTTGACTGTATGACACATCAGTTCGAGTCGAGTCTTGCATGGTCATTGGACAACTTGTACAAGGTAAACAAAATAAACAGTCTCTCGAACGGCGACCTAGGCGGCCCATGGGAACCGTTGCGATGTAGACATTTCGTAGCTGTGTGCTGGATGACCGCACGGGTTAGTCGGGGACTTGCAGCGAAGCTAGCTACTCGCGCTAGCAAGGGGCGTCCGTCTAATCAAAACTACAAAAGGAGTCCATTATAGCGCTGGGCGCTAGTGACTAGTTCATATAGATGAGTCGGCATGGGCGGCGATCCGCGTACATGTCTTTGGATTAAGTCAAGTTTTGAGTGTAGTATATCAAGGAAGTCGAGTGAATATGTGTGTACAGTTGGAAACACAAAATGTTGGGCCTAAGATTTGGCTGCAACGAAGATACCGTGCTTCGACACGAGATGTGGCGTCGAGTCTTGAGTTGTCGGCATATAAGTTGCATAAGTTGGTTTGAGTTGTCTTGAGTTTAAGTCAGGAAACACCGCAAGGCAAGTCGGTCGAGTGATACTTAGCCCAGAAGTCTTGATTGGGTCAGTTGGTGATCAAAGTAGCACGGGCCGCGAGGCGGCGATGTGGTTAGTCTTACTGAAATGTGAGGCACGGCCTCAATATGGTTTTTGTAGCATGGTCACACGGAAATGGAGTCTATCGTGTAGTTGCGTCTCTGATTTTGGGCCGTAAGGCAAATATGACTTGATAGTTTAACGTTGATGTTGCAAGCACGCGATGGTCTAGAGACACAAAATAGGCTAAGACGTCTGTCCTAAAACTGATCCTAAGGCAAGAGTAGAAAGACAATTGATAAGAAGGGACTATGTTGCACAAAGTAAATCAAACGTGTTGGTTTTGTATGGGTAGGCGAGGAGCTCATTCCACCAGTACAGTTGAGTATTGACATCCACATAGTTTTCATGTGCATGCACAGGTAGAAGCTCGTGGCACAAAGCTCGCTTGGATGCGTCGAGGTATGGAGTTCCTTGGCGAATCGAAGCGTACGACCGCATGGAGTCAAGACTTATACGGGACATAATGTATGGACGTCGCCTCCCGAAGCTTCCGCTGGTTCAAGACTTGTATTGAGAGATGAGAGAGAGCTGAGTGACTTGCAATGTGAGATGAGTGAGCTTGAGTGAGCTCGAGAGACTTGTAATCTTAGCCTTGTGCCCATTGTAATCTTTGTTTCAATATCAATAAAAGAGTATTTTGCAATGACTTGTGTTTTGTTCTAATTTCCGCTGCTATTTCAATGTCTCTGTATGGGACTTCTGTGCGACGACCCCGTCGCAGCCGCTGAAATCGGCCGTTATGGAACCCGCCTTGTACGAGCGCAATCTAGGCTCGTGCAGCATCACGCCTTAGCAAGGACGATCGCTCCTACGGGAGCGGGGCGTGACAATTTCGACAACCGCAGAATACGCGGGACAGTGCTTAGAATACCTTTGATAGCCTAACATAACTCCGCCTAACTTAATCATGCAACAACTTGACGAGCAAGGACTGCGTCAAGCCTTGGACGATAGGACCGTGCATGCTTTATGAAGCATTTCTGCGGGCGACGCCTATGACTTAGGCTAACTCTTAGCTTGTGACGAAGACCAACTTTTTCTTCTCCCAAGCCATGAGATGAAAGATTGAGTGTCATTTTCAAAGCACGCCGTGCACCAACTCTAAGTCGACCGTTAGACCTTTCCATATTCTAACTCAATTCGACCCGTCGGGATTATTCCCTTAACTATGTGGATTCGTCTCTTTTATTATCAAGCCTAATTGTGTAAGTTGAAAACATACTTTTTATTATGTGAAGGCTAAGATGAGATGAGTTCACCGAAACTACCCTACCTAAGCGAAGAGTCGCCTCGACCGAGCGGGCCTTCGAGTCACCATTGCCAGGCTAGACGTTCCGATTCCTTCGATTGACTGAACGGGACGGGGCACTACAGTTTGCACATGGTTCGCTATCAAACGGTACTATATGGTTCTTCTTCTTCACAAGAAAAAATACACAAGACTCATTGCCTACTGAGTAAAGGAAAAGAAAAAAAAATAAAGCCTTGTATGTGTACAAGACCACTTACCATAGAAACTTATGAACTTCTAACTATTTCTTTGGAGCTTTGTTGTACTTGTATCATATATGTACCCGTATCTTTAAAAACTTGTGCAAGACCACTTAGCCTTGTCTGTGTGCCCCTTGTTTCAGGAGTGCCTTGGACTGAAATGTAAGCACAATTTGAAGCCATTGATTGCCAAACTGAAGGAATAATACCCCTATTGGACCTCACACTCCAATTTATTAAAGCGTGCACCAACATGACTCATGTTAACAACTGGGAAGAAGCATAGATATGGAAGTCTTTCTTCCTTCATCAAATGCACTGGAGAGGTTTGGGTGCTTAAAGAAACTTACCTCCACTTCTCCAGGTTTTGTAAACTTCTCGTGAGAAACAAGAGGAACCCCATTTTTTGCTGTTAGCAAACATTATTGAGTTATTAACTTTGCAACTTAGATACTAGAAAGAAAGAAAAAAAGAACACAGCCATTTATTCTTACTTCTAACCTGTCTAGTATATTCTCAAGCACCTACAAGTCTCTACTGAATCATGGTATTAGGCTAGCATATTTCATGAATTTGAAGTGAATTGCATGATAGCTTTCCTAGAACACACAAGTAATATGTATTGAAAGCAAATATTGTCACTTACCATGAATTGCAGTAGAGAGGTTTCCGTCAAGTATGTAATCATATATGAGAAGCTACTCTTCTGTCGACCAATAATAAGCTATCAATGCTACAATATTAGGATGCCTAACTCGTCCAACTGCCTCCACCTCCCTCTGAAATTCCTTGAACTTGTCGTCCATCACAACCTTTCGTAAAGATAATCTAAAATCCCTCCTCAATATCAACATCTGACCAAATTTAAATAAAAATTAAAACGAAAGCAGAGCAAATTGATTAGCTGTTGGCGACTTCAGAGTCGTTTGACAATCCACATAAAGTAGATAAATAAGTAAAGTAGACAAATAAGTAGAGCTCATTGAGAAATCTCAACAATATAAAACTCTTTCTATCCCCAAAAATTTGTTACCAGACCATAAAGATAAATAGATATCTGATCTAAAAAAACACAGTTTGATTCCATGAACAAAGAATGTCATACCACCTGCATAACCATGTTCCCTTCCATCTACATAACCAGAAACAAAATATATCAATAGATATCTAAACTAAGAAGAAAAAGTATGATTTCATGAACAAATAAGTCCATACCAACTGCATAACCATGTTCCTTTCCACCTGCATAAACATGTTCTTTTCCACTTGGTTATACCAGAAACTAAAAAAATCATAGATATAGCTCAAACTTATAACCATCGAGATATTCAATGAACAATGGTGGAATGTTTCATTCTGGTTATACCAGAAACTACAAAATTCAAAAATATAGCTTATACTTTAAGTTGACATGCCCAACAAAAGTTAAGTTGACATGTCCAACAAAAGTACATATAAGTTCAATAACACAACTTTTCAGTTTTATGGATAGTTATTCTTAAAGTTAAGCATAATAGCTTACAAAAAACGGACATGTGAGACTGCCCAAATAAGAAAACCCCTATCTGCTATTTCACAAAGGAAAGAGATTCCATTCTGTGGACCATCATAAACTGGTGCTTCTGGTTTTATCACCTCTGACACATAAACAATTATTTCATCTTCTTGCACTTTTCTCCCTTGACAAGTAGTGTGAGATACCATGAATCCCTTCGCTACATCCTCCCGTTCTCGTCCAAGTAAAACCACATATTGTTTTCCTCCAAGAGTTGGTCCATTGTTGTTACCACCATGGACAACAGGGTTGACAGTGCTATTCAAAACTGGGTTCAAATTTGTTGGAGTTACAGGAATATGCACAGAGTTAGACCCACCTCCTGTCTCAGGGGTGCCAGAAGCAAAATTTGGATTTTGAGGATGGTGTGTAGTATTTGCATTAGTGAGCACTTCCCGTACCATAACCTCAAGACTGTTCAACCTTTGAATAACTTCTGGATTGGTATATTTGTTGGCTATTGCCTTTGCTGCTAAACCAATTTTGACTTGCTTCACCGAAGATGTGGAGCTAATTGCACGACATCGACTCTTTTTATCAGGTCCAAAAATTACAACAATAGGATCAGTCTCAAAGTCTTCTATGCTTGTCGTGCTATCATGACCACTCAGGCTTGCGGCTAGTTTTTATCTCTTTTTTGCGGCCTCTAATTCATTCTGTTTTTTCACACATTATAAGATAAAGGTAAGAGTTTAAACAAGCAAAAAACTAAAACTAATAAGTAAAAATAAATAAGCTATATGCAACTTCCTCGAGCAAACCACTGACCTATCACTAACTATCCTCATGCAAACCAATAAGATCGTCTTATTTAGCAAACAGTAGCACCTACTTGCAGCTTCCTCTTTTGAGCATACCACTGACTATCCAGCCTTCATTCCCCAACCTCTACTCCTTATTCCTATCCTCTTGGTTTGCCTACCTATTTGTGTAATAGCTATCCTTGTGTGTAATTTATTCCAATTTAACTATTGTCCATGGCATTTTATTGTAACTTATTTGGAAATAAATAATTTGTTACACTCTTTAGTGAAATGTTTGACCAATCAAATTACTACAATATACAAGAGATTCTATCTACCTTCTTGATACTGAGATACATATAAGGGATACCCAGAACTATGTTAATTCTCCATCTGAGGTAGATATTTAATGTCTTTCTAAAATATATGGGCACTACTAGCATTTTACTTACGTATTTCTCCAATGCGCATGGAAGCACAGTCCCAGTAGCCTAATTTTTGTGGGCTCTCTTCCACGCTTCTGACCGTGTAACACCCTCTCTAGGTTATTCTTCTGCATACAAGTACAAAGAGTGAATTCACAAACAATAATAATAATATTATTAATTGCATGTACAAGTGAAAGGTTATACACACCAATTCTTCGTATACTCTGTTGTAGCTTTTCCTTCCAAGAGTGTGGTTGATTTTAGACAGGGCCTTGTTTTCGGTATTCTTCTTGCGTTGATTGATCTTCTTTGGTGTGTACTCATTCACAATAAAGCGCTCCCACCAGACTTTGTCAATATTATCAGGACATTGAGCGAGTGCTACAGGTTTCGGTAAGAATATTCCTTCTTCGTTCATGATTGTGCCTCGTAGGTGATATTTCATCGTCCTAAAAAATTGTGGAAATCTGGTTTCCAATAGTGGTCGAGCGAGGAAGGGATCAATATTGAATTCAAATGCCCCCTGGCACAACATTAAGGAAAATAAGACATTCTTTGCACAAGTGAAGCAATTAGATAAATACTTAAAATGTATGTAAAGAAGTAAAAGAAATAAAACAATGCTTTACCATCAGTGAATTCCAAAGATCATCCTTGTACACCTTATCTACATTCCTCCAATCATCATAACCAATAGGAATGTGAGCTTGAATCAATTTCCCACATTTAGTACTCCATTTTTTTTGCCTTCACCTATAATTGCACCATTTCCTTCAACATGAAGCAAGTATTTTTTTTACTTTTGATGGAGGTGTAGCTTGTGTTCCGCTAGGATTGGATGACATTCTGCACTCCATCAATATGTTAGCGCAATAGATAAAGCAATGTTACATACAAGGCCTTCGTAGTATAAAGTGTTTTAGTATCATTTACTAAAAAAGAACACTGGAAAACTCTCATGAAGAACCAAGTTTTTGTCATCAGCTACCAACGAGCCCGAGAGTGTCCCATCTAAAACCTCATAAGCCTAGAATGTAGTTGAACCTATACTTTGCAGTTATGTAATTTAGCTCACGGTATGATACATGTTCAATGACCAGCAATGTAGAACACAATTATTACATTACAGTGTAGTGCATATGTGCAATTATTTTCTGCACCAACATATTAGTACAGAACATTCTACATTACCTATAATTAGATCTACATTCTACAAAGGAAGTAGTATAGCCAGTCCAAGTTGCCGTATAGAGGTTAAGAGAATTGCATCAGGCAGGGAGTCTTAAAACTGGTAACCATTTAAAAATGACCAAGTTTTTTTTGTTTGATCGAAAGGATCAGTACTCTCTTATCAGCCTGCTCGTATCTTCGACTCTTTTGTTCCTATTGTTCAACCTGGAAGCCTCCCATCTCTTTTTTATTAATTGCAAAAGCCAACGATTAAGAAGAACAATTATATATACTCTTTTTTCAGTTAGTCTGTTTCATTATTTTTTTCAATTTTGTTTAAAGCGCGATCGGGATCGATGCCATAGCAACATCCACTTCTTATGGCTAGAAAACATATGTAGCAACAAAAACAATCATAGCAGTCGCTCGTAAACTTAAAAAAGAAAAGAAAAATACATTTCTGGTGCTAATTTGATCTTTCACAGGTTGATAACTGGCTTCCATCATAAAAAGATGGTGATAAAATTATAAAATAAAAGTCATTTTCGATCAATTGAAGCTTTTTTTCATGTCATTCAAATGAAATAGGCATCATACTTCTTATTTGAGAAAAAAAAAATTAAAACTGGTACTGATCTTTGTGCATAAACTTGGTAGCTTCTGCATTTAAGGAAGTTGTAACCATTTAAACCTGGACTTCTATGGAGTCTCTTGGTTTAGACACCCCATAAGTAATCAAGCTTAGGCTGATCTTTCCAAACTCCAGATTCAAGTCAGCATTTTCACTACAATTGGAAGGTGGCATGAGTCCTAATTAGAGGACTGTCATATGTGGATTTAAGAACTATGATGCTCCAAGGTTCAGGGTCAGGGTCAGAATGGATTTAAGAACTATGTCGAACCAGTTGTGTTTATGTGGCTACTTGGTCTGTTTGGAGTCATCAACAACAGATGCTTGACTTTTGAGGATCAAGGTGCTAGCAGAATTGGACCATCCTTGTACCACCAAAATATAGATTTGCATTATGTGCAAAAAAAATAGCTGCAAATACATTACCAAAAAGGTCTTCTGATATCATATATTCATTACCCTTTTAAGTGCCACTTTCCTACCCCGTTAACCTGATGAATTTTTTTCAAAATAGTATGTTCCCTAAATGCCATATAAAGATTGGTCTATGGCAACAAACCCCACCCTCCTCCTGTTAATCCACTAGACATGCCTACATAAACTTGAATAAAATGAAGTTTAAGAATATAGATACAAGGTGTCTCAAGACTCTTAATCAAGAAACTTGGTAGAAATATGAATGGTGAACATAGAACCCATGAATCACGATTAGTTTTAAAATGGATGTAGGTCCCCAGAAATTGTTAGTTTGTCGCAGAAGAATGTTCACAATACAAATGACTGTAATTTGAAATAGGAACAAAATGTGCATGTATGCAGTAATAGAATATTACATTGAAGCCTATGGTTTCAAAGAAGGGCAATGGAATCAGTTAGAGATGAACCTGGTGTTGAAATATTGAATAATTAGGTTTATAACTCTATCAGGTAAATATTCACCCAAACGGATCACTGAGCTGGTGTGTACGTAATTGTATAATATGAATGCAAATTTCTTTGTGCATCAATAATTTATATTCAAGGCAAAAGTACATTATTCCATTAAAAAGTAAATATTCCATAAATACATAATTGTATCAGATGGTAAATGTTAAGGCACAAAAAATGTGATTGGATTCATTTCTTTCCAACACATTTTAGTAGTGGAGTAAAGTGAGGTTGGTCCACAAGACATGATTGAAAATTTTATGGTACAGTAAGTCCATCAACCTCATTAGTCATTCGTTTTGGAGAACGAAGAACAACCGACCAATCTAGATTTTGAATGTCTGTTACATAAAAAAACCTTATTTGCTTTGAATGCAAGAATTACCGGCTCATCATACTCCCCATTAGTGCTCTTCAACTTTTTTAAATTCACCAACTTAGGGCATAACTTACAACCATTGGTCTTATCTCCAAAATTTACCCAATCACAATAGAACACAACATGGTAGAAGTCATAATAATCGACCTCTATGATTTCTTTGATAATCCCATACCAAGTAGTATCATCATCCTTAAGGTACTTGTCTTTTGAACTTGCCCTAAATGTAGTGATTGCATCCATAAAAACACCACTATCTTGTGTTGAAACCTTTTTATCGTAACTCTGGAGAGAGAAGATGTAGCCATTTATCCTGTACTTGATATATGTTTTGGCTTGCTGACTTGGTCCACTAATGTACCGCCAGAGATCTCCATTCATACTTCCTTCTTCAATTAACTAGTAAATCAGTAAAGTCAACATAATTAACTACTAGCACCACATCAAGTAAAATTACATGTTTATTAACATTTAAATGATACACACCTTTTTGTGCATCCAGTCAATGAATTTGGATTGTACCACTACTTCTGCCTCTTTGGTATTACCACGGGAAGTAGTTTCCAAAGACGAGCGATACAAACTGGAAAACATTTAAACTAGATGAAATAAAATAAAAAAGATGTAATTTTTTTAACAATTCTATATTCCAAAGATGATTGATACCTGTAATATTCTGCTACTTCCGGTATTTCCAATCTAAAAATTATCCATCTTCTAATTTGTCTCTATTGTACCCCTGTTAACTTAATTGTTTTACCCTCAATAATAGATCTCTCATATACATCATTGTCATTTTCAACTAAAAAAGAGGCTTGAGTTGAATTATGATTGTCGTCACGTGGATTTGGCATGTACTCCATGGCATATCTAACTGACTCTGAAATAATATAAGCCTCGACAATCGACCCTTCAACATAACGCTTGTTGCTAGGAATGTTTTTGCACTCCTTCATAGACCTTATATCAAATAGAGCAACTATAACTTGTTAGTTTTCATCTAAATCAATAACAGCATAATGACAAAATAATCATCTCACCTTTCAAAAGGATACATCCAAATGTATCTCGTAGGTCCACAAAGTAGAGCTTGGTCCGCAAGATGCACCATTAGGTGGATACTTATATCAAAAAACTGGGCAGGAAAATAATGCTCCAAGACACATAATGCCTCAGCGATCATATCTTTTGCAGCTTGAACATGATTTCGATATAGGATCTTTGAGCATAATATATTAAATTATATACATACTTGCATAATGGCTCTTTTAAGGTTGCGGTTATTTGGAAATGCATGTTGAAGCATGATTGGAAACAAATATTGTATCATGACATGGTAGTCATGTGACTTTTTTATATGCAAACTGAGTGGTTTAAGACATATAAGGTTTCCCAAGTTAGATGCAAATCCTGATAGGAGCTTCAAGCTTTTTAGGACTTGGCAAAATTGTTTCTTTTGAGAATTGTCTAAGGCATAACCCGAATTTCGTTGCCCCTTTTTATCAAAGAGCAAATTTAGTAAATGCTCGGCAACATTCTTCTCGGTGTGCATCAAATCAATAGCATGTCGTACTTTATGAGATTGCCAATATTCTAAATTAAAAAGAATATACTTTTTATACCACGCTGGTCTTTCTGCACTACCATCACAATCGACATCATCGTCAACATAATCATCATCATCACCATCGCCCTCAAATGTCATTCTCTTCTTTCCAGACCCTTCACTAATTTACCAGGTATATAGTTGATGCGGTCAAGCCTTTGCAGAAGGGTCGGTCCACTCAAACATAATGGAGGTTGTCTATGCTCTTTAGTCTTATACCATCCACGTTTAACTGCTCTAAAAGGATGATCATCCTTCAAAAATCTCCTATACTTTATGTACACGTTCTTTCCACCAATTCTCTGATCAGACTCTGTTTTAGTAGCACAAATAGGACATGCTTTATAACCATGTGTTACACAACCTGATAAATTTCCAAATGCTAGAAAATCATGGATCCCCCATGTCATGCCCCGATTCCGTAGAATCAATAGTCGTCCCCCGGGCGTGATGCCTTGCGAACCTAAGTTCCGATCGCACAAGGCGTAGTCATAAGGTTATCCGAAACACAACATCAAGTTAGAGTACGCAGAGAAATTGATTGACACATTTGAAATAGAAGTAGACTTTTCATTGATAATAAAACTTTATTTACATTGACTCCATTACAATCATTGCCACGCGGGCTACAACATGACTCAACTTACAAAACGAATGCTGATGAGATAGTCATTCCATACATTACATCCCTTTTTACAAGTAAAATAGTTACACTTTCCACCTGCGATCGAGGGTAGCCGAGTCGTCATTTTTTTCTTTTGTATTGAGTGCGGAGTCTTCAAAAGGATTCAGAAATAAGCCTTCGACACACGGACTAGGCTTCAAAAGTATTTACGCCGCCTTGAGATTTAAGTGGCACGCCCTTCGTTGTTCGGGATACCTACGTGGAGAGCGAGGATTAGTACATTACACTTTGTACTGGTGCGTAGATATTTAAGTTCCAATCTCTCATTTGGTTGAAGAGTTTATATGACTTAGTTTATGAATGTTTCTAACCATCCTAATAGATTTTAAACAAGCATATGACAAGCATAATATAAAAATATGTTAGAACTTACCCACGACGGACCGCACCGTGCCTTATGAAACTTACCATGTTCTTTTCTGTCAATTGTTATCATTTACATACCAAGTACAATATTACGTGTGTTTGGTCCCTGACATCACAAGCCATCCTGGACTATAGCTTTGTTAGCCGGGGCCCTTGCAGCGCAAGTAGCGAGCTACGTTGCAAGTCCCCGCTTAACCCGTGCTATCATTCAGCACAGCTATTCCATGTTTCCTCCTAGGCCGAGTCGGTCCCGTGGCCCCGGGTTGTCGCTCGAGGAAACTCTCTCCTTGTCGACAAGTTGTCCAATGACCGAGTTAAGACATTATTTAGTTATTAAGGTATAGCCCACATTCTCTTTGAAAACTTGATCATTTTACCGTGTCTGTGCCCTTGCATTCATTCTTTCATTCGCAACAATACTGTCGATTTACCTAAGAAGGGGTCGAGAAGAGAAGGGTCAGCCACTCACCTTGAGTTTACTTCAGGCGAGAGAACTTGTTAGTCGCGCTAGACGTCGCCTACGCGATTACCTAAAATCGCACAAGCAACCGATTAGAATACTGCATTATTCAAGAAGTTTGATAGAAAATGCGAGTTCGAAATGCAAGTCATGAAAACCATCAAAAACATTCACGAAGACGCATTCAAAAAACAAAGCCAAAACCAACGCAAGCGGCGTGAAAAGCAGAGCAACGGAAGGTCTCTCCCGACTCAGCCGCAGAGTCAATCCTCGAGGCACAACCCGCTGAATATGGGACTTGGTTTCGAAGAAGCCATTCCATGACGGAGAATGGATGTTAATTCAACCGTTCCCGTTCGATCGACTCGATCGATCCCGACCTATCGGTCCCGACCGAATCGATAGCGACAGTATTCCTTTCTCGCGCACCCCGTGGACGAAGGACGGGGCACGATGTAGGGACGGGGCACTACACCATAACCAACTAAGAAAAAGTTTCATCTTCGAAACTTAAGAATAAAACCTACCTCTACGAGAACAATAAAGAGAATTTTTCCTTCATTTCTGACTCAAGCTCCCACGTTGACTTTTCGACCGAATGGTTTCTCCAGAGGACGCGGACGAGAGGAATAGCACGGTTGCAGAGAAGTTTATCCTTGCGCTCCAAGATTTGCACTGGCTCTTCAACATATGACAAGTCCACCTCCAGATCCAGCTTACCCAAATCTACCACATGGCTCGGATCGTGCACGTACTTCCGCAATTGTGAGACGTAGAAGACGTCATATACCTCCGACAATGCAGGCAGCAAGGCAATTTGGTAAGCTACCGGGATGACTTGCTTCAATATTTCGAACGGACCAACAAATCTTGGGCTCTATTTCCCCTTCGTACCGAACCTGGAGACTCCACGCATGGGCATTACTTTCAAGAATACATGGTCGGTGCGTGTCGGCATAGCTCTTCTACCAGCTTTGTGCTATCTTCAATCTCTCCAGTATTAACTTGACCTTCTGCACGGTCTGCTCCACCAGCTCCGGACCGAGTATCTGCCATTCTCCGACTTCATTCCAGCAAATGGGCGATCTGTACTTCCGGCCGTACAAGGCTTCATACGGCGCCATTTGGATGTTGTACTGATAGCTATTGTTGTATGCAAACTCGGCCAACGGTAGATGAACGTCCCAACTTGTCTTCAAGTCGATCGCATAGAGTGGTAATATGTCTTCGAGAATCTGGTTCACCCGTTCTGTTTGGCCGTCAGTCTGAGGATGATAAGCTGAGCTAAACTTCAACTTGGTCCCTAATGCTGAATGAAGAATACTCCAGAAGCGCGCTACGAACCATCCATCCCGATCCAAGACGATAGATACTGGGATCCCGTACAGCCGAACTATTTCATCAAGGTATATCTGAGCAAGGCGGTCGACGCTCCAAGTAACTTTGATGGCGATGAAGTTCGCTGACTTGGTTAGTCGATCGACGATGACCCAGATGGCGTCATTTTCCTGCGGCGTCCTTGGCAAGCCAACAACGAAGTCCATAGTGACATGATCCTATTTCTACTCTGGAATGGCAAGGTTCTGCATCTCCCCGCCCGGTCGCTGGTGCTCGACTTTGACTTGCTGACAAGCCATACAGTTTAACACAAAGAGCGCTACGTCCCTCTTCATGCCGTGCCACTAAAAGACAACACGAAGGTCCTTATACATCATCACCGGAGACAGTGGAGGAAACACAGGAGGCAGTGGAGGAAACACAGAAGGAGGGGATAGAAGCTTTAGGAACATAGCCATCACCTGAGCGTCGTCGAACATCATCGCCGGAGGCAGTGGAGGAAACACAGGAGGATGGGATAGAAGCTGCTCCACTGGTGCGTCAACCTTGGTCTGATCACAAGCTCATGTAGCTCCGAGCTGATCTGCGGTCTTCCTGGTGGTGACCATCCTGAAATAGAAAGAAAACTTCGTTGATTGCTATAAAACCTAAACCTACAAGTAATAAGTTTTTATAGAATGTCAATGTACCAGATATTCTCGTGTTTTCCCAATTTTTCCTACGCTATGATCAAGTTTTTCTACTTTATCAAGTCCCCCAATAGTACTTTAGAGCCTAAGTACTATTATGATTGATCTGTATGGGCCACCACTAAAAATATGTCACGATCCGCTCCCGAATAATCGGACACAAATCGGACACGCCCAGCCTTCGTCGTTAGACACGACGAAGTAAGCTGTACCAATCTAGGAAAACTACAAGGCAAATATAAATATGTACAATCACAGCATCTATAAACGTTTCCAGAATCAGAGTACATAATTAGTCACTTATTGCATTCATCCAGAAATGGTAAGGTAAAAATAATGTATGAGTCTCAAGTACAAAAAATAGAAAAACGTCTAAAAGAGTGAGATAGCTAGGCCTCCTCGACCTCTAAGTACAGAGCAACTCCAGCTGGCTCCACTATACCTCCAGGCTCCTGCCCGTAGTATATGTCACACAAAGCCTCCATCTCACCTACAACATATCTAATCAGAAGCGGAGCGAAGTATATCTAGGTAATGAACAAGTACCACATGGGATGAAAAGAGTACAAGATACAAGAAAAGTAAAGTACAGGAAATGAGTGCTGAAAATAAATACAGGAATAACAAGGAATATGAAATACAGGAAACATGAAATGACCTGAACATAAAATAAACAAGGGAACCTGACGTGTGTAATATTTGAAATACATCCAGGATGTGTGACCGGCTTGGGTAGTACAGGGCACATGATCAATGGTACGGCATAGGGCCCACGTGCACAGTGTGAGGCCTAAGCTATTCACATGAGTTTTGTTTTAATTTGGTCACACACCTGTAGCATTTCCCCTTCCAGACATAAGTAAGTACAAGACATGAAAGTACAAGAGTACAGGATAATGTGTTACATCGTATCACAAGAGTGTACAAGATATGAATGTAAATGAACATGAACCATAGAATATACTTGTTCAGGGAGATTGGGAATAGGGAGTAGATCGTATGTCCTACTGCTAATGTGTACAAGTTGGTTAAACTCTAAATAATGTCAATTGGCTAACATTACTAACACTTTTAACTATTTATCCTTACCCATAACTAACTAGTCAATTAATATAACTAAATACTACTAACTATACACATACTATAGAATATATGTATATATTACAAAATAATTGTATATAATCTTAGTTATTTATTAAGATATGGTTACCAATCAAAAAAATGACAGAAAAAAGAAAATAAAATAAAACAGTCATACGAATATAGTCATAATGATGATAACCACATTCCTATTTTATAATGGAAGCATTAATAGAGATAAAAACTTAACCCAAGTCGCGCAACTCAAAATTCTAACCACAGCCTACCTCCACAAGTCCAACCCATAATTCAAGTCTCAAACTCAGATACAAAGAGGAAAGCCCAAGCCAAACCAATAATCAACCTTTCAATGAATGCAGTTCTGATTCCTATCAATATACAACTAAAACCTTTACTCATCTCAATCTGATATTTAAAACCCAGCCCCTCTCCTGGGTTGAACCATACTATCAGCTAACATTAAAAAACCAAAGTTCGAATAAAATTGTCCAGGCAACAACTCCCAATATAGCAAGAAATGTGATATCCACTTCATCAACACCCCATAAACCATATGGGACCCGCCAAACCATATGAATCCAATCAGTCTGATATGAACTCAGAAAATTCAAGGACAAATGCAGGGAACAAACACAACTCAGACTCATAGATTAGAAGATAATCTTTAGGGAAATATACAATCCCACACTCATTCATAAACTCAGCAAGTTAACAGTAGAGCTCAAACTGAAACTATATCTCAACCCAACAGTTAACAAAAATTCAAATGTAGCTTAAATATCAGAGAGAAGATGCAAAGAATAGTTATACAATTTAGATTTCAAATAAGACTCCTATTGTTGGCTCCTAACCCACGCGAACACGGATAGATGATCACAGCCCGCCTTTCGGACACGCCACACACACACATAGTTGAAAACGAACGCAGCAGATCGCGAACTCACACACACGGATACGACGCAGATAGAATCTTAGATACGAACTCAAGGACACGAACTAAAACCACAAACCAGGATAGTATTAGTTGATCAGAATTTACAACACACTCAAAATTGGAAAGGTGTTCAGATTCATACCTGGAATGATCCAAATCGTAGCAAGACACAATCCAAAAGAAGACACGTCCCGTTGTATCCAAGTACGAACTGGAATTCTCCTGGTCGAACATTAAACACCCCATGCAAAATCAAGGGAGATAGGCCTCAGAACAAAGTGTCGAGAATTCAGCAAATTTAACAACAAGAATTTCCCAGGTCGAAGGCTCACCGCTATTTCCAATACCAAGTCAATCGCAAGACTCAAACACAGCAGCTCCTCAACCAATACTTCAATCTTGAATTCGAATTATGAACGAGATCCTACGATCCAGGTTGATGATCATCGATCAAAAATCTAACATATAAAATGATCTATGCACTTCAAGGAAGAAGAAATCGAAACAGGAATTTACCAAATCAAGGAACAAATTCGTGATTGAAGCAAAAACCTCAATCGATCTGCCCAGTTTGAATCGAAGACGACCGATCTGAACAAATGATCAGGGATTGAACAGATCAGCTCAAAATTTGTTCCAAACAAAAGAAAAAAAGCATCAAATGGAACTCACACTACTAAAATATGTCAAATAAGCGACGCCGCAGGACGTCGCTAAACAGGGAAAATACGTCTCTAATTTCAATTAGCGACGTATTTAGCGACGTTTGGACGTTGTCGCGATTAACCTAGTCGCTAAACAACACGACGTCGCCATACGTCGCTATTGCGACGACACTTAGCGACGCATACACGTCGCTAATTCAGCGACTATCAGCGACGTAAAACGACAGCAGTTACCGACGTCACCTAGCGATGTTGACTGACTTGACATGCATCGATGCTGACCTGGCTTGAGAGCCAAATGGCGACGTTGTTACGTCGCTATAGTACTGACATATAGTGACGTTTAGCGACGTGGTAATTAGCGACGTGGTAATTAGCGACGTTTAGTGACGATCAGCGACGGTTTTCATCACAGTTAGCGACGTTCTGATACTTACTTAGCGACGTTTACTTCCGTCGCTAGCCGTCGCTGAACATCGCTGAACGTTGCTAATTTTGAAAAAAAAATAAAAAAATACAGCATTTGCAGCATCCCCTACAGCATTAGCAGCAGATACACAAAGTATCAAACAACACAGATACGCAATCACGAACACAAATGCGTATCAAACAGCGACGGTGTGTATCACGAACACAAAGTATCAAACAGCGACGGTGTGTATCACGAACACAGTATCAAACAACACAGATACATACAATCACGAACACGTTTGAAACACAATCTCATCAATCAACACAGATATATGAAAAATTGTAATAACAATGTCAAACATAATGGTCCACATAAGAATAATGTATGTATAACCACATAAAAGACCCAACATTGGGCCATCACACAACAATATATATATATATGTCGACTACGGCTGATCAGGAGAAGCATCACCGCTCCTGGAAAGAAGGTAAGCATACTGCTCCGGTGTAAGAACCACCGACGACGATGAAGGAGGAGGCAATGCAACCGCTGGAGAAGGAGGCAGTGTAACCGCTAGAGAAGGAGACAGTGTAACCGTTGGAGATGGATACGTCCGCGTCTCCTCTAGGGCTAGCAGTCTGGCGCTGTATTGCTCCATGCAAGCCGCTATCTTAGTAACGGTGTCGTGAATGGACTCATGCGTCCCATGTACGTGCCGCACGGTGCGCTCGAGCTCGTCAAAGCGTGCGGTGACCGACGCAGCATTTCCTTGCGCCTGAGACCCTGGCTGCTCAGAAATCCTCCTCAGCATATCGTCGCACAGCTCAGCAATCTGGCGGGCAATGGTACCCTCGACTCGGGATGACTCGGCCTGTGACGACTGAGAATGCGCACTGGCAGAGGGAGCCCTGGATGCCTGCATCGCAACAAATGCGCCGTAGGACCCCGTACCGTAGTACGGACCCCTCTGAAGACCACCAACAGCGGTCTTCCAGAGCTCATCCTCCGACTGAGGCGGAGAGGGCTGCGATGTACCAACCCCTCCCTCTGCCGGTGCACTAGCACTCGCACGCTCATCACGTAGCCTAACAAACTCGTCCTAGAAATCATTGTGCATCTCTATACATCAGTACTTACCTAAATTAGCCTAATAAATGTCTAAAGTATTTAATTATTATTAACTATATGGTTATCTGTATATTCTTCAAGTTGTGTTAAAAATTAACGAAATCTAAATTAGTACTTACATAGCTCTGAGTAGCCCGGTCGTCGATGAGCTTCCCGTCCTTCCGATGGGTGGCCAGGAAGACGGTCACCATGTTTGCGTCCTCATCCCTCTATACCTGCGTGTTTGTTATATTTTATTCTTTAGTAAAATAGAAAATTATATACTCCCACTATCAATAAAATCTTATATATTGCAATAAATTACATACCAGACGACGAAAATGGTCCGTCATAGGAATCGATCCACCACACCACTTTCCGGCCCTCGTCCTAGCCGCCTTCGCCTTCTTCGACCGCTCTTTGTACCGGGGCTCCTCAAATCGAGCCCTCATCGTGGTCCACTGGTCAAGTGTGATCCAGCCAGCAATCGGCTTTCCGGAGCGCTGACGAGCTTTCTGATCGTCAATTGTATCACGGATCAACTTGGCGGCGACGGCTGGAAACTGGCTCTCAATCTGCTCGGCCCGGTGTGGTGGATAAAAATAAGTCCTCTACAAGAATTACAAATTAAAATAATAAGTTCTAAAAAATACTTAAAATTATATTAATCATACTAAATTAACTATCTTTAGTTATCTTGAAGTGGGCAAACCAGAATGCTTTCCTCTCTTCCGAGGCATCCGAGTAGTTGATCCACGGACCCCCATAGTTGGACCTTAAAAAGGAGCCCAACGCTCTCTGTACCGACGAGGGACGATATCTGTATACAACGATAACCGACGTATTAATGAATATATATATAGATATACAGACATGCATAATATATATATATATATATATATATATATATATATATATATATATATATATATATATATATATATATATATATATATATATATATATTTATTTAACTTACTTCGTAGGACCGTCGGCCCAAATCTCCATCCTCGTCTCGTCCTGAGGTGCGCATGGAGGGTCGCTCTGGTATGGATCCGCTCGGGCGGGAGTAGGGACTACCTCCTCCACCTGCTCTCCATCCGTCATGCTGCTGTCAACGGTAGGAAGGCTAGGGGAAAGAGTATGATCAGCAAGCCTGGAACTGCTCGTCGCAGGTGTACTGCCACCCGGACCTGCGACCGTATGGTACAATAGAGTGCTCGGGTCAGACGATGGTCCGGAGCCATCCTCTGGTAACGGAGGTCTCTGCCCACCTAAGGACACGGCTCGTCCTGGCCTATCTCCGTGTTGTCCTGAGGTGCCTCCGCATCGTCCTGCCATGCTGATAATTGGAGTTCATAATTTAAGATTACAGAAATATGAATACATCAAAATCACAGTTTATGATTAAAAATATAAATAAATACAATGATAGTTTAGAAATATCTGCATACATTGGAGTTCATAATTTAAGTTTTCAAAAATCTGAATACTAATAGAAATGATCATAGTTCATAATTTAAGATTACAGAAATATGAATACATCAAAATCACAGTTTCTCAATCATCCTCTGAAAATTCATCTTCTTCGTTTGCCTCCTCCTTCTCCTCCTCATCCTCTTCCTCTTCCTCCTCATCGTCACTAGCATCTCCTTCGTCTTCCCCTTCAAATACTTGTACCTCTTCTACACAAGTAGATATTGAATGGAGAACTTTTGCTGAGTCGACATCAACTGTATTTGGTACAAGAGGCAGCTCGTCCTCCTGATAAGCCACTTCGTCGACGTCGTAGGTATTTCTGGCTTTAGTCTTGCATGCTGCCCACCAGTCGTACCTCGTTGTTTCCCGTCTAGGATATGTTGTAAAATATACGAGTTGAGCTTGACTTGCTAGGATAAATGGTTCATATCCTTGGTATCGACGACGGTAGTTAATATCCACAAGACCATGCTTGTCAATTTTCCATCCTTAATCTTGTATGGGATCGAACCAATCAACTTTGAACAACATGATCTTGGCAGGCTCTATGCCATAGTTGTATGTCAATTCCACGATCTCCCATAAGACGCCATAGAAATCATTGCCTGGAGTGACATCTTTGTAGTTTGTAGATTTGATACACAAGCAACTGTTTTTTGTGGAATCAAGATCCAGGAAGCTATCTCTGATGAGAGCATTTGTTGACTTGAACTTAAACCCATTCATGCAATAACTTGGCCATATTTTGACGGCATAAATTGGTCCATTGGCAAGAGTTCTAATAGATTCATTCTCAAGGATGACGTCCGGACGATCGACCTAAACACGAGAAGATACAAAATTAAGTTTAATGTTAAGTTATTTCTTGTGCAGTTGTGAATGGAGGAAGATTCTAACTAGCTTCTTACGTACATATGCAGTCAACAAGACGGGAAATGAAGTCTCATTTCTTCTTCTACTTCTTCATCTGTAATGTATGGTCTACTTGACCTCACCTCATCATTAAATTTGCTGAAAACCAATAAATATCGGGATATACTCGTTAAATTATAATAACGTAATCAACAAATAGATGACTTGAATGTTGAAGATTTTCACTTACCACTCTAGCTTTTCCACTTCATCCTCCTCGCAGTTGAGTAATATATATAACTGGGCAGCCTTTAGTTCCTCATCATTCAAATATCTCTTTTTCAGTTTTCCAGAAGGCTTTCCAAGAGCATTAAAGACTTTCAATAATGCATCATTATATTCTATATTTCCATCGTCGTTTTTCGGAGCTCTTGTTCTATTTGTAGCAATATGAGGCTTGAAATACATTGAACAAAAGTTTGTAATCTCCTCAAGGACATAGGCTTCACAAATAGAACCCTCGACCCGTGTCTTATTTTTCACCTTCCTCTTCAGGTGGTTTAGATGGCGCTCGAACGGGTACATCCACCGATAACCGACGGGCCCACCAACACGTGCCTCATATGAAAGATGAATTGGTAAATGCTCCATAGAGTCGAAGAATCCAGGAGGGAACACCCTCTCAAGCTTACACAATGTTACTGCAATGTCTTTCTCCTGCTTTTCAAGCCGATCGACGAGCAACTTAGTAGAACAAAGATCTCTGAAGAATATGCTAAGCTCTGTCAGTGGATCCTAAACGACCTGAGGTAAGAATTCCCGAAATGCAATCAGGATTAAACTCTCCATAAAAACGTGACAGTCGTGGCTCTTCATACCCTGTAGTTTGTTCTCCTTCGGGTCAACACATCTTCTCAAATTCGATACGTATCCGTCTGGAAATTTTAGGCCCTGGATCCACCTACAAAGTTTACCTTTGTCCTCCTTGTCCAGTGAGAAAATGGCCATGGGCTGCTTATACTTCCCACTGCCTTCCTTTATTAAATACAACTCTGGACGTCTGCATATTTCTTCTAAGTCCAACCTGGCCTTGGGATTGTCTTTCGTCTTCCCCTTTACGTCCATCACAGTATTTATTATATTGTCAAATACATTCTTCTCGATATGCATGACATCCAGGTTATGTCTGAGCAGATGGTCACTCCAATATGGTAGGTCCCAGAATATACTCCTCTTCGTCCAGTTGTGAGCGCGGCCAAATCCATCACACTTGTACCCCGGTGTAGGCTCTTCAATAGCACTTGACAATTCTTTAACTTTCTCCCATATCGTGTCCCCGGACCACCGTGGTGGTGGACTGGACTTCTCTACCACGCCAGCACGAAAAGCATTCATGTTCCTCCGGTATGGATGATCCTTTGGCAGGAACTGTCGATGACAATCAAAGAAGCACGGTTTTCCTCCGTGTTTCAAACGGAAAGCCTTAGTGCGATCCATGCAATACGGACATGCGAGACGACCATGGGTGCTCCAACCCGATAACATTTCATAGGCCGGGAAATCATTGATGGTCCACATTAGTGCGGCCCTCATCTGAAATTTTTGCTTTCTGGAAACATCATATGTGGTTGCACATACTTCCCACAACTGATTCAGCTCATCTACCAAGGGCTACACATCGATGTTCCTCTTCGGGTTCTTCGGACCTGGAATAATAACAGTTAGGAACATGTTGTCACGCCCCGATCCGAGAAATCGCTCGTCCTCGCTAGATTTCACCCAAATCATCGTCCTCGCTGGGGCGTGATGCCGCACGAGCCTGGAGTTGCGCTCGTACAAGACAAGATAACAGGTTCACATAGAACTATCTCAATTTGATAACATAAGCAGCAGAAGAAAAACAAAGTTTAACATAAGAATCTCTTTTATTCATATTGAACTGAAGGTTACAAAGGCTCTGAATAGCCCAACATATATGCCAATTGGCTACAACGCTCATGATCTCTCTAGCTCATAAAGGATTACATTGTTCCATACATTATGCCTCTGTATAGCCACCAAGTAGTTTCCAGCCGAACATCTCCATGTTGCAAGTCTAAACGCATATGCGGTAGCTCCTCTTGAACGCCAAGGACTCCATGCCTCGACACGTCCAAGCCAAGCTCCGCCCCGAGCCGATCATAACCTGAGCCTGCACATAAGCTAGTGGGGGATTAGTGCTTTCGTCCTCGCTTCGCACTGATCAAGACCCGCTCGCACCCAAACCAAACACTTAATCTTTTAGTGAAACATGCATCTTAATTGGTGATCTTTCTATTTAGCCTTAGGATCAGTTTCATAGCAATACGTAAACATAGCACATTATCATAAATGTGTCCCATACCGTGTTCCTACAGCAGATACAGTTAGCCATAACATGAACGTAAACATAGTGTTCGTGCTCATCTCCGTCCCTTTTCGCCTAGCCTGCACTCGTTAGAACTTGCATAAGCAAACATACGATTCACGCAACCAACCAATCATAAATTTAGACATATGCATAAGGGTCGCAGGTCCTGCGCCTGCACCCAGCTCTCATCTCAGCCCACCGGCCCTAACTATATGAAGGTCACAGTGTTTCGTACCGTAATGGACTTGGCATCTCTTATGTGTAAGCCTACGATCGCTTCGATACGGGTTGCTAGCCCAATAATCGAAGGATTCCAAACTTACGGATATCATTGTCACGACCCGCACCCTAGAGTAAGGGCACGAGAACGTAACAACGCCCAGCCTACGCCGCAGTGTCGGCGGTAGAACACTGTCCTAGGTTATAACATTTAACAGTATAAGACTAAACAGTTTATACTCCCCGAATGGGGGTGACATAGCAGATACAGACTCAATCATATCTAAGGTAGAGCATGATAAGGATAGATAAAACATGAAATCCAAAAGAGATACAGGAGATAGAAGTCTAAGTGTCTAAGATACATAAATCCAGAAATACATCTCAAAACTCAAATACAGTAATCCATAAATACATCTCAAGACAACTGAAAATAAACTATGAATAAACCCTAGCTATCTATACAACCTCTACTGTCTCCTCTAGGCTAGCAGGCAATCTCCAGGCTATCTGTAAAATTTATCAACAGGTCCAGTCAGGACTGGAGCGAGCACAATACATCTCAACAGATCTTGGCAGGTTAGAAAATATAATCATGCAGTAAAGTAAGATACAGGATCTGAAGGAAATACAGTATGTAAACAGAGAAAGAGAACTGTAATAGAAATATCTACTATAAGTAGAGAGCTAACAGTGGCTAGTGAGTCAGAGTACAATATAAACATGTGAATGGCATAGGAGATTCTGGAAACTATACTATGGAGTGATTCTGGGAACTACACTACTTGGATATTA
This sequence comes from Iris pallida, assembly GCA_029216955.1. Lineage (NCBI taxonomy): Eukaryota > Viridiplantae > Streptophyta > Magnoliopsida > Asparagales > Iridaceae > Iris > Iris pallida. The sequence continues at coordinate 52,948 of JANAVB010008549.1, forward strand.
TTCACATGTCTACTTCTACTCCCCCGTACCCCCAATCAATACACAAGGATCCAACCAGGTTATGTTATGATTCCATGCAAAGGCCCACAAAGGGGTGATACATGGATAGCCCATAAATGGGTGATTCTGGGAAAGCCCACAATGGGGTGATTGTGGGAATGCCCATAAATGGGTGATTCTGGGAAGACTCTGTGATCATGAGAGTACATGTCACAAGTGATCGAAGAACCGTGAAGCATAGTGATACACCATGTAAGTGAAACGCACAGAACATGTAGTATACGATGCTCCCTGAGGGGATAACATCTCAAGATAGGATCCATATAGTACTAATCCGTGTTACCAATGTGACAGCATCAAGTATAGTAATCTAAAGCAGGAAAATAATTCTAACAGGATATGAAATGATCAGAGAATGTACTCGCCTGGATAACCTGAACAGCTGATAAGTATAGGGGGGTCCCACTGAAGCTACAGAGTCCTATTTAAAGCAACACAGGTTACAAGGTGTTCAAGTTGTAATAAATGAATCCACAAACAATCTATTTTATCCTAGGTCCTTCTAAGTCAAATTAACTTCTAGGTCAACTCCGGTCAATAATTTAGTCAAACTAGGTCAAGTGTTGACTTACAGTTAACTTTGGGTCAACTGGTCAACTCTGGTCAAACAGGGTCAATTCTAGTCTAATTATTAAAGATATAAAGTGTACTTCGTTATTCGTACGTCGAAACTTACGACACGCAAATCGAGATAAGAATATCAATGGTAAGGTTGATAATCTTATTATAGTGATCCACGTATACATCTTGTCAATTTCAGCGATGTGAGATCACTGGAATTGACTGAGCTCAGTTTCGTCGTACTAATCCCGAAATACGAACATTATATGAATTAATTATTAATTAATTATAAAAAGGTTAAACTCAGAAAAATTATCCACAAACATTGTCGGACGATGAAATAAACATCGCCAACGTGTCCAGAATGGTCATATTAGCTAGGATAGCCTACCCAACGGTCCAATTTGGACACAAGGGCAAAAAGGTAATTTCAGGTCAAAACAGTGTCCGTGTCGGAGCCGTTTTGCACCGAAAAACGTGCAAAAAAATAAGTCTACAAAATATAACAATTTATATATCCACGAAACCAGAATGACGATATGAACCCAACGGTATCTCCAGAATTGGATTCCGTTGACCCGATCTCAATTTGGTCCGTTGACCAGAACTTAGAATTTCGGTTTGCACGGAAATGCGTGCCGGAGCCAAAGTTCTCAAAACTCAGCAAACTATATGTCAACGAATCCAGAATGGCGATACGAACTCAACGGTATATCCGAAATTGGATTCCGATGAGCCGATCTCAAAATGACCCGTTGACCCGGATATTGGTATCCGACTTGCACCGAAATGCGTGTCGGACCCAATGTCCACCAAAACCTAGCAAATTATATGTCAACTATTCCAGAATGACGATATGAACTCAACAGTATATCCGGAATTGGATTCCGATGAGCCGGCGTCAAAAAGTCCCGTTGACCCAGAAAGTGGGACCCGCTTTGCACCGAAATGCGTGTCCGGGCCCACGTTCTCCAAATCTAACAAATTTTATATGAAAACATGCCAGAACGACGCCACGAATCTAATGGTGGTGTCAAAAGTGAAATCTGGAGTCCCATGTTCAAAAATGGAATTTTACAAGTTGGAAATTACGAATTCGGACGACCAACTTTGGCGTCGAATTCAACCAATCAAACAAACTCACAATGAAACGAAACTAGAGGGGTAGCAAGAGGGTTATACCAGCTTCGCACTGGAACTGATAGCACGCCAAACGGAGCTGCGGTGGAGGAGATACAAGCTGACGAAGTTGGCTCCGCGAAACTGTCCAAATTTAATACAATTTAAACGGTCAACTTGGTGGCCGGTTTTGATGTATCAAACGATAAAATTAACGGACAAAAATTGACAGAGATGAAGGTGGATATACCGAGATCGTGACGGAGCGAAGAAATCGCCGATCCAACGGTCGAATTTCTCGAAAATCATGTACGAAGTTGCTGCGACGAGGCGACGTTTCAGCTCAATCCCGAGCTCGTCACGACGGGAACCCGTGCCAAACGCACGGATCGCCTCCGATACGCGTCGGAGAGAGAAGCAAGGGCCACGGGGCCTGCCCCGGGGGTGCGCCCGACCAAGGGGAAGTTGGCCATGGCGGCCACGTCGACGGTGGCGCCGGCGGTGGCCGCCTGAACGCGCGCGACCAAGGAGAAGTTGGCCATGGCGCGGTTGCACTGCTGCTGCCGGCAGCGTTGCGCACAGCTGCACGCGGCCTGGCTCGCCGGTGAGGGCGCGTCGGGGGCGGCCAGAGGCCGGCGCACGGCGGCACGGGAGAGAGGTAGCGCGCCATGGTAAAGGTGGCTCGGGTGTGAGTACAAGGTGGTGGCGGTCTTGATGAGGAGGAGGGAAGGAGGAGAATGGGGGAAGAGATGATGCATGGAGGTGGTGGCTGTGGCCGAGCCAGGCTGGCCAAGGGTGGCCGAGCCACGAAAGGGAGGAGAGGGAGGTTGGCCATGGCTCGAGCATGGGGAGTAGGGGGAGGAGCTGCTGTGTGTTTTTGTTGTGTGTGGTTTTTGTGTAGGAATAAATTAGTGAGGGAGAGAGAGATGATGATAATAAATGAAAAGAGAGAGAGAAAAAAAGATTCTCTCCACCTAGGGCCGGCCAACATGTGGGAGTGAGGAAAAGTTTCCATGTAAGATTTTTAATGGGTAGGATTTGTTAGGAGGATCAATGGCTAGAATTAATAGCTAAAAATGGGGGGTCATTCCAATGAATTAAAATCAATGGAAATTTCAATAATTATTAGGAAAATAGGTAGAAGAGCACTTGATATTTTTCAAGGGAAAAGAGGCTGAGGGTGGTGATGGAGGATAATATGGGGCTTGGACTGGGTTCGGTCAAACCGGGTTGGATAAAAATCGAACATGGCAAAATATTCGAATTAAAATAGGAGTTGATAATCATGGGCAAATAAGTAGCACATGGGGATTCCAATAAATGGGACACAAGTGGCGGACGGGTAATAGGCTCAATGTGGGCCATGTCCATAGTTGGGGCTGACAGGTTTTGGTCGACAGGGGACCCACAAATCAAGTTGGAAAATGAATGTGACACCGTGGGGTGAAATAAAATCGGGTCACGTGTCGGGAAAGTTGTACGAAGCAAATGGAGCACAAAATGGCATGTCTGAGTGGGACACGAAGGTCAAGGGTGAAGAGTGTCTCGAGTAGATCATCAATGAGAAGTTGGTTTTAAGAAACTGGCTGGTCTTGCGCTCCCAATTTAAAAGTCATGGTAACGCGCTGAAAATGATCAAAGAAAAGAGTGGGAAAATAAATAATAATCAAATGGTCTAAACCGACCCGAAGTTCTGCGAAGCAAAAGAGCACAAGGGAACAAGTTTGGATGGGACACTATATACCGTCATGAAGGTAATCATGTCCACTCCAAAACTCGTGAAGAAGATTTCCAGAGTTGAACATCCCTGACACTCCAAATATCAATGGCACGAAAAAGTACCTTAAGGATAAATAAATAAAAAAATTATTTATCGAAACCAAATCAATCAGAAAATTAAAATAAAAATAAAAAAAATCAACCCGAAATTCTGGGTGCTCACATCCTACCCACCTTATAAAAATTTCGTCCTCGAAATTAAAATATCCATACTCCTTCTAGGTCAAACCCCCACAATCAAAGTCCCAGATTAAAACAAATCATGTGATCAAAAGGACGACATACAGGGTCATGGCATACGGTGGTAGGGAAAGTCTCATCTAGGTATACTAGTCATGCTAATACCAAAACGGTCATAGGGTATCAAACACACAAGCAATCTAGGGTGCTAAACTAGAGAAGTTACAGAAACAACAAACCATCAAAACTGTAAGATAGCCTACCATCCTATGTGAAGACTGGTACTTATTAAAATAAAATAAAGGCAACTACCAATTATCTATAAAAAGGTACAGAAAAAATCAAATTCAAAATTTAAGGAATTGAAAATCACTTGCATTGAAATCCAATCACAATATATATATATATATAGAGAGAGAGCGTTAGAGAGGAAAAACTAGCATTATGTAATGTTATGTGGTTTGTGTGTGTATGGTGTATGTGAACATGTTCATATGGTTAGATAGTAGACATGTGTGTATGTGAAATATACACGAAATTGTATATGAGGATTTGGGTTTCAAACAGTAACTATCAAGTTACACTAATCATGGCATATTGGTTAAGCAATCTACAATACACAACTCATTTACTCATAACATGCATGGCTAACCATATACATATATATATATATATATATATATATAAAGAGGTAGAGAATTAGTTATGTATCTATATATTATAACATGTATGCATAACTCTATCTATATCTATACAGGTATATGAACATAACATAGAGGGGAAGGGTTAGGTTACATGACAGTGTATACTAAGCTAGGGTGTGTGTGTGTGTGTCCTTGTACAGGCTTATAGCTTAGTATTGAAAGGTTAAATCCAGTTTTAGTTCAGCATTCACATGCAAAGTCTAAAAATAAGCTAACATTTAAAGCAGTAAAATATCAACATAATGCAGCCTCAGATTTTAGGGTTTTGAAACATCACAACCAATCTCAATGGTCCTAATACATCCTATCATGATAGAAATGAAACCCTAACATACTATCCACACATTTATCTACGCATACAGTTCAATATTACATGTTAAATCTGAATTTGAACTAAACATGGAAATCAATGTAAAAATGTTAACATGTAACTAGTTTTCAGGATTTTGGAGAAATTTGAACATTAAAAAAAACCGACTCAATATTTATCACAAACTAACATGTAAGAATATGAAACCTAAATTTATATCCCTACTTACAACAATGTACACAGCTCTAAATATTACATTTAAGAAAAAAAAATAAACAACAATTTAAACTAAACATTTGGAATTCAGTATTAAGGGTTAATATGCGCACAGTCTCAGATTTTACAATTTTAACATAGCTTAACCAATTTCTCTAAAAATTAAAATCCTGTATATATTATACCTGTGCAGTTATGTAGACAAACTAATAACATGAAATTTATATTTAAATTACGAATTTAAACTGGAAAAGCAGGAAGCCAGAAACATTGGGATTTTGAAAATTTAACATTAATAACATATCAATATTATCTAGATATGTTGGAAATCAAGCGTAGCATGCATATGTATCAGACAAAGTGTCTGCTATATATATGTTCATATGCATTCTCATGTCCCAATTTAAAATTAATTCTACGTTAAGACTAACATTTAAATTCCTACCATGATTGCAAAGCAGGTGATTGACGTAACCAAGACAGTTTTATTATTATTAATACAAGAATAATAACAAGAAAGAAATAACGATAAAATCTATTTTGCTTATCTGTTTAAAGAAGAACCATTTTGAAATCCAGAGTTAAAATATCAAATCCAAGGTAAAGTCTAGCAAAATTATCGATTCATTGTATTAAGAAGAAATCCGTGGCAAGAAGTTACGCAAAGGTTTATAAAAACAGGCAAACCTACTCTTAAGTTAAATAATGAGAAGAAAACAAAACAAATAATAATTTTTTTCTTTTTTTAAAGGACTGCAACAAAAGTGGAGAAAACATGTTTAAAAATATTTAAGGTACAATCTGATAATCATATACGTCTATCCAAAATCATGATACTCTAAATCCTCGTCATACTAGTAAGCAAGGCTACAATAATCACAGAGTCCTCGACTTAGGCACATACCTCTAGAATCATGGTATTTAACATTTTTGCGATGCCGCTAGCTTGACTGCGAAAACCTTAAATTCCCACACCCGAGAAATATATCCAAGTCAACTATATGTCCTCACCATGCTGGCTAATATGACTGTAGAAGACTAGATTCCAAAACTTAGATGACCTAGCCCATATAATTTCATCTTGACAAAAATTTAATTTAAATCAACAATGAATACTCAAAATCAAATTTATCAACGAACATCAAGATTCAAAAATGAACCAAAATCCTTCAAATCATATAACTACAAACTCGGATGCTATAGCTAACATCAAGATTCAAAATTCAACAATCTTCATCAAAATCAATAAATACAAACTCAAATTCAATAATAATCCATCAAAATCAAATTCAATAGCAGAAAGTAAAGATAAATCAAATCAAGAAAAAAGAGTTTTCAAATCGGAGTTAAACAAGATTCTCAAGGGTCGTCCCGGGAATCTCTCAAGGGATCCTAACTGTGATTGAGTACCTTCAAAATATATCCTAATCCTACTGCAGGCTGTAGTGGTACTCTAGTTCGAATACCACTACATAAACTCGACCTGCATGGGCCACCACTAAAAACGTGTCACGACCCGCACCCTAGAGTAAGGGCACGAGAACGTAACAACGCCCAGCCTACGCCGCAGTGTCGGCGGTAGAATGCTGTCCTAGGTTACAACATTTAACAGTATAAGACTAAACAGTTTATACTCCCCGAATGGGGGTAACATAGCAGATACAGACTCAATCACATCTAAGGTAGAGCATGATAAGGATAGATAAAACATAAAATCCAAAAGAGATACAGGAGATAGAAGTCTAAGTGTCTAAGATACATAAACCCAGAAATACATCTCAAAACTCAAATACAGTAATCCATAAATACATCTCAAGACAACTGAAAATAAACTATGAATAAACCCTAGCTATCTATACAACCTCTACTGTCTCCTCTAGGCTAGCAGGCAATCTCCAGGCTATCTGTAAAATTTATCAACAGGTCCAGTCAGGACTGGAGCGAGCACAATACATCTCAACAGATCATGGCAGGTTAGAAAATATAATCATGTAGTAAAGTAAGATACAGGATCTGAAGGAAATACAGTATGTAAACAGAGAAAGAGAACTGTAATAGAAATATCTACTATAAGTAGAGAGCTAACAGTGGCTAGTGAGTCAGAGTACAATATAAACATGTGAATGGCATAGGAGATTCTGGGAACTATACTATGGAGTGATTCTGGGAACTACACTACTTGGATATTATTCACATGTCTATTTCTACTCTCCCGTACCCCAATCAATACACAAGGATCCAACCAGGTTATGTTATGATTCCATGCAAAGGCCCACAAGGGGTGATACATGGATAGCCCATAAATGGGTGATTCTGGAAATGCCCACAATGGGGTGATTCTGGGAATGCCCATAAATGGGTGATTCTGGGAAGACTCTGTGATCTTGAGAGTACATGTCACAAGTGATCGAAGAACCGTGAAGCATAGTGATACACCATGTAAGTGAAACGCACAGAACATGTAGTATACGATGCTCCCTGAGGGGATAACATCTCAAGATAGGATCCATATAGTACTAATCCGTGTTACCAACGTGACAGCATCAAGTATAGTAATCTAAAGCAGAAAAATAATTCTAACAGGATATGAAATGATCAGAGAATGTACTCGCCTGGATAACCTGAACAGCTGATAAGTATAGGGGGGTCCCACTGAAGCCACAGAGTCCTATTTAAAGCAACACAGGTTACAAGGTGTTCAAGTTGTAATAAATGAATCCACAAACAATCTATTTTATCCTAGGTTCTTCTGAGTCAAATTAACTTCTAGGTCAACTCCGGTCAATAATTTAGTCAAACTAGGTCAAGTGTTGACTTACAGTTGACTTTGGGTCAACTGGTCAACTCTGGTCAAACAGGGTCAATTCTAGTCTAATTATTAAAGATATAAAGTGTACTTCGTTATTCGTACGTCGAAACTTACGACACGCAAATCGAGATAAGAATATCAATGGTAAGGTTGATAATCTTATTATAGTGATCCACGTGTCCATCTTGTCAATTTCAGCGATGTGAGATCACTGGAATTGACTGAGCTCAGTTTCGTTGTATTAATCCCGAAATACGAACATTATATGAATTAATTATTAATTAATTATAAAAAGGTTAAACTCAGAAAAATTATCAACAAACTTTGTCGAACGATGAAATAAACATCGCCAACGTGTCCAGAATGGTCAAATTAGCTAGGATAGCCTACCCAACGGTCCAATTTGGACACAAGGGCAAAAAGATAATTTCGGGTCAAAACGGTATCCGTGTCGGAGCCGTTTTGCATCGAAAAACGTGCAAGAAAACAAGTCTACAAAATATAACAAAGTATATGTCCACAAAACCAGAATGACGATACGAACCCAACGGTATCTCCAGAATTGGATTCCGTTGACCCGATCTCAATTTGGTCCGTTGACCAGAACTTGGAATTCCGGTTTGCACGGAAATGCGTGCCGGAGCCAAAGTTCTCAAAACTCAGCAAACTACATGTCAACGAGTCTAGAATGGCGATACGAACTCAACGGTATATCCGGAATTGGATTCCGATGAGCCGATCTCAAAATGACCCGTTGACCCGGATATTGGTATCCGACTTGCACCGAAATACGTGCCGGACCCAATGTCCACCAAAACCTAGCAAATTATATGTCAACGAGTCCAGAATGACGATACGAACTCAACGGTATATCCGGGATTGGATTCTGATGAGCCGGCGTCAAAAAGTCCCGTTGACCCAGAAAGTGGGATCCGCTTTGCACCGAAATGCGTGTCCGGGCCCACGTTCTCCAAATATAACAAATTTTATATGAAAACATGCCAGAACGAAGCCACGAATCTAATGGTGGTGTCAAAAATGAAATCTGGAGTCCCGTGTTCAAAAATAGAATTTTACAAGTTGGAAATTACGAATTCGGATGACCAACTTTGGCGTCGAATTCAACCAATCAAACAAACTCACAATAAAACGAAACTGGAGGGGTAGCAAGAGGGTTATACCAGCTTCACACCGGAACTGGTAGCACGCCAAACGGAGATGCGGTGGAGGAGATACAAGCTGACGAAGTTGGTCCCGCAAAACTGTCCAAATTTAATACAATTTAAACGGTCAACTTGGTGGCCGATTTTGATGTATCAAACGATAAAATTAACGGACGAAAATTGACAGGGATGAAGGTGGATATACCGAGATCGTGACGGAGCAAAGAAATTGCCGATCTAACGGTCAGATTTCTCGAAAATTGTGTACGAAGTTACTGCGATGAGGCGACGTTTCAGCTCGATCCCGAGCTCGTCACGACGGGAACCCGTGCCAAACGCACGGATCGCCTCCGATACGCGTCGGAGAGAGAAGCAAGGGCCACGGGGCCTGCCCCGGGGGTACGTCCGGCCAAGGGGAAGTTGGCCATGGCGGCCACGTCGACGGTGGCGCCGCCGGTGGCCGCCTGAACGCGCGCGGCCAAGGAGAAGTCGGCCATGGCGCGGTTGCACTGCTGCTGCCGGCAGCGTTGCGCACAGCTGCGCGGGGCCTGGCTCGCCGGCGAGGGCGCGTCAGGGGCGGCCAGAGGCCGGCACACGGCGGCGCACCATGGTGAAGGTGGCTCGGGTGTGAGTACAAGGTGGTGGCGGTCTTGATGAGGAGGAGGGAAGGAGGAGAATGGGGAAGAGATGATGCATGGAGGTGGCGGCTGTGGCCGAGCCAGGCTGGCCAGGGGTGGCCGAGCCACGGCGAGGGAGGAGAGGGAGGTTGGCCATGGCTCGAGCATGGGGAGTAGGGGGAGGAGCTGCTGTGTGTTTTTGTTGTGTGTGGTTTTTGTGTAGGAATAAATTGGTGAGAGAGAGAGAGAGATGATGATAATAAATGAAAAAAAGGAGAGAAAAAAAAGATTCTCTCCACCTAGGGCTGGCCAACATGTGGGAGTGAGGAAAAGTTTCCATGTAAGATTTTTAATGGGTAGGATTTGTTAGGAGGATCAATGGCTAGAATTAATAGCTAAAAATGGGGGGTCATTCCAATGAATTAAAATCAATAAAAATTTCAATAATTATTAGGAAAATAGGTAGAAGAGCACTTGATATTTTTTCAAGGGAAAAGAGGCTGAGGGTGGTGATGGAGGATAATATGGGGCTTGGACTGGGTTCGGTCAAACCGGGTTGGATAAAAATCGGACATGGCAAAATATTCGAATTAAAATAGAAGTTGATAATCATGGGCAAATAAGTAGCACATGGGGATTCCAATAAATGGGACACAAGTGGCGGACGGGTAGTAGGCTCAATGTGGGCCATGTCCATAGTTGGGGCTGACAGGTTTTGGTCGACAGGGGACCCACAAATCAAGTTGGAAAATAAATGTGACACCATAGGGTAAAATAAAATCGGATCACGTGTCGGAAAAGTTATATGAAGCAAATGGAGCACAAAATGGTATGCCTGAGTGGGACACGAAGGTCAAGGGTGAAGAGTGTCTCGAGTAGATCATCAATGAGAAGTTGGTTTTAAGAAACTGACTGGTCTTGCGCTCCCAATTTAAAAGTCATGGTAACGCGCTGAAAATGATCAAGAAAAAGAGTGGGAAAATAAATAATAATCAAATGGTCTAAACCGACCCGAAGTTCTGCGAAGCAAAAGAGGACAAGGGAACAAGTTTGGATGGGACACTATATACCGTCATGAAGGTAATCATGTCCAGTCCAAAACTCGTGAAGAAGATTTCCAGAGTTGAACATCCCTGACACTCCAAATATCAATGGCACGGAAAAGTACCTTAAGGATAAATAAACAGAAAAATTATTTATCGAAACCAAATCAATCAGAAAATTAAAATAAAAATAAAAAAATCAACCCAAAATTCAGGGTGCTCACAATCATAGCTTATCACAGCACTGGACGGTCACAATCCGTCCGAATGATGTGCACCATAAATACCATATATAATTCCCTCCTAGGCCGAACGGTTCTGGTGCCCCGGCATAACCGTCCGAGGGAAGCCGTACCCGTGCACGGGCCATCCGAGTCCATTGACCATGCAATACGTACCATAGCATATAAATCATATCGTTCCAACCAATCCTCCGTTCCATAAACATAGTCTCGATCCATAAACGGTTTCCCGTGCCATAAACATATTCGCGTCTCATAAACATAATCCACCATCCATATGGGGAGCTCCGTCGGCGTTATGCCCCAACACATCCATATTGATGCACGACGCCTAACGGTTTAGTCATCTCATACTCATATTCAACGCGTACCATTCGTAAGTCATTCTTATAGCCTAGTTCCGTAGTTACTTAGTCTTTTCATAGCATAAGTGCCCGAAGGCACGCTCAGCTCCGTATTCAATGTTCTACGCCTAGTGTTCAATGTTCTCGGAGCCGTGCACATGATGCACATCTCAATATCGTCTTTCAATGTTCTACCATCATTGCCCTACCGCGACTCGTACACTTGATGCACGTCGCTTCAATTGTTCGATTGTTTAATGTTCTACCTTAGTGTTCAACGCATATTTAGACACTTACTCGTCGAGGCACGCTCGCTAACTCGATAACATATTACGTATACAATGATATCTCTTATTAGACGTGAAGGAATAGGGAGAGAGAGTCAAGAACCCGCCCACCTTATGCCGATACGCCTTGTCGTCTTGCCGATTGAAGCGTCTCGTTTCTATAACTCGATCGCATAGCTAACTCCCGGACTTAGCCATTCCTTTGAACTACTCGGTTGACTTGGCCTATCGCGCCCATACCACGATCCGTAATCCAGCATAAAGGCATAGCCTGCACACCAGATCAACTAACATTAGCACTTGCTCAAACGAAACTTATCCTTTGCATCGATTCGATTCATATATTCCAACCGACTCAAAGCTCACCTTTGGCCAACGTAACTCTTGCATCGATTCGCATCGATACCTCCTCGGGTCAACGTAACTCTTCGAGTCAACGACTCATCATAATGCACCGTGCGGAGCGGGGCATTACATAATATACCACTCAAAATCAGGTTCGTCCTCGAACCGAAACCAACACTTAATCCAAGTGTCCCGCATAGATCGCTTCATGATCTCGTACTACTATCGTTGAATCATACAACTTAGTTTGGATCATACACATATTTTAGGCGTCCCACCAATATATGCATTTCAGCCAAGCTCAGTTGTAGGATATCGGGACAACTAACAAGCTCAACTTAATCCTCAAGTACCAATCAGTCCGTACTCGACTTAGTCAAATCTTAGCGCCTATTCCCAACATACTCCTCGTATGCATCATCCCATAACATGCGATTCTCTTCCAAATATTTCTCCACATAATTTGATTCAAACCCGTAACTTCAATCTCATAAGTTTTTCGCCGGCCATTTAACACACGCACTGCATCAATTCATTGCGCATCCGATCGCAACAAGCTTCCGTAATGCCTATTCGCCCAACCGTTTCCTATCTTTCGCACTACTCAAGTCTTTCATCTAGTCATTCATATAATTTGCCTTAACGACATGGACTAAGTCCAACATGTCACAATTTTCCTTGCCTACAATCCGTACTAAGTCTCGTACACAACTATTCCATATATGATTCACATTCTCTCGCTCTATCTACGTATTGCGTCTGGGCTACCCCCGCTAGGTAACTTATCCAGACATCATGCTCGCGCTCTCCCAACACAAGAGGTCAACTTGAGTCTACGATGCTCAAAGGCAATAATCTTTTCGACCCAAGGTCTCTTACGATACGTTCGTTCCTGATTCTCGACCGAGCACGAATTCTTTACTCAATTTTGAATCAATCCCGACTAGTTCGTTTCATAACATAGATCGTGCTCTCAACACACATAGCCTAACCGTTACTCAAATCGATCTACGACACAATTCTTAGGGTCGTTCCACTATTCGTTACTCTTGTGCATTGCAAGATTCTTGCAATCGCCTTACCGTGTCACTACGCTAAGCACGTTCCTCGATATCTATTCGATCGTCGACTAGCCAACAACTCGAATACTTATTTGATCGACCGTAATTCTCTGACCATATCGATTCTAGTACTCGCTAACTTTCGAAACACGATACTCACTCGCTTAGACTCATCCTCAACATGCACTACATCATCCTTAATCCTCGACAAAATTTCTTATGCGGCTTTCTTATGGTCGTCCTATGGGACTTCTTACTTTTTGCTTGATTTGACGGTCAAGTCTTCTAGGGTCATCTGCCCCGAAACTACGCTCGATAATTGAAGATCATCAACGAAGGACAGTTACAATGAACCATGCTATATCCTATCGCGGAGCCAAATTAATTCCCGACACTTTCTATGGGACTTTACCCAATCCAACATACCAATCCGTAATTTCTCTACTCCCGCGCAACTGATGCACCGTTGCTACTCGAATGTCTCATGCGCTTGCGTACCATTACTACTCGAATCACTCGTGCATTACCGTTCGAATATTTTCGCTAGTCGTATGACATTTACTCGCCTCAAGTTCGAGTTTACCTATTCGTGGTCATAGTTCGACACATTCCATACTCCTCGAACAACTTTTGCATCAAACCACAAGTCCATATCAAATTTGCCATACCTCGCAAGTTCGATCATCCCCGCTGGATGAATCACCATACCAGCGCTCACGCAGAATGATCGTTCTTATTTGATGTGACGCATGTGCGAGGCTGGTGTTGCGCTCGCTCAAGACAAGAATGTCAACATTGTGGTTATCCTCGAAACCATCAAGACACTTTCGTTTTCATCCAAGTAATACACATCCACTTTCCAATTCTCCGAAGCGTTTCTACCGTCATCATCCAACTGCCATCAACTTAACTTGCATCTTATTCATCCAACAACAATGTTCAACATAATTTTCGTTCATTCGATCAGAGTACCTCCGAGTTATTGCATATCGTCTTTGATACGCCTCAATACCATCGTCGATATGCATAACTTGAACATCTTCCTTTCTCATAAGCTCAAACCCGTTGTAATCATTGCCATTATCCGAACTCGAATACGAATCAAGTCTCGCTCTTATCAAGATCCATTCAGTTGTAACTACGTAACATCGTCGCAACACAATTTCAAATTCACATATCCATTCTCATATCCCTAACTCGCACTTCCAAATCGTGCTACCGACTTATCGTACTAACTCGAATTCGTTCGATCGATTCCTTCGTACTTACTCAACACGTTCCTGAATAAGTCTTCGTACCAACTCAACATAATTTCGATTGGCCCAACTATTTCCTCAACGCAACATTCCTGCGTTATGCTCAGCCTATCGTTCGACTTACACTTAAGGACTCCTTGTCCGACGTATCATCCATAGATGCGACTTCGCACATAATCATTCAACTTAATTCGCCGAAGCATACTTGCATCGACTTCTATCAAGTCATTCCCACTCAAGTCTCGATATTACTCCGTCCATTGCGGACAAACCTATCGTAACAACATAATCGTCTTGACGAAGTCTATGCAAGTCACCAACCGGCTTAACATAGATATCGCTAAGTGGTATCCCATATACCACTCAGGATCGAGCCTATCTTTATCGATACAATACTTCGCTATACTGATCGCATAATTGGTATTGAATATACCACTCGAAATTAAGTCATTACTCGACATCGCATTCCGCATAGGTCCGACAACTATTCCAACTTAACTATCCCGTATGGCGATCTTTTCGATCCCAGCTCTAGCGTTTGCTCAAATTCGACACGTATTCACTCTAACCGTATCTTGGCGATCATATCGATCACACCCGCAACATTCGCTTATTCACATCTCAACGCGACATATGGCCAACATAAACGTTCGCCTACTCAACTCGACTCCGCGACCAACTCGATTCGTTACTATCGCATCCGCGATCTTTCTGAATCTCGCTCGCTGCAACTCGTGCAACAACTCATTCTCGATACTCAAGCTCTTTACTCAATCTCGTACAACATATCGCTATCCCTCCGCATAGCCATATAACATGCATCATACCATATCGACTCGTTGCACCGATGCAACGAACGATTCACGACATGCTGCACTCCGTGCAACCAACAACACATAACCGTTCGCATAGCAACATAACATGCATCGCCTCACATATCGATCCGTTGCACTTCGTACAACCAACAACACATATCTTCTCGCACCCTGTGCGACCGATAACACATAACTCCTCGCACTTCGTGCGACCGACAACACATCATCTCACACCCCATGTGACCAATAACACATATCTCATAGCACTTCATGCAACCAACATCACCATATTTGTTGCACTTCGTGCGACCAATATTCACAACTTTCTTGTACTTCGGGAAACCATAATCTCATAACCCGTTGCACTTCGTGCAACCAACACTCTCCGATGGCACCCGGAGATAGCGTGATAGTCACGACATACTTGTGGCAGACGTACTCACTTAGTATAGACTTCTTGTATGGAACATCCAATGTAGCGTCGAGCAGATCCATGAGTCATGCGGTTGCGGAAACAACTTAGAGTCAACTGAATTCGATAGCGAAGCAACTGAGGGTCAAAGAGATTCATGCATGGTCCAAAGGATGGAACCGCTCTGATACCAACTTGTCACGCCCCGATCCAGAAAATCGCTCGTCCTCGCTAGATTTCACCCGAATCATCGTCCTCGCTGGGGCGTGATGCCGCACGAGCCTGGAGTTGCGCTCGTATAAGGCAAGATAACAGGTTCACATAGAACTATCTCAATTTGATAACATAAGCAGCGGAAGGAAAACAAAGTTTAACATAAGAATCTCTTTTATTCATATTGAACTGAAGGTTACAAAGGCTCCGAATAGCCCAACATATATGCCAATTGGCTACAACGCTCATGATCTCTCTAGCTCACAAAGGATTATATTGTTCCATACATTATGCCTCTGTATAGCCACCAAGTAGTCTTCGGCCGAACATCTCCATGTCGCAAGTCCGAACGCATATGCGGTAGATCCTCTTGAACGCCAAGGACTCTATGCCTCGGCACGTCCAAGCCAAGCTCCGCCCCGAGCCGATCATAACCTGAGCCTGCACATAAACTAGTGGGGGATTAGTGCTTTCATCCTCGCTTCGCACTGATCAAGACCCGCTCGCAACCAAACCAAACACTTAATATTTTAGTAAAACATGCATCTTAATTGGTGATCTTTCTATTTAGCCTTAGGATCAGTTTCATAGCAATACGTAAACATAGCACATTATCATAAATGTGTCCCATACCGTGTTCCTGCAGCAGATACAGTTAGCCATAACATGAACGTAAACATAGTGTTCGTGCTCATCTCCATCCCTTTTCGCCTAGCCTGCACTCGTTAGAACTTGCATAAGCAAACATACGATTCACGCAACCAACCAATCATAAACTTAGACATATGCATAAGGGTCGCAGGCCCTGCGCCTGCACCCAGTTCTCATCTCAGCCCACCGGCCCTAACTATATGAAGGTTACGGTGTTTCGCACCGTAATGGACTTGGCATCTCTTATGTGTAAGCCTACGATCGCTTCGATACGGGTTGCTAGCCCAATACCCGAAGGATCCCAAACTTACGGATATCATAGCTTATCACAGCACTGGACGGTCGCAATCCGTCCGAATGATGTGCACCATAAATACCACACATAATTCCCTCCTAGGCCGAACGGTCCCGGTGCCCCGGCGTAATCGTCCGAGGGAAGCCGTACCCGTGCACAGGCCATCCGAGTCCATTGACCATGCAATACGTACCATAGCATACAAATTATATCGTTCCAACCAATCCTCCATTCCATAAACATAGTCTCGATCCATAAACGGTTTCCCGTGCCATAAACATATTCGCATCTCATAAACATAATCCACCATCCATATGGGGAGCTCCGTCGGCGTTATGCCCCAACACATCCATATTGATGCACGACGCCCAACGGCTTAGTCATCTCATACTCATATTCAACGCGTACCATTCGTAAGTCATTCTCATAGCCTAGTTCCGTAGTTACTTAGTCTTTTCGTAGCATAAGTGCCCGAAGGCACGCTCAGCACCGTATTCAATGTTCTACACCTAGTATTCAATGTTCTCGGAGCCGTGCACATGATGCACATCTCAATATCGTCTTTCAATGTTCTACCATCATTGTCCTACCGCGACTCGTACACTTGATGCACGTCGCTTCAATTGTTCGATTGTTCAATGTTCTACCTTAGTGTTCAACGCATATTTAGACACTTACTCGTCGAGCCACGCTCGCTAACTCGATAACATATTACGCATACAATGATATCTCTTATTAGACGTGAAGGAATAGGGAGAGAGAGTCAATAACCCGCCCACCTTAAGCCGATACGCCTTGTCGTCTCGCCGATTGAAGCGTGTCGCTTCTATAACTCGATCGCATAGCTAACTTTCGAACTTAGCCATTCCTTTGAACTACTCAGTTGACTTGGCCTATCGCGCCCATACCACTATCTATAATCCAGCATAAAGGCATAGCCTGCACACCAGATCAACTAACATTAGCACTTGCTCAAACGAAACTTATCCTTTGCATCGATTCGATTCATATATTCCAACCGACTCAAAGCTCACCTTTGGCCAACGTAACTCTTACATCGATTCGCATCGATACCTCCTCGGGTCAACGCAACTCTTCGAGTCAAGGACTCATCATAATGCACCGTGCGGAGCAGGGCATTACATAATATACCACTCAAAATTAGGTTCGTCCTCGAACCGAAACCAACACTTAATCCAAGTGTCCCGCATAGATCGCTTCACGATCTCGTGCTACTATCGTTGAATCATACAGCTTAGTTTGGATCATACACATATTTTAGGCGTCCCACCAATATATGCATTTCAGCCAAGCTTAGTTGTAGGATATCGGGACAACTAACAAGCTCAACTTAATCCTCAAGTACCAATCAGTCCGTACTCGACTTAGTCAAATCTTAGCGCCTATTCCCAACATACTCCTCGTATGCATCATCCCATAACATGCGATTCTCTTCCAAACATTTCTCCACATAACTTGATTCAAACCCGTAACTTCAATCTCATAAGTTTCTCGCCGGCCATTTAACACACGCACTGCATCAATTCATTACGCATCCGATCGCAACAAGCTTCCGCAACGCCTATTCGCCCAACCGTTTCCTATCTTTCGCACTACTCAAGTCTTTCATCTAGTAATTCATATAATTTGCCTTAACGACATGGACTAAGTCCAACATGTCACAATTTCCCTTGCCTACAATCCGCACTAAGTCTCGCACACAACTATTCCATATATGATTCACATTCTCTCGCTCTATCCACGCATTGCGTCTGGGCTACCCCCGCTAGGTAACTTATACAGACATCATGCTCGCGCTCTCCCAACACAAAAGGTAAACTTGAGTCTACGATGCTCAAAGACAACAATCTTTTCGACCCAAGGTCTCTTACGATACGTTCGTTCCTGATTCTCGACCGAGCACGAATTCTTTACTAAATTTCGAATCAATCCCGACTAGTTCGTTTCATAACATAGATCGTGCTCTCAACACACATAGCCTAACCGTTACTCAAATCGATCTACGAATGGTTCCGCAGATAGTAATTCATATCCATTTTAAGATAATTCTGCAAAGATTGACACAGATAATAATTCATCAGGATGACGATTTTACATCCACAAACGGTTCTGCAGATAGTAATTCATATCCATTTTAAGATAATTACTGCAGAAAGTGAAGACAGACATGAACTGACGCATGAAAGTGACGATTGTATGACTACAAATTTTATGTTCTTCAACGATATATTTCACATGCATAATTGCCAAGTGTGAGAACGGATGGCTCAGAACACAACCCAAAATTCATTCTAGCATACATTAGTGTGAATCATCTATGTTCTGTACATATGGTGTAGTATATGTTTTTATCGAATATAGTATCTGAAGGATGTAACAAAATCAATAAGATGAACACACAAAATGTAATACTAAGATATTATCTACTTCTAAAAGATGTAGTGATAGATTGTCGTATCATCATTACCGAGTGATGGGGGTCGGAGGACAGTCAACTTTATCTATGGCTACATAGTTTCTGCCTCGCCAGTCGAATGGCTGCAGGAACTATGTACTGATCACGATGTCGTACCGTAGATTAATGCAAATTTCTTATAGCAAATGTCGTACATAGATTTCTGTCTCGCCAGTCGAATGGCAGATAAAAAGGTTATATTCGATTTTTTGTCAAGTGTGAGAACGGATGGCTCAGAACACAACCCAAAATTCATTCTCGCATACATTAGTGTGAAACATCTATGTTCTGTACATATGGTATAGTATATGTTCTTATCGAATATAGTATCTGAAGGATGTAACAGAATCAATAAGATGAACACACAAAATGTACTACTAAGACATTATCTATTACTAAAAGATGTAGTGATAGGTTGTCGTATCATCATTGCCGAGTGATGGGGGTCGGAGGACAGTCAACTTTATCTACGGCTACATAGTTTCTACCTCGCCAGTCGAATGGCTGCAGGGACTATGTCCTGATCACGATATCGTACCGTAGATTAATGCAAATTCCTTATAGCAAATGTCGTATATAGACTTCTGTCTCGCCAGTCGAATGGCAGATAAAAAGGTTATATTCAATTTTTTGTCAAGTGTGAGAACGGATGGCTCAGAACACAACCCAAAATTTATTCTAGCATACATTAGTGTGAATCATCTATGTTCTATACATATGGTGTAGTATATGTTCTTATCGAATATAGTATCTGAAGGATGTAACAGAATCAATAAGATGAACACACAAAATGTAATACTAAGACATTATCTACTACTAAAAGATGTAGTGATAGGTTGTCGTATCATCATTGTCGAGGGATGGGGGTCGGAGGACAGTCAACTTTATCTACGGCTACATAGTTTCTGCCTCGCCAGTCGAATGGCTGCAGAGACTATGTCCTGATCACGATGTCGTACCGTAGATTAATACAAAGTCCTAATAGCAAATGTCGTACATAGATTTCTACCTCGCCAGTCGAATGGATGTAGGGACAGTGTCTGACTTGGTGTATCTCATCATTTTCCCAAAATGTCTGACATTCAAACTCAAAAAACAGTTGCTAACTGATATCACTGTTCAGTTAAGCCTATTCTCAGGTTAATCCTTATTCCAATATTATTTCCCAATAGGAATTTATCTAAGTCCATATCAATAGACAAATTTCCTTTGGGTAACATGAACTAGCCAAGCCATCATACCTAGGTATCCAGTCTCTCATACAGGACCTACCTATCTGCCTTTAACATAAATTATACAAATCAAACTAGTCTTAAACACTGATACCAACTGCCTGAACATGACAGTCCCTAATTTGTACTGGATTTATCCTACCTCTGAGTGTGCAAAGCACCTGAGTGCCCCTCCTAAAAACCAAAGAAAAGTGGAATCACCCAAGAGGAAGAAAAAGAAAGTTGGGCAACACAGTCCATGCTTTCTTTCTTTCTTCCTTTCTTTCTTGCCACTAGGAAATGATGGGAACTTGATGGCATTGGAGACCAAGACATGGGCAAAATGCCAGGTTGGTGCGCATGTGACATGAGTGGGGGATGCTTGGTGGGGGGAGAGAAAAAGAAGGAGCTACTCCTTGTGGGTTGTGGTCACACACACTATACTAGCAAATGTGGATGGATATCATACATAAATTTGCAACATTATCTCCACTGTTCTGAAACCAACCAACCAGTATTTGCCTGTTTCTGTGAACCTCTTCATAACAAGCTAATTATGAGACAAGACATCAATCACCAACAATACATCAATCCCCAATGAAATATGTGTTGGGTCATTCTGAGATCAGAAAATTGCATATATATAGCATTGAGTTTCGTTAAAATTGCTCCCAAAGTAAAAAAGTTCTAAAAATTATCATGAAATACACAAAACGCTCTTTTAAAGAACATTTTTCATAGAAGTTACATCAGAGCAAAAAAGTTCTGGAAATTATCATGAGAACCCTAAATTTTTCCCAGTATTAGTAAATAGGGCTCAAACCCTAAATTGGATATATTAACATTTTTTCCAGTATCAGTAAATAGGACTCGAACCCTAAATTGGAATTCCAATCCAAGAGGAGGAGGGAACTGGGAAGCGGGGACAGGAGAGAGTGTGTGTGTGTGAGAGAGAGAGAAAGAGAGATGGGGGAGCTACCTGAGGAGAAGGAGGAGGAGGAGGAGGGAGGAGGAGGGAAATCGCCGGAGGAGTGCCGCGGAGGAGGAGGCCGGAGGAGGAAAATCGCCGGAGGAGCGCGCGCGCAAAAAATTGGGGGGGGAAAATTTGTGAATGATTGAAAAGGAAACCCTCGCAGCCTATATGAAACATTTAGCGACGTCCGAAATGGACGTCGCTAAATGTCGCTGATATTTAATAAACGGCGCCGCCGCTTAAAGTACATCGCTACACGTCGCTACATCAGCGACGTGTACCGACGAACTTGCGACGCAGGTTCCCAGTTAACAAATTGCAGTCGCTAGAAGTCGCTGTTTGTCGCTGTTGGCGACAAACAGCGACGTCTTAGTTAAACGTCGCTAAACCCCTAAAAATTAGCGACGTTCTATCTTGGAGTCGCTAAATACGTCGCTGATATGACTTATTTTGGTAGTGTCACCACTGTCACGTTCTCGAAGTCGCCGAAGAAGTTGAAGTTCCACAGTCGACCGTCGCCTTGCTGTGAACGAAGCCTTTCCGCTACCGATTTGTCGGGATCGAGCGCTCGTCGTCGAGGAGCAGAACACTGAGCCACGTACCGTCACGTGTTGTCGATCGCCGCCGAGAGCTGGAAGCCGAGTTGCCAATCATCCACTGTGAAGAGCCTCGGATGCCGTCATCATCAATACCGCCATCATCGAAGGAAATTAGGATTAGGGTTCGGTAGGCGAAAGAAAAATGGGGAGAAGAGATGAGAAGAACTCCCAAAAAAATTTGAGATCTGAGCTTATTCTCTCTCTCTCTCAGGATAATATAGACATGGAAATTTTACAATAAGCACCCCCCACCTAAATGATTTTTTACAGACAGATCCTGCCCCTTTTCATTAATTGCAATATATGCTAAGAATTAGTTATAAGTTTGTTATTAAGTTTGTTAAGGAAAATAGGGACCACTCAAGTTAGTTGTAACTAATTTAGAATTTATCACTTTGCCACTAATTCAAATCTTCCCTCCAGAAGATCATAAAATTTTATTATTCAAAAATTTGTTTAACCAAAATCATTATTTAGAAAAAGATTTTAAGTTCTAAACATAGAAAAAGTGGGGTTACAACCTCCAATATTATCTCACAAAGGTCTTCCTCTTAAAGGAACCTCCAAGCACGAGTTTTCTTCAAACCAAATAGAGTTTTCAAAGCAGTTGTGGATTGACATCATCTTCATACTTAATCCTAGTGCATGCTATTTAGTACAGTAACGTAATCGAGACGATATAACGTTAACATGCATGGCCACCAAAAACCACATGTCATGTTCCAATACTAAAATATGTAGGACCATGATATGTGACAATGGCCATTTACGTATCAAGCGAACGCCAGCCTTACTCAATACATATATATTGTCCTTGGCGATGATCTGGTTGTGGATCCGATGAACGATCATCTCGCAGACCTGACATCAGAAGAACGAAATGTCCTATTTACGAGAGATGGAGTTCATCTTCTTCTTTGGCAATGACGAAAATTATGGAGATGGAGAGGAAGAGGATGAAGAAGAGAGTGTCGATCGAGCACAGAGAGGAGGGGGGGGGGGGGGGGGGGGGGGGGGGGTGTTACGGGGTTCTTACATTAGTTTGAGTTAGTTATGACCAACTACCTTTTCATCCATAAATAATAATACTTTAGATTAAAAAAAAGACTTAAAATTAATGTTACCCTTGATATTTGTGGTGTACGTACAATTTTTTTGTGT